>SPJY01002643.1:120979-247830 GCA_005191435.1 Raddia distichophylla
TCTCAGGGCAGCTCGCATCGACGTCGCCGCCGCCGCCGTCTCCTCCTCGAGCTCACACCACCGCGCCATGGCCACTGCCTCCTCAAGCTTGCACCGCCGCCTCCTCAAGCCCGCACCGATGCCATGGCCGGTAGCGGGGGAGATGATGGTCATGGCTCAGTTGAGAGCGAGGTGTGGATGAGGAAGAAGAGAGAGGAGAAGCTGATGGGTGACCCAGATATCGGTGGGAGAGGGAGAAGAGAGAGAGAGAGTTGGGGCATTTATAGGCTGTTTGGTTAGCTGCATTTACAGAGATTTGCATCTATAGATGCAGAATCTTGCTTTTTTCTTGTGTTTGGTTGCCTGCATCTGGTTTTGAGCCTGGCTCTATGGATGCAAGATTCTCCATGCAGCCTGGCTCTGGAGAAACACAGAAAATGAGCGTTTCTCTGGATGCAACGCATGGCGGCCTCGTGTTCTGTGCATGGGGCCACAGTCAGTCACCATGTCAAGCCATGCATGGAATGCTAACGTGGCAGGTAAGTTTTTATTTTTTCTTTTTTTGTTTGTATCTTTTTATTAGCATATCCGATTACCGAACCGATTTCAAAAATGGATTTCTGACATTTTTTCGAACAAAACTAGACCACACTCGCTATATAAATTTTAAAATAATTAAATTTCAAATATTCGCCTACTAAACACTCAACTAAACACTATCTCTGCATCTGCACATCCCGTATCTCACCAGCCTGGCTGAGTCGGACGGGCCAGGCTCGTGAGAGAAGGCAACCAAACAGCCTAGGAACATATCCTGTGCAATTAAGATTACGGTGCAACCATCGTGCAACCAAACTATCAAAGGTTGTAAAAAAATTCTAAAACAATTTGTAAATGTACTTCATTGTTTGCTCTACCTATGTATGAATTTTCAAAAAAAAATTGATTTTATGTTAAGAGTTATAAAAAAACTGATAGCTTTGACGAGTTCAAAATTGATAGAATTTTATCTTTTCAACTTCCAATATAGGATGAATTTGAACTTGAAATTTATACAGAGGTAGAGTAATTTGTAGAGTACATCTATAATTTTTTAGAATTTTTTAAAACTTTTGATAGTTTGGTTACACGATGGTTGCACCGTAAGCTCGATTGCACAGAATATATTGCCGGAGCATTTAGGTCATTTCATCAATTAAATCGGGAAAAAAGAATTGAAAATGGGGAGAAATGGCCAAAAAATGTCTAAAATATCACCTGGCAAAAAAAATCAATGTGTCCGGTGTTATTTAACAAAAAAAAAATCAATTTGTCCTAAGACACACCGATTGAATTTGATGCTTCGATTTTCCCAGCAGCTACCGGCCGGCTGCCGGCCAACCCCCAGCTAATTTGCACGTGTGACTACTGCATTTGTTCCTTTTGCATATCGACGAGCTGACATATATTCATGGGTTTGCATGCATCTTTCCTCCTACCCATTTTCAAAGGAGAGGATGGCCGAGATAATTTTCGGGTGTTCAAATTCACCTACCGCTGATCCAGCTATAGCCTAGCTACTGGCCTGTCGATCGATCGAGAAGGATGCATGAATCCGTTGAGGGTTATTGACTCTTGATGATCGGTAACACTCCAACTCCATATATTACATACGTATCTTTGTCTACAAAATTAACATCTTCATGCAGCAGGAACAATTGCAAGTTGGTATAAACATGCATGGTATACAAAGGAAAGATCCATTGGAACATAATTTTAAGGAAAGATCCTTTGCCCATTCGATCTTGGACAACGGCACATGCAATGCATATACTGTATATGTTGTTTTCCCCTAATTTCCAAACAAAGGTACTCAGATTACAAAACCCGTTGTTGATCAAACAGTAGACCCTTTCTTTGATCTAATTTGCTCTTCAATCCTGGGCAATGCACAGCTGCAGCTGCCTAGCTGAACCATGCATGAAAGAACATTGCCGATCGGACAAACACACCAAGTCTAGAACCGAATCTACCATGAAAGGCACGTACTAGCGAAAACACAGTCGTGTACACCGCTGTACAAAGACGGCCTGTACGATCGAGACGTGCGCATATCGATCATGCATGCTGGTGTGTCGCTTGACTATATCAGCGTTGATCTTGATCAGGTATATATTTCCTCAGCCGTTGATCGAACTGATATATACCATCTCAGGTCACAAAAAGAAGTCATCGTTGACTTTTATACGTACCTTTGATCATTTGTCTTGTTCAAAAATTTAGTTTAAATATGTAAAAATATAAGTTATACTTAAAATATATTTAATAATAAACCAAATCATAATAAAATAAATAATATTTATATAAATTTTTTGAATAAGACGAATGGTCAAAGACGTGTCTAAAGTTACCGGCGACTTCTTTTTGAGACCGGAGGGAGTATATATATATTGACTGGTACGATCGATCAAGTTGGTTTTCCAGACAGCCAAGCAAGCAGCTTCGCGCAGGCGATCTGGTACGCGGAACGGAGTACGGCGGCATGCACGACTCCGGCCGGCTGCCGCCGCGCGCCGCCGCCACCTACCCCGCAGCCATGAATTGGGGCTGCACCTAGCTAGCTCGCTCCGTCCTCCGTGTCGAGCTAGCTTTTAGTTAATTAATCCTTTTCTTCCCCACCGGTGAAACGTCCATGACTTTCTGACGAAAGACCAGCTGATGTCGGCAAAAAAGAAAGACGTGAAACGTGTTTCTTGAATAAAACATTAGTCCAAATTTTACGCCAAGCTCTCGCGATTATAGTCGTGCAGTGTGCGCTTGTATTGAGAATATATATGCACGTACGTGCATTGTAATGTACGTATATACATGGCACATGCATATTCACTTGAGAGGCCAGCTTAAAGTATGATCACTGGCAGGTACGATGGTCGTTGATCAAACGTTGCAGGGTACGGATATATTCATCCTGTGACCCCCACTAGCTAGGGATTATTAGTTTTTGGACCAAATAAAATAATTGGCTCGCGATAGCTAGTTTAGGTGTGTTTTGAAAAAACAAAATTCAACCGGAGTTAAATATTCTTTCGTAGTACTTTCACCGCCTCAGCGGATTCTTATATTTTTCCACCGTAAGATCTACCACTAAACCATCAAAAATATTACAGTAGCGTAATTCTTATTGGGATCAACTATTTTTTTACTCATGTGTGAAAAATAAATTAAAAATAGTCGATTTCTAACTGATCTGATATACCATATCCGCCTAGATTTCTCCTCTTCAATACGTAGAACTATATATAAGCCTAAATCTCTTCCCACCCAACTAGCCGCAAGTGAATCAACTATTCCTCCTACCTCTCCAACATTCACCACCGGCCGACTCCTCCCATCCACTCACGTTGTTTTCCATTTGCTATTCCAAAGTGCCATTACTCAGAGGCGGATTCACCATTCGGGTTGGTTGGACAGTGGCCTAGGCTTGAATTTGGAAAGTCTATATGTAACATATGAATTCTTAACAGAAAATATATGTGCAGCTCGGTTTGTGGAAGCTCAAGGTCATGAGTTCCATTCTGATATGTCCACCTCTCTTTTCAATGTTATTTTTCCCATTCCCATCCTCTTCATTTTTTCCATTCTTATCCCCATTCATGTACCTCAACCATCTTGTGTCTTTTTTTTTTTTGTAGAAGGGGACCCTTCCCCAATTCCATTTCAAAATAGAAACAGAATTACAAGCACCACCACCGATAGTGTTTAGTCTCCCATACACCAAATAAAAGGCTACCAAAACATCTTAGAACGAAGAAGGAAAACCTGAGGGAAAAACTAACATCCAGAACACAGCCAGAACACCTCCAGAACTAACCTTGTACTCCATAATACAGATATTAGAGCTACCAACATTTATCCAGAACCTAAACACAGCCAAAAAGCATCACTCCAACGTCCACTACAGAATTAGTCTTCCATGCACACGAATCAGATCTTCCGATTGGGACTTCCAGAGTCTGACAAAAAGCATCCATCCTTCTGGTTTCCATCCAGTTTCTGAAGCATCTTTTTGAATTGTTCCACTCCTACCCGAAGTAAATCCTTGTCATCCTCCGCATAGAGCCCTGCCCAATAAGATACAAATGCACAAGCCGAATGTAGAATTGTATAAGGGGAATAAATCACCCGACCTTTAAAGCACCAATTATTCCTGGCCAGCCAAATGGACCACAAAATAGCTAAAATGCAGACTCCTGAAAATTTTTTCCCAGCAGGCCAAACTTGATAAAACCATTTAAAAGCACCTCCAAAATTTATAGGTCGACTTTCCGAATTAAAACTAGACGCCACCACACTCCAAATCACCCGGGAAATCGAACAACGAAAAAACAGATGATCCACATCTTCTAGGCCTGAACAGAAAATGCAAAAAGAGTTCCCATTCCACCCCTGCGAATTAGCTGATCTTTAGTTAAAACAGCTTTATGAAAGACTAACCAAGCGAAAATCTTGATTTTCAAAGGAATATTAGCTTTCCAGATCAATTTAGGCCATCTAAGCGAACCCATTTCAGTACCACAAACGAAATCATACATATCTTTGACTGAAAAACCTTTCCTAGAGGGATCAGTTTTCCACTCAAAAATATCAGCAACCTCTATAAAAATAACATAATTACATTCTTGAACCACCCCCCTCCAAACATTACTCAAATCAGGGTTAAGCCAACGTCTAAAAGGGAGCCTCCACCCCCTCTGTCTCGCCTCAAACACCGAAATACTTTGTAATTCACAAATCCCAAACAGCTCAGAAAATTTAGATTTAAGAGAAAAAGATCCAAGCCATCTACAGTCCAAAAATCAACTAATTTACCATCACCCACCTTTACCTCCCTATTGCTCATGTAGAACTCTCCTGTAAACAAAATGTTTTTCCAAACAGAAGAATCATGAATATTACTTTTAATAAGGGGCAAAGGTTTACCCTTAATATATTTGTTCTTCACAAAGGTCTTCCAAAGACTCTCAACCCCAGAATCAAGTTTCCACCACCATTTCGAAATTAAGCTAATGTTCATCTCCCTTAATCTCCGAATACCGAGACCTCCTAACATCTTTGCCCTACAGTGCTTATCCCATCTAAGTAGATGATATCTTTTCCTATTACCATTGCCCTGCCAAAAAAAGGCTCTCCTAATTTTGTCCAATCTATAAATCACCATCTTGGGTAATAAGAAAAGAGACATGAAATACACAGGAATACTCGAAAGCGACGCATTCAACAGAGTAAGACGACCACCAAGAGATAAGCAGCTGCTCTTCCAATTAGTAAGCTTCCTTTCCATCTTGGCTACCAAAAAATCCCAATCTTTCACTCTTAATTTATGAATACCAACAGGGACCCCCAAGTATCTAATAGGGAAAGAGCCCACCGGGCAAGTGAAAATTTCAGAAAAAGTCTTCTCTATTCCTTCTTCTCCATTCAAAGTAACAACCTCACTCTTATCGAAATTTATTTTAAGACCAGCATGTAATTGTTTTTCCCTTTAAACAATAGTTCTTTTTTGAATTCCTAGCTTGTGCCCTTGTGGAATGTTTTGAAATTATTTTGATTCTCTCAATAAGGTCTGCACAATGCATACCATGCCCCAGTTTGCCATAAACATATTACATGTCTCCTACAGAACCTAAATGATGCAAAATCAGTCATGTTAGCTAACCAAGCAGCTTAGTAGTGCTATTTTGTATATATGTTTCCAAGGTTGTAAACCAGTAGTTCTAAATTCCTTAAAAGAAAAAATGGCATTGTCATAGTAGCTGTTTTTTTTTTTATGGTTCTACTAGATCAGTGAATTATGTGCCACTTACAGAAGTTAGAAATAGTTCTCTTTGCATGCAATTAAGGTTAAATTACTTTCTATCTGATGCAATTCATCACTAAATATGTGGTGGTTCATTGACAGTGAATGCCCTAATGAAGCCCTAGAAGCTTTGTTGACACTAATTTTGGCTGCTGCAAGATTTCCTGATTTGCCTGAACTGTGCGACCTCAGACATGTATTCACAGAGAGATATGGGAGCTCCATTGAGTCTTTGGTTAGCTCTGAGGGTTAGCCAACCATGGACTAAATATTTAAGGCACTGTTTTCAATTGATAATTGCAAATATGATGTAATACTTACGCTGCAAAATTAAATTGTATTTCTTTGATTAAATTGGAACCATGCTTATAGGGCTAGGGTATTGGGTCATGCTTATGGGTTAGGGACGTACATGGATTTTTATTTCTCCCGTTGCAACGCACGGGCAAATTTGCTAGTAATAATAAAGTGAATAGAGTTTCCACCCGTTTTCTTCGTCCGTCAGGCTTCCCAGCCGTCAGATCGTGATCGAAACTTTTTTTTGGTCCTTCGCGATTCTCCTGGCCGTACGATTGCTCCATCCACCCCACAACGTTTCAGCCGTCTACAACCAGATTCCACCTAATCTTTTTCTTAATGTCTCACAAGCAGAACATTAAACGATAATCTCCTTTTTTAACATCCAGAATATCATAAAAAGCATTCAGAATACCACAAAGAATACCACCACCTTTGCCTCTAGCAGAGATCCAGTGCCAACTAAAGTCTCCCAAAGGATCAATTTTCCTGAAAAAACTGTCTTTAAATTCCTTCTTTTTTGTCTCTATCAACACAACCCTTTTTAGAAATACCCCTACAGTTCCAAAAAACACCAGAGACATTCATCATGAAACAAATTTATTATAATTATTACCCGCCCTCCCTCTCAATTGAATGGGACTTCTCCCAATAGAAACAGAATTCTTAAAACGACTTTTCCCACCCGAAGACTTACTATTAGAATAACATTTCCCTTTCTTGTTAAAACCTTTTTTCAACTTACCACCTCTTCTAAAATCCCTCTCCAGAAACAATTCATCTAGTTCAAATTCATCTGACACCCAATTTAAAAAGAAAATCTCCTCATTCACAACTTGGGGATCAGAATTGTCACCTCGAGGAGAAGACCTATTCATTTTCTGATTTTGTTTGAAAAGATCAAAACGAGCCTGTTCCAAATCTTTAATTAGAGTTACTTTATCTACATCCTTATTATTGCATTGAATACCTACTTCCTTAGCAAAAGAAATAATAGCAGCAGAATCCATATTAACAAAAGATGTAGAAGCATAGTCAGTACCTTCTAAATTCCTTTTTCTAGCCCTAGTAGAGGCTTTCTCCAATATATGAATCCCACCATCTCTAAGTCTAGCACTCCTGCGAATGGCCACCACCCCAGAATCAACCCCATCTTTGACAGTAGAATCTTTCATCCCTATCTCCAACTGATCCTTAGTAAGAATATTACGAAAAGAGCTACCTCCATCCTCCTTAACCACATCTGAATCCAGCTCTTTAATGACACAGGAACTGGATTTCAAAGATTGATTCAATAAAGAAAGCTCTTTCCCTTCCATGTATTGCTGTCCAGATTGTTCATTCCACCAGTTCTTAGACTTATCCACCTCAACCAAGCTTGGAAAAGTCCCAGAAAACACCGGATAGTGCAGCATAGAAGGACATCTAACAAAGAATGTAAAAGGGGAATACACCTCTTCCGATGAAACAACATTTTCAGAGTCACTCAAATTATCAAAATCAAGACCGATTTCTCGGGCCACCATTCTCATATTTTGGCACGCCCCCTCCTCTGAAGCTGATGACATATCCAACTCGTCAAACTTATCTTCCTCGTTCTCTGACTGTGCAGCCTCCTTCCCTGAACTTTTTATACCACCCCAAGTAGGCCAATTAACAGATGAAGTCCCAGAACCAAGAGATTCCTTCATTTTCTGCTTCTTGGTCGTCTGCATTCTGTCATCCATGTTATCAGAAGATGAAACCCCAATCATATCCCCATCTTGTCCATCTAAATCATCCAAACCTTCTACCTGGAATATAAAGTTAAAGATCCCTCTCCAGAGCACCAGGAACTGACTCTGGTACTTTACTCTTATCCATACAACAAATTCGAACACGAACGAAGTCAGTTCTGTTCATAGTAGAAGCATCAACCTCCTGAGGAATACCAACTAGTGAAGCAACTCTGCAAACAACAGAAAACACTCTAGCCCCCAAAGGAATTTTAAAAATACGAACCCAAACCACATCCATTATCTGATCTGCTTCCACCTCCGGGGACCAACGAGAAACTTTCATGAAAGAAGACACATTCTTAACTTTCATCGGAGGTAGCACCTCCATCTCTTCAACTTTCCTAGAGTTTGGAAAACGCATCAGAAATTCATTCTGCCCAATGACTCTAGCTGTACAGCTCCAATTTGGAAAAGATTTGAATATTGCATTAAACTCTTGTTCGATATCCCTCACCGAAACAGGATCCCCTTGAACTGAAATCACTGCCATGTTAGTTTTCTCTCGAATACTATTCTCCAGAGGCAAATCACCACAGGCATATAAACCTTGTCCCTCCGTATGAAAAGCACACAAAACTGCTCCAAACTCCCAAGGATTTCTGTTTAAACAATTTTTAGCAACATGCCCCTCACCACCACAATACCCACACGACAGAAATCCCATGCAATTAAAAGACAGATGTCTAGGTTTCCCACAACGAAAGCAAATACTAGCAGCTTTGTCCCCTCAAGATGAACCCATAGCTAATCCATCATTCCCTCCAATAGCAATACCTGTATTTGGAAACCTCGATCCACCTTGCTTTGATTTTGAATCCCCTGATAAATCTGATGCCGCAGCCCTCTTCAAATGAGTTTGATCCTCTTGAACGATAGAATCAGATCTTCCTCCACCTGAACCAATCAATGCCTTGCCCTTACCATCTTGAATCATACCCTGAGAAAACTGAGGTTGCGATTCCTTCGGTCTTTCCCAGGTATTGGAGCGTCCTCTACCGCCTAGTCTTCCATCTCCCCCTGGAATCCTCTGCCTCCTCCCCAACCTCCCCCAGTACGATCTCCTCCCTCAAAATCCATCGAAAACCAACCAAATCCAGAGGAAATCCAATGCTCTCTGCCCGACGGCTTCCAAGGAGGAACCCTAGACGCATAGGAGGAAGTGGCCTTGTGAGAATGTCCGTACAGAACCCTTTCATCCAGGCCACCTATACTCCTGCGTGTCTGGGCCGAGCGAATACCACCATCCCGAGACCCAATACTGTACCAATGGGCCGAGCTAATAGTCCCAAACCTTACCTGGCCTGATCGCCAAGCCTCGTCGGCGACGTGAAGCCCCGTCGTCGCCGGAGATGACATACTCTTTTCGTCGATAGAGTGGAACTTTTTCCTAGCAATACCCCTACGCTCTCATCGTTCAACTGTCAGATCTCGATCAAGGGAAGATGCCGATGCGCACCTCTCCAGAATCGTCGATCTTGTGTCTTACATGAAGTGAAATCTTGCGTGTCCTAAAGCAATGATTCACGAGTGCCTTGCAACAAGTGAATTTTTTAGTACAGCTCTAAAGAAAATTTTATCTAATAATTAATATGATTTGCGTTAATTTGGATTTTGTGCTTCAATTCACATTTTTGCCCAAGTTTGATTTTAATTCTTGATCCCCCACTGCCACTACTCCACGTACCCTCCTTCACCGTCTTCGGTAGTTACTGAAAGCGTAAAGAACTAACACAATATATTTTTTTGATCATGGATCACATACATATAGGGTAGACCATACCTATCTTCCATATAAAGGGTTTATAGAAACAGATACCCTAGAAGATATGTGAGAGGTATTCTAGGCAGGCATGATACACAGGCTAGTCGTTAGGCCGTGCATGTGGTGCTACGGCACAATGGTTACACGCAAAGGGGTGTGCCTCCTTGGTGAGCAAGAAAACATATATATTCAACCCCCCTCCCACGTAGTCAGAACATAGGGACACCGGGTGTTTAGATTGGACATAAACTCAGGGGAGACCGAAGGCAGAAGCCCTTTTGTGAAAATGTTAGCAAAAGGAGATGTGGCACGTAGGTACATGTAGCACGCGAACTTCACCAAGAGCTACCCGTTCTCAGATGAAGTGAAGATCAATCTCAATATGCTTGGTTCGTTGATGTTGGATTGGATTGGTAGAGAGATAAACAACATCGTCAACATTGTTACAATAGGCCAGAGTTGCTCGCTGGAGGGGAGAGTGAATCTCACATAATAACTGATGGAGCCAACATTTCTTGGCCATAGCGTTGGCGACCGCATGATATTCCGCCTTAGCACTAGAGCGTGAAATGGTTGTTGGGCGCTTAAAGGACAAAGTGATCAGATTATCGCCGAGAAAAATAACATAACTGTGACATCATAATAAAAATTTATTAGGTGTCCCAAGTTTTTCTAAACAAGCCAAGGTAAATCTACAAAATATTAATCTCCTTTAAACCCCTAGATGCCCTGTGGGCCAATTTATCCATTAAATGGTACCCATATCAGCCCGTTTTTCGCTTTCAGCCCCTTTTAGGAGAAGGCCAACAGCCCCCTCTGCACCCATACCCCTATAAACATTCCCCTTTCACTGTGCACGCCGCCCACCCCCTCTCCTCCCCAAAACCCTAAACCTACGGCGCAAGATCCTCCTTCCCGAGCACAAATCCGAGGCAAACCTGTTTTCCCCATGGTCAATTTACTGTGTAGATGGCACCAGTAGGTAGATCTCATCGAGACAGTCCAAATGCATAGCCGGATCGCGCCCTGTAGAGCTCATCGAAGTTAGGATCTCTCACGGTCGCAGGCGAACCTCGCCGTTCGCACCGCCGGCGAAAATCCCGATCCCAACCCGCGTCTGCCACATCGCCCCCGGCGCCGTCGCGCACCGCGCCAGTCGCCGTGCGAAGCGCGTCCCAGTGGGGCCCGCTTTGCGCGTCCGCCCGACTGCGCCGGCAACGCCGCCAACCATGCCCCGACACGCATTAGCGTACGTGGGGCCCGCTTATCGCGTCCGCTCCTGACAGCGCCGCCGCCATCGCCCAATTGCGCAGCGACGCATGTCTCGTGGGGCTGCCGCTGTCGCTGTCGCTGCCGCCCAATAGCGTCGCGACGCGTGTCCCCATGGGACCTGCCCTGGCGCCGCCCCGTTTACCCCGCACCAGATCTAGCCGTAGTCGTTGACACGCAGGCCCGATCAAGCCGTGGGCCCCGCGCGTCAGCCGTAGCCGTTCGCACACCGCCCGCGCACGACGTGTGGCGACACGTGCCACGCTCAGGCGTGGTAATTGCACCGTAGCTGCTGACCCGTGGGGTCCATTGGCCACGTCAGCGCCACGTCAGCCCCGAACCGAGCCCGCACTACTAGAAAAGTGATTATCTATGACGAAAACTCCTTGACGATGTCAACTGGCATCACAGAAAACTACTTTTTTTGTGATGTTTTTATTTTAGATGTCATAACGCGCACCATGCGTCCGGTTGCCCTAATTTTTAGTGACGAAAGCTGAAATTTCGTCACATAAAAATTATTCGCATTGTCATAGAAAAGCGGACATTATGTTGACCTTGTAACCTTGGGCTAAAGTCATATGAATATGTTTATTGTGATGATATATTTCCGTCATGATAGATGTTTTATCTTTTCTTGCAAGTTTATAGCATAGAAGAGGAATAAAAGAGACTGAATGAGTTCTCAAATTTTTCTTAGAATTTGAAATTTTTACAAACTAAAACTTTTTATTGACCTTTTTTATGGCATGGTCCCTTTCTTGCAAATTTATCTCTTTTTTTAAGGCCCTACAAGACTGGAATAGAAAAGAAAAAAATCAATGAGACCTTTGAAAAAGGAATAGAAGAACTAGTTAAAATCCCACAAAAATAACTAAAAAATACTACATCATCTGATTTATATAAAAAATTATTTAATTTAATTTAAGCTAAAACTAATAAGGCCCTAAGGCCCTAGTGTACGCAAATCGAGAAAATACTACAGAGATTGTTTATAAGGTTCTCACTCAAAGCAATGCCAGCACCAAATTCGGAAGTAGTTTAAAACCTAGACAATGAATACTTATTTTCCTCTCGGTTGGTGCTATTAATGTAATTTCTAAGTGCTTTTATGCAGCACTCTCTCAGCCTTCTGAAGTGCTTTAAAACCTATCCATGAAATACTTATTTTGTTATGTATTGCTCTTAGCCCTGTGAAGTATTGAATTTATGATGTTGTTGAAATGCTGTATTGGAACTATTATTGAATCTCTGTTATTTAATTACTTATCATTTTGTTGAATATTTGTGACCTACAAAGCCCATAAATTGGTGGGTCTGCATTAATAGCTAAAAAACAAAAAAATAATAATAAAATGACTGGCAGATATGATATGTCATCATCCAACGAATATGATGACGTGGAACATGCGCCACGACATACGACAACCTAGACGCTGACATGACGATAGAATGTTTAGTGACGAAATAATCTGTCCACGTGTCATCACATTATGACGACATTTTTTGTCACAAAAGATCGGGTCAACGCCCTTCGTAGCCCACTAGCATCGTTTTTTATGACGAATTGGTGATTTTGCATGATGCTTCACATATTTTTATGACGATTATTATCATCATAGAAAATAACTCTTCGATGACGAATAGTTAAGGCGTCATCTATGACGAAAGAAATCAATTCGTCAGTAGAAGTTTTCTATGACGCAATTTCAATGACAAGTCTGATTTCGTCATAAGATAGTCACAAAAGATATGTGATGATGCTTTGCTGACTTATAATGATGAATTCATAGTGTCGCTAAAAATCATTTCTCTACGAGTGCCGACTGCCACATGGCATGCCATGCCAGCTGCCACGTGTCATGCCACGTCACCAGCCATGACCCACACACTGCCACGTGTCGTGCCACGTGTTGCCACGTCACCGCCACGCCAGCACGCACTCATCCGCCTTTGTTTCAAGGGTCCCGCTTGTTAGTCGCTGGGCGACGCTGACCAGTGGGCCCCACCTGTCAGCTGCACCGGACGGGGCCAATTGGGCCGTGCTGGGCCAGGAGCATGTGCGAGAGAGAGAGAGAGAGAGTTTGGGCGGGCCGGTTCGTTCGGTTGGGCCCAATTTGGGGTTAATTAGGTTTTTTTTAGGAATTTTTATGTAACCCGAAACTTCCCCGAATTGTTTATGGAGCTCCGTCACTCCAAATTAGATGATTTTAGAGTCTAAAAATTACATTTTAATCCTAAAATTTTTCTGTATATTTACTAATTATTTTCTTTGTACTGATTTTGTTGTTGTATTACTTTTTCATTTTTCGCTTAAACGGTGGTTGCGACTGCTGTGCTGAGTGTTGCCCGAAGCCAGTGTGGGACCCGCAGGGTCCGGATTTCTTCGAAGGCAAGCATAGTTACATTTTTCACCTAGTTTTACAATTCAAATAATTGTTGTTTATTATTGGAACTTTTGCATGCATGTAAATAATTAGGTGTGAGTACCAAGACATATTAATGTTGAGTTAATGTGCTTTAGCCACCCTTGCTAAACCGTTGTTATTTCTAGTAGCCTATCCTTGACTAGCTAGTTATGTAGGACTGCATTGGGATTCATTATAAAATGTGCCATGTGAGACGTATGCCTCATAGAGGTGTTTTTGGATGAAATTTAAACAACTAAAACTAGTGTAGATGATTTAGGGGAGACCTGGTAGTGTTGGTTCCGGGAATGTGGTGGAGTTTTGAGGGTCTCCTCTAATAAGGACCCAAGCTTGTGTAACTAGACCAAACCATACCATACAGCCACTTGTGCCTTCGGCTCTGGCTTAGTACACTACGAAACCCAATAACCGCTTGCTCGTAGGCTGTCCGGTTACGTTTCGTCACTTTTGCCCTAGGGGAGGCTTGCAATCTCCCTTGAGGGGTAGGTGCGTCTCTGAGACCGAATGGCTTAATTGGGGAACGACCCACGGGTGGTTTTCAGAAGTAGTAGGCACCCTACAGCAGCGGACACCGGCAGGGCCGGGGAAACCAAAAGATAGGGCAGGTGAAGTGTGGGCATAGTAGGCTGGAAAAGTCTTGTATTGTTTCTCCTAGTGGATGAGACGGGGCTTGTGGGGAAACTTGTACACACTCTGCAGAGTTAAAACTATCATGATAGTCGTGTCCACGGATATGGACAGGGCGGGAGGTTTGTACTCATACATTCACCCTTTTCAATAATAAACCTGACTAGAATAGACTGGATTGGCCTGGTGCGAGACGCACCTTCTGTTGAAAGTTGTAAGATGCTATCTATGATCATGCATTCACTTAACTAAAACTTGGTCAACTAAAATTCGACTAGAAATAGATTTTGGGTAAAATAACCTATTCCCCACCTTGATCCTGCACTCATACTTAAGGGTTGCTTGCTGGGTAGCCGCGTACTCATTAAATTTCCCGCAGACATATTTATTCAGATGTTGGTCAAGACTAGGAGGGCCCTGACGGGGGTGCGCAAGACTAGAGAAGATGTCCGGGTCGATGCCTTGGAACTTATCGCAGTTATTTGATTTTGCTACTCTGATGTTCTCTGGTGCTTGTAATTTAATTCCTCATGGACTATTTAAACTGGTGTGCCAGTAATAAAGGCTACTGTTTTACGTGTATTTCACTTTAATTAAATGTACTGCGATGATTCCACTTTATTGTCCATCACGAGGTACTAAACTGCTATTAATATCGTCTCGTGGTGTTGGATTCCCTTTACAAGTACTGGGGTCACGACAATAACCAAAAGTTGATTGATGAGTGAAAGTGCATCTAGGCCCTTAAGTGATTTTGGTGATTAATGAGTAACAATTATAGAGCTAATATTTCTATTGGAGAATTGTGCACAGATGTTATACAGGTTAAAATTCTTGAGATACATGTTTACATGTGTTGGTGTACCCCTCAAACTTGAATATATTGCAAGAAGGCACCACGACTACCTTTTTCATGTAAATCTTTATTTATTGAGTCATAGGGATGCCGTACTATAAAGAGGGATGAAATGGAGAAGCCTATAAAGGTTCCTAAGTGCTCAAAATAGGTATCTCGAAGTTTGTGTGAGTTTTTCCACTCCAAATACACCTTATACAGAACCTATACCATCAGAACATCTGACGAGGGTCAGAACATCCGATGGTAATCCAGTCTGCCAGTTTTCAGCACCATCCAATAAAGGGTCCATCGAAACTTCGGTCGGAACATCCGAAGCGGGTCGGAACATACGACGGGGTTTGAACATCAGTCGCGTGATTAACTGCAGCAACGGCTAGTTTTCGGGATTCCCTATTTTCCGATGCGGAATCATCTGCAGCAATGGCTACTTTTCGGGATTCTCTATTTAAAGCCTTCTCTAATACCTGCCAAAAGGTTACTGACGCCCTGATTTGAACCTAATTCATATTTTTCATCATCTCTCAAGGACTCTAGCCTTTGTCTCTCTTGTTCATCTTGTGAGATCTAGATCTAGAAAGATCAAGGCACCCAAAGTGCTCCACGAATTAGAGACATCCAATTCTTGACCACTTAGCGATTCCTAATTTCTTCGTCGCATTTGTTACTATTGGAGGCTTGAAGGGCTCCTAGACGGCTAGGTGTCGCCGGTGAGCCGCCATGCTTTGTGTGGTGTGCCTCCGGAGTTTGTGAAGGTGTGAATCTGCCTCCGCAAGAGAAAGGATTCATCTAGTGGATACCGGTGAGTGCTGTGTGCATCGCGGGAGGGGATTAGGGTTTTGGTGATCCGGGCTTTGTGCCTTCCCTAACGGTGAGCAGGATTTCCCTTCAAAGATCCGAACATCCGTAAACAAAAAGTCGTCGTGTTCTTCGTCTTGGTCTTAAGTATTTGTTTTACTATTGGTTTTTTTTGAATTGTTCAGAATATTCTTGAGTAGACCTAAACTTGGTTTTGCGAGAAATCAGTTTTACTGTAGGTTTTTGTCAATTCCAGAACACCCAGGATCGGAACATCCGACCCAGATCAGAACATCCGACGCAAGGCTCTCTGGACCAGATCGGAGCATCCGATGTGCTGGTCACTGTTTGAGTTTATTAATTCCGCAATTTCGTTTTATTCGCCTATTCACCCCCTCTAGGCGGCATAGCGATCCTTTCACAAGTGAAAGCCTAATTCGTCCACGAGTTTGATTCGGCCACCTATGACCAATCTGTAGGAAAAGACAGTCCGAACCTAATTCCGCAGCGCAGTTGAAGATTGAATTTGGTGTCACGTCTATTCACCCCCCCTCTAGGCGTCATCTCGGTCCTTTCACCGCGTGTGAAGCTTCTCCAACAAGGCTCGAGGACGCCGCCCCAAGCCATGGACGAGCGATTGCGACTGCCAAGGGCGCCACCCCGGGTTGAGACACAATGGCAAATTTTTCAGATTCGTTGCCAATATGCCCTACATTTCCTTCTCCGATGTGGAGATTTTCAGTGCCATGAATGAGATCTTCTAGCCCTCCAGTGCCAAATCTTGGAGTTATATTCCTCCATTGTGTCATTGTTGAAGTTGAAAGACCTGCTTCTCTGCCAAATGCATTGATCTGTGGGTTTGCAGAGACATGGAAGGAGGTATCCACACCAAAACAAAGAGAAGCAAGCCAATTTTGTTCAGCCTCCCTTGCCACGACGTCATCTGCCGAGTCCAAAACCGTGTGGAATCCCGAGTGATCCGGTGATGGCCTGTACTCCGGCAAAGTCGGTGTATATTCCAGCGAACCGTTCACTGAGGGCACATGGCGTGGGTATGGAGTGGCCTCCCTGGTGGTTGTGCGTCTCCATGCCGGTGAGTGGTGTCTTCTTCCCCTTCTTCCCCTTCGTTGGTTCCTTCTGTTTCTACGACGACGACCATGGCCGTGATTGATTCCTCCAGTAGAACTCTCACTTGTTGCGCCGATTTCAGTCAATAGCGCATTAAGTTGAGATCTACCAAGGATGATTATGCCATATGGGCAGTGTGGGAGATCCATTCTGACTCTCCTTTTTTCCCTTTCTTTTTGCAAGTATTTTTCTACTGTGATTGAAAGGGACGGCGATCGGAGAACATACCGAGCGCAGTGCTGATAACATGTTTTATGCCAATATGCTCAGTGTAATGAGAATGTGTAAATAACTTCTTTATTAATGATTGATCAGTCAGTTACAATGAGAATACTTTCCCTTTTATACAGAAATAAATGGCAGTTTCTTTCCCATGCTTTTAGCGTACGCAATATGCAGAGGTTGGGATGGTTGCGTTCTCTTCTTCAGAGTATGGATTAAGCGTCCTTGATTAACTATAAATTAGTGTTAATCCTGTAATTAGATAATTACTATTTTGCCCATAATAAAACTGTCTCAGTTTATTTCTCAACACATTTCAGCTTAACGTAGCGTAACATTTCAGCAAAATTTGACAGTATTTAAAAAATGTTTAAATATTTTAAAAAAATTAAAAAATCATAACAGATTATTAAAAAATCTGAGAACTAAAATGTTTAAATATTTTAAAATCTGAGAACTATTAAAAAATTGAAAAAAATCATAACAGATTATTATACCACAGACTATATAAAAAAATAAATTTTGCTGAAACGATATGCTACGCTACACTAAACTAAAATGTAAGGCAAATTCTATGCGTAGTTGTAAAATAGTTTATTAATGATACTGTTCGTGATGTCAAACGACATGAGCAAATTTTGTGCTCCCATCTCAAAGGACCGAGACGAAGCTGATGACAACTCACAATCTCCGAGCCTTTCAGCCTTCGCTCAAATCAGAAGCGCTTGGCGGAGGATAGTTAAACTCGGGAAGGGCAAATGGCACAAATATCATTGCAAAAAACGGCGGAAAAACATGTTCATGTGGATGCGGCGCCTCCAAGTAGGTTCTTCCTGTCAGACAGGAACTGCCATCTGCACCTAAAACCATTGGGCAATTCATCACCGGAAATTCAGATGCAGTGCCAATGAAATAAGAACACACCGTTCGAAGACAAACTAAATATAAACGCCTGTTCGGAAGGCTCAGATATGTATCAGCTCTCTGTCATGAATTCTCAGAAGCAGAACTGGCGTGTTAAGCTGAAAGTTTGTATCGTCACTGCCATGCAAGTATTTATCTTAGCAAACAAAATTTAAAAGAAGTTTGACGGATGGCTCATATTAAGAAATTCAACCATTATTTTTCCCTTTACTTCACGTGGTAAATCAGAAGCGCGGGTAAGATCAAATCAGAGCCATGAATCTGTTACAAATAAAGATTTAAGAAGATGGGCTAGCTTGGTACGTGTCCATTGCTTTGACACAGACCAATCACTGCCTGAGGTCATAGCCTGCAACACTGAATGGCACGGTAGATCTAGCACAGGCCTTGGGGCTTTCCTTCTTCAGGACTGTGATCCGACAAGCCCGGGGTAGCTCCGTGCATTAGAGATTTAAGGAGCAATCCATTCACACAATTAACACAAAAAGAAATTAAGCGATTTGCATTAAGAAACCGAGCTGTACTCAAGCAACAATCGTATTGCCTACCGAGTCCATGGCAACAGAAACGATTTCTTGACTCGTCCATCTATCCCCTTCCTGCAAACACGGTAGCTCTCCACGGTGAAATATGCCCCCGCCTTGACAAAAACAGAAGAGGACGAACTGCAAACAGAGATTAGTAGTAGAGCCAGACTAGATAAAAAGATCAAGTAGAGCCAGACTAGAAAAAAAAGAAGCGAGGAAACGAGAGGAACAAAAACGAAAAAACACCACAACAAAATAGGTTTAAGAACACGAAACGGAAAGTTCAAAGAGAAAATCGAAAGAAAGAGAGCGAGATGGCGGTGCAGCAAGTTGCGCTGGCAATGATGGAACTGAAGGAACCCTAGCAGACGAGAGTAGCTGTGGTCAGAAGTTGATCGATAGCCTCCATGTGAAGGCGCTAAATTGTATAAACTGAACTGAACTGAAAAAGATTAAATGTACTAGGAGACAGGTAACACGACGCTGGAGAAAAATGCATCATGCTGTTTAATTCTGGCGTAAGTTTTATCTATGCTTCCCTCTACAGGATGACCAGACCGTTTACCATCAGGCCATTCTTCCAGTTGTGAAGCACCATCACAGGATTAAAAAGAAAAAAAAAGCACAATTAAAAGGTCAGGCAAAACATAATTTAAACTGAAAGCACAACATCACCCTCAGAACATGTGCATATATTTATCAACAGGATAATAATTCAGACAAGGCTGAAACTTAGCTTGTACAGTCATTGGGAGAAAATCAAGTTGAAAAAAGTAATCGGAGTGGTAGAACAGCAAAAGAGATTTGCAGCGTTAGATCCCTCAGGGTGATAACGACATCACAGAAATGTGCATCAGGCCACTACTTTAACTTCAACATCGGTCTTCATAGGGATACAAACTATGCAACCGACCTTAAAAACACGTTTAAAACTAGATAATAAAGACAGAATGAAAAAGATGACTCCATCAGTTCAGGTCTCCAAATTGTTCTTCCACATTGTAAATTTCAGAAGAACGAAAGTATTATTTAATCATCATTGGAGCTTGTCCAGTACAAACAAGAAGCAACGGTACGAACAAATTGATTTGAAATACTAATGGCAACAGCACCAGCAATAGGACCAGCTTTATAATGACATGCAAAAAAGATACTTCGTTGCAAGGATGCAATTAAAGTAACAAAAGGAGTAGAAATCTTCTGAATTAAGCATAAGGAATGAAAAACGGTTTACATTTGAAAGTAGATCCAGCATACCATTGACAAAAATTCATCCAGGCATCCCATCCCAATCAATTTAAGAGAACATTATGCAGTAAATAAAAAACAGTTTTTGTACTGATACTCTGAGCTCAAGTATATCCTCAGACATCCAAGGAAGGATTTGGCAGCACTAGCTCTCAAGCCTGGCAGGGCGAAAGCTCTTAGGCGGCAACTGCGAATGTTATGAGAAACAAGCCTTATTTTTATCATCATTGGGAAGAAAGAGCTCCATGTTGAATAAATATGAAACAAAATGGCTGTCAATCTGGCGTAGAACAAAACAAAAAGTAAAAGATGCAAATCTTAAGCATTGCATCAGACATCCAAGGAAGGATTTAGCAGCATTAGCTCTCAAGCCTAGCAGGGCGAAAACTCTTAGGCGGCAACTGGGCGGGAGGGGGCAGAGGAGGCGGGAGGGGACGAGGAGGCGGCGGGAGGGGGCAGAGGCGTACCTGTTCCGATCTCGCGCGGGTGTCTTTGTAGTTGAGGATACGGGAGCAGAGAGACCCCCTACATGTACCGTTCCTCTCTCCACCCCATTAAATTAGGGGCTGCTATAAGGGATGCTGTTGGATGTTTTAGGGGAGCAGTTCATCCCTTAATTTAGGGGTTCAGTGATGTATACAGGGTGCTGTTGGAGTCAGCCTGATAGAAATTAACATCAATTGAAGACAAGAAAATGTTTTAACTTGTGGAAATAATATTCAACAAATTTGAAATTCACCGTTTTGACAGAAATTCATCATTTTTGATAGAAATTTATCGAATTTAACAAAAAAACAATTTTGACAGAAATTCATTGTTTTTCAGAAATTCACCGTTTTTGACAAAAAATCATCAACTTTATAGAAATCATTGTTTTTGACAGGAATTTATCGAATTTCGTAGAAATAAATCTTTTTATAAAAAAATCATCGATATTGATAAAAATTCATCGGTTTTGATAGATCTTCATCAATTTTGACAAAAAATCATGAAATTTTATATAAATTCATCGTTTTGACAGGAATTTATTGAATCTAGCAGAAATAGATTTTTTTAGAAATTCATTGTTTTTGATATATCTTCATCAATTTTGACAAAAAAAAAATCAGATTTGATAGAAATTCATCATTTTTGACAAAAATCGTCAAATTTGATAGAATTTCATTGGCTTTGACAATAATTCATCGATTTTGACAAAAAGTCATCAATTTTTGATAGAAATTCATCACTTGATAACACCAGAACATAAATCCAAAGCATGTCCAAAGTAAAATACATCCAAAGCAAGTACATTACATAGCAAAATACATATCAAATTTCTAACAACAAAAGCCGCTGCCGTGTAGGAGGGGGCACCGAGGTAGGGGCGTTGGGGAGGCGAGGGAGGGGCCGTAGGGTAGAGGGGGTCAGTGGAGGCGGGGCAGGGGCGGTGAAGGCGGCGCGGGGCAGGCGGAGGGGGCACGGGGCCGAGGGGAGGGAGCGGCGGCGGTGGCGGCCGACTGGCGGTACGGCCTAGGGGCTGCGAGGAAAGTTGGAGAAGAAAAGAGCAAATCGAGGAAGTATTAGGTCAATGGGCAAGGGGTAAAAGGGTCACTTCAGCTGTGAAAATAGAGCTAAATGGTAGGAAAAGAATATGAAATGGCAAAAATGTCACTAAGGTAACAAACTCACGCGCATGGTGTCGTGGACATAAATGCAAACTAAATTAATGTCATTCGGGTAAAGGCCGTCGAATTGGGTGGCAGCCCTTGGTTGAAGTGGTCCTGCCGTACTAATGGGAATGACTCTTCTAAGAAGGCCACTTCGGTATTCTCTAAAAACCCCCATAATTTCCGCAATGCGGGTGATAAGAGAAGTGCAATCAATATTACCTCTCAAATTTCTCATATCTATCCAGTGTAATACTATATTTATTGTTGGCTTTACAGGTTTCTTATTGACCATAGCAAATAGGTATTGCAGTTCATCCAGACGCCCAGTACGCATATCATGTCTAGAATTAATAACCATAGCCAGCCACCGATGCATGAATCTAAGAGTAGGATTATGAATTTCATTCATGCGGGGTGTAATTGTGTATTCCTTGGTAGAAATAGCTAACCAGAAATCATCACGGCTAAAGCCTTTTAGCCTATCAGCAGTAACCTAGATGTAGATCTTGCAACGAGCACTCAAAGGTTTCATTGAAAAATCTAAATGAGTATCTAGTTCCATTATCAAGAATGCGAAGAGTACTGAGAAACTCAAGGGTTAGAAGGCGCGAACCTTTTTCTGTAATGGGAACAAAATTATTCCAGCCGACTGCTTTAAAGGTGTAAGAAAAGTCGTATAGAAGGCCGGTCTTAATTAGTAATATCGGGTCATAAGACCGTGTAAGCTGAAAAGTCCGGTTTTTGAGCGCCTAAAATATATGATGTTCATGGTCGCTTTGGAGGATTGTCGACGGTTGGGATACTGACCCAAGTCAACTAAGGTTCTTCAAGAGGGAGATAGGAGACACGCCAAACAGAACGAACCACAACAAACAGGAAGACAAGGGTTTTTATCCTGATTCAGGCCTCTCAGGAGAGATAACAACCCTACGTCCAGCCTTTCTTATATATCAGAGATGATTACAAGAGGGGGCTCGGCGAGACGAACAGGTCTCGATGAGATTATGGATGTACAGGAAACAATGTTCTATGATGCGAAGATCAGGTGCGCTATCAGATGATGGCTTGACCTAAAAACTCCTCCCCCCTACACGCCGTAGGGGCCCTGTTTATATAGTGCTGATGAACCGACCTACCGGGAGATAATCGGGCCGGGCTAACTACGAGATCGTAACGAACTCGTACCATGCCAAATACATCCCGAGGCAGATAAGGCATACTCCCAGTCTTGGGGATCACGACTCATAATCCAATCCGGGAAACCACGTCCAAGTCTTCATGTAGCCGTGCAAAACTCCTGTTCGAGACGGACTCAAACACGATTCCTTGGCCATTACGCACCATGCCAGCCAAGATGTTGTTCGGCAGGATGCATATGGGCCAAATAGAACCTTCCTGGGAGTTGGGCCCTGATAGGCTGTTCGATTGGACCGTCAGGGAGTGGGCCATGGCAATGGGCCGTAATTTTATCCCTGACAAGGATGATCTACTTTTCCAACGTTAACACTCTGATCCTGAGGCCTTGATTAGCCCAGATGGTTTGCCTAAGTCAGGTTGCCAGCCGTGATGCCTAGAGAAATGGGAGTCCATTGACATGTCTTCCCTTGAGCTACTATCCAGGACCTCGGTCGGAGTGTAAGTCATTTCCGAGCTAGAAGAGCTAAACCTTTTGTGAACGCCCTTGGCACCCTTGGACAGGGTTTTGCCAATCTTATCGTACCACAACATTTCTACAGAAGGGGTTAGACCACAAATACTCAAAGGATATATAATAGTGAGGATCAAAGGTTAGCAGTCCAACAATTAGTAGTTAGTCGTCCAACGATTAGTAGTCCTTGTGGAGCTTACTTAATTGCCTCCACAAAAAAATTATTTTGTTTAAGTGACTAAGTTATTAGCATGAATGCAATCATTAATGAGGTAATGCAAGAAGAGAGCAAATGTGAGATCATGCAATCACTGCCTGAATGTGCATTGATCTCCGTAGCTGCTCCTCAATTTATAGGCGATGAATGCAGCAAAAACCCAGCTATCTACAGTACTTTGAGTGGCTAGATACCTAGCTAAGCAAGTAGAGTAGTTGGTGTAAGGTGAAGTGAGTTGTGGAGGAGAAAAGAAGCGGTTGGCCAGCTAGAGTGGATCGGTCGGCCCCTCAATTTCTGATTTTTTCCTTTTATATCAATGGTAAATGGCCGGGTAAAAGTCAAATATGCAGTGGAAACTGCAGGAAAAAATGTGAATGCAAAGATAAGTTCCGACTTACCTCTTGGTGAGGACTCAAAATTTTTTCGTGGTCCTCGAGTCGGACTGTCTCCATACCTTATTTTTCGTGCAGCGTTTCCGCAACCGGAGTTTTTGTTGCTGCTGGTTATATTTCTTTCTTACGCCACACTTGTTTTGTTCAAGATTTTCGAGTGGTGTCGACAATCGCTTGCGGCTCCAAATTTTCGATTGCAGGCTGCTTCTGTTCTTTGGTTGGGGACTTCTTCATTCCTTTATTGTTGCTCTCCTTCCAATATGGACGCTGTAAAGGCTTGTTCAATAGTTGGAGATTTCTCCTCATGGTTGCAATGAGACTATCCACTTGAGGTTTTGGTATAGCCTCCACTTTTCTCTGCACAATTTTAGAATTTTTACCATAAAATGTGAGTACCTAAGAGCATTGTTCAACTCTTGGCTTGAAGTTAAAAATTTCATCTCGTCCATTTATGTCGAGTTGAATTTCTGTTGCACCAACATCTATGGTTGCATTTGCCATGCTCAAAAAAGGTCTCCCAAGAATGAGAGGCGTCTTGGTATCCACCTCCATGTCATGTACCACAAATTCCACGGGCACCAGGAAATTCTTGACATTCACCGGTATATCCTCAGCAACTCTGACAGGACGGCGGATTGATTGATCCGCGAGCTGCAAGTCATGGCAGTAGGGGACAAGGTACAATGATTTAACTTTTCATAAATTATCGTGTGCGTAATGTTGACGCTTGCTCATAGGTCGCATAGAGCACGATCAAAGTGTTGTGCACCAATGGAGCATGAGATGGTTGGATAACCAGGGTCCTTCTTCTTCTCGGGAAGAGTATTTAGGATTGCAGCACTGCACTCTTCGGTCAACTTGACGACTTCCGCGGTTGGCAACGGATGCTTTTTGTTGAGGATGTCCTTCAGGTACTTTGCGTACATCGGCAGATGCATTGCATCTAGCAATGGACTATTGACATATAATTGCTTGATTACCTCGACAAACTTGTTGAACTACACGTCTGCAGTAGATTTGCGTTGGCGACGCGGGAAGGGTAGCACTTGGGAGTTCATTTTGTGATGCCTTACGAGACCAACAAACAATATTATCTTGCAATTGTTTGCTGCAGGTATATATGGCTGACATTAATCCTTTCACTGATCCAATAGCATGTTGTCTTTTTATTTTTACTAGCAAATTTGCCCGTGCGTTGCAATGGGAGAAATAAAATTCAGTCTGCATCCTGTCAAAATGGCAACCAGCCAACCACAATTGACAGCATTGTCCAACAATAATTGTTTTCTGTGGTCTTTCTAACTTTGAAGTAGCTAATAAATATATATGGTGTAAGCTTGGTTTGGTTTTCATAGTTAAGAGTGCAAATGGTAGTTTTCTCCAACCCTTCTTTTCAGCTTTTGCTCTATGGTAGATCAACAATCTGGTATCCTCGTATTAGCAGTCACGTTTACTAATTTGTAATGTACAATTTTTGTAGAGTTCCTAGGAGGACAATTTTGCTATTGTCTTTGCAGCTATGGGAGTAAACATGGAAACAGCACAATTTTTTAAGCGCCATTTTGAGGAAAATGGTTTGATGGAGAGAGTTACTTTATTTCTTAATCTAGTATTTGCGTTCCTTTTTCTTCACTATGTTGCTCTAAGAGAATTTTGCAAGACCTTCCAACTTATGGTTTTGTTCATAGGCAAATGATCCAACCATTGAGCGTATTATCACCCCAAGGATTGCTCTCACCACAGCGGAATACTTGGTATATTAGTGTGGGAAGCACGTTCTTGTCATTCTGACTGACATGAGTTCATATGCAGACGCACTTCGTGAAGGACACTACCTGTAAATTTCTCCTGGTGTATATGGTGGAAACATGTTGGGGTTTTCTCCCATTAACTGAAGTTAGTACAAGATTACAAGGTTTCCGATAGTTGATAGTAGCCATTTTTTTTTCTTGCATGTTAATTTCACTTGTTTCTAGAAGAGCTGAACCTATAATAAACTTATGCAGGTAACCTAGATTTAAACAAGCAGTCGCTTATGTTTGATGTACTCTACTATTTGTTTATTAATATCATTGTGGGCTAAATATTATATGATTACATTGACAAGGACACACAATTGTTCACTATTGCAGCTTTGGCAGTTTTATGTGTCTTTGTTATCTATGTTTGTTAAAGCCAGGGCATATTATTGAGTAAGATAGTAGAAAAAAATGCTTTTATATGCAGCAAGATAGCAAAAGGCTATTTCTGGATACAATGTTGGCCGAGGGCCGTTGAATGTCTATAAATGTTTTTTTTCATTTTTTATCAGTATGGTTTTAACTGATTACTTGAGTGCGCTTTTGTCTTATGAATTGTGATCATTTTCTTGTTTTGCATAAAAGTTCGCTAACCTTTCGCCTTTTCTGTATCAGGTTTCTGCTGCTCGAGAGGAAGTGCCTGGTAGGCTTGGTTATCCTGGTTATATATACACTTGACTTGGCAACCATCTACGAGCGTGCTCGTCGCATAGAAGGAAGAAAAGGATCAATCACGCAGATACCTATAACCATGCCTAATGATGGTCAGCTAATGCGTCAAATTTCTGCTAAATGTTTTGTGAAATATTTTTTGCCATGTAATTAAGCATCAATGTATGCAACTGTTAATAGTACTGAAAAAAATACTGGACCATTTTTTTACTGCACAACATGTTACATTTAGGCCTTGTACATTTCAGATTATTGTAGTGTAGCGTAGCGTTTCTGCAATATTTATCTTTTTTATCGTAATAACTTCGTATAGCATACATTATACGAAGTTATACGAAAATATATATGGTGTAAGCTTGGTTTGGTTTTCATAGTTAAGAGTGCAAATGGTAGTTTTCTCCAACCCTTCTTTTCAGCTTTTGCTCTATGGTAGATCAACAATCTGGTATCCTCGTATTAGCAGTCACGTTTACTAATTTGTAATGTACAATTTTTGTAGAGTTCCTAGGAGGACAATTTTGCTATTGTCTTTGCAGCTATGGGAGTAAACATGGAAACAGCACAATTTTTTAAGCGCCATTTTGAGGAAAATGGTTTGATGGAGAGAGTTACTTTATTTCTTAATCTAGTATTTGCGTTCCTTTTTCTTCACTATGTTGCTCTAAGAGAATTTTGCAAGACCTTCCAACTTATGGTTTTGTTCATAGGCAAATGATCCAACCATTGAGCGTATTATCACCCCAAGGATTGCTCTCACCACAGCGGAATACTTGGTATATTAGTGTGGGAAGCACGTTCTTGTCATTCTGACTGACATGAGTTCATATGCAGACGCACTTCATGAAGTAAGGACACTACCTGTAAATTTCTCCTGGTGTATATGGTGGAAACATGTTGGGGTTTTCTCCCATTAACTGAAGTTAGTACAAGATTACAAGGTTTCCGATAGTTGATAGTAGCCATTTTTTTTGAAAATTCCCTACCAGAGTTGATAATAAATTTTCGTATAACTTCGTATAATGTATGCTATACGAAGTTATTACGCTATATGAGGTGCTCATGTTGCCAAATGGATTAAACCCATCTGTAGCTATGCCAAGCCTCAAGTTCCTTGCATCTTCTGCAAACCTCGGATACTTTCTATCGAAGTCTTTCCATGCTTCACCATCAGCTGGATGACTCATTTCATTGTCGACAGGCATCCGCTTGAGCTTGTGCCATTGAGTGTCCTCCGCAGTTCCTTTCGAAACAAACATCCTCCTCAATCTCGGTATAAGAGGAAAATGTCTCAAAACTTTATGAGGAACACGCTTGCTACCATCTGCATCTATCCATCTTGATTCACCACAGATTGGGCAATGATCATTGTTTGCATATTCCTTTCGAAACAACACACAATTATTCTTGCACACATGGATCCGTAATAACTTCGTATAGCATACATTATACGAAGTTATACGAGCTAGTACCTTCTTATATGGTGTACTCAGTGCCTGAATTAAACAAAAGGAAAATACTCACTGTAAGTATATGCAATTAATTGACCGATGTATTTAATAGGATGGCAGAAATTTATTGAAAGAAAGGAAAACTAAGAGAAAAATAATTTATGCACCAAACATCCTAATCCCTTAGCCCAGACAGAATAGGCACCTTTTGGGTTGATCTAGTTACGCATACAGGCACCTCATCTTCTAGGTAATTATTGTGAATTTCATCCTCATCTTCCTCTTCATCTTCAGGAATCTCTTGTAGTTCGCCCTGACAATGTGCTCAAAGCTGGGTAATCATGAATGCACCATATTACTGCAGCATGTAGATTGAAGTTTGTAGCGGTATATGCATCATAAGTATTAACACCGTCCCAGAGTTCAAGTAGTTCTTCAATTAGAGGCTCCAAAAATAAATCAAAATCCTTGCCTGGGGACTTTGGACCTGGTATGAGCAAGGCCATCATGCAGCTTGATTGGTCGATGCATGCCCATGGTGACAGGTTGTAAGGCATAACAAGTACTGGCCACATGCTATATGAGGTGCTCATGTTGCCAAATGGATTAAACCCATCTGTAGCTATGCCAAGCCTCAAGTTCCTTGCATCTTCTGCAAACCTCGAATACTTTCTATCGAAGTCTTTCCATGCTTCACCATCAGCTGGATGACTCATTTCATTGTCGACAGGCATCCGCTTGAGCTTGTGCCATTGGGTGTCCTCCGCAGTTCCTTTCGTAACAAACATCCTCTTCAATCTCGGTATAAGAGGAAAATGTCTCAAAACTTTATGAGGAACACGCTTGCTACCATCTGCATCTATCCATCTTGATTCACCACAGATTGGGCAATGATCATTGTTTGCATATTCCTTTCGAAACAACACACAATTATTCTTGCACACATGGATCAAATCATATCCAAGGCCCAATTCACCAAGATATTTCTTTGCCTCGTCATATGATTTGGGAAGATCACACTGAGGGAATGATGAAGACAATAACTTCAACAATGCATTAAATGCTACATTGCTTATCCGATAATATGACTTGATATGAAGCAACCTAACAAGAAAGGATAATCTTGAGCGGTTAGATCCCGGGCAAAGTGGTTGCTTCGCATCTTCCAGCACTCGAGCAAACAGCGGCAGACATTCTCCACTTTCCTCTCTAGCTGTGTACAACTCTTCTATCAGCTCTGGCATTCTGTCATCATCGTTATCAGGTTCATCCACATTGATCCCACCTTGACCATCGGATTCAACCCCATGCTCCTCATGCTCTGGATATTCAACAACTTCTACATCAATTGATTCCCCATGATGAATCCACTTACTGTATGTATCTGACATCCCATATAAATGAACATGATCATAAACTTGTGGTTGAGGTCGTAGACTCCGATTAAGACATCTACGACATGGGCAAGGTATCTCGGCATCCTCCGCGTATCGTTCTTGAACAAATTGCATGAATTGTTTCACACCAATTATATACTCAGGGGTGAATTGTTTGCCATGTATCCAACATCTATCCATCTATTCATAAAAAGAAAAAGTAAAAGAGAATTTAAAATTGATATGACACAAATTAATAAAATGTGATTGACAAATATAATTGACAATATAACCTAAAACAAACATGAGTTTTTTTAATATAATTCAAACCCCAAATGACTTGTGGTTTCAGCAATCAAAATAAAATAATCCCAACAATAATAAGCACATAAAGGGTACTATGGTACTAAAATAAAGACAACCAATGGTACTTAGTGAATGATTTCAAACATTAACCTCATCCTACTGTACGGTACCATGCTGAAAAACAAATAGTAGAGCAATTCTTCAAATAATTTGACACAATTCTAGGATATATTCAGGAGTATCAAAGTAAATAGACTGAACAAATAACATGAACTCCATACTTGAATCATGTTTAAAAGCAGTAATGAAGCCCTCAAGCCAACTAGATTAACGCGCAAATTGATTTCAGCACAAGAGGGTGCCACAATGTGCAAAAATACAGTCTTCCAAACTGCAAAAAAAGACAGTCTTCCAAACTGCAAGGAATTTGAAAATTCCCTACCAAAGTTTATAATAACTTTCACTAAGCACTGGTTAAAGGACTATGAAATTAACTGGTTCTATATTAATTAACTAGTTCTAAATGGAATAACACTAGAATCCACAACTTGTATTGATAGCAGTTCAAGCCTCGTGAGAATTAATCAAATGCTAGAAGAATTAACACTACAACAGAGAGCTAAAAATAGCACCAGCAACTTTCTTTGGTCATAGGTTATGTACTATTGGCAATAAGAAAAGTTGTTCTGCTGCTTTTTAATTATTTCGCTTATCTAAACTTTTACTCAATTAACATATTTACTAGAGTAACAATATGACATCGGTTGGAGTTGCTGTGAACTTTCCCATCCCAATGATGGATACAACAGTAGTTGAAAAACGTAAGATCCACTGACCACTATAGAAAATCTTCAGAAAAATTCCTTCAAATTTACTACATCAAGACCGTTCTCATTACAATATGCCATGGTGGGAAGTCCGGACGCACCCGAGATTGAGAGGTTGAGGGAAGGTCACTTAGCAGAGTTGTTCTTAATACTCGATGACATAGAAGGCCAGCCAAGGAGGGCGCATAGATGGGATCACTGAATTCGAGGGTATCACACAAGGATGAGGTCGCGTCGTCGCCGCTTGCCTGCTAGTATTAAAAAATTTAGGCAATGTAAGCTAATAAAGAAAATTGACGAAATCTAAATAAGAATATTGCAAGAGGTTATTTTGTTGCGCCTCGAGTACGACAGTAGTATATTTGTCATGTCCGTTTTTACACTTGTGTGAACTCATTAAGACAAAGAAACATATAGTGGTGTGCGAGCAATTCAATAATTGTATTGCTAACCCAAATTATATAGCAAGAACTATGTTTATATACTATTAAAAGAAGTAAAGAACTGCTTGACCGATAATAAATCATGATGAACCATACTAAACATGTAGAAAATATATCTTTTTCATAACATCTTCTTTGATAAGATATTTTTACTCAAATATAGGACAAAAGTACTTTGGTTGTGGTTTTGTTTGGTTGATAATATAGTAGTCAGCATCCATCGGCTAATTCATAGTCTGAATATTATCGTGTTCATAATATCCGTAGTCTGAATATTGAATCTAGTTAGCTGTGAGTTTAGGATAATTCAAGTTATTTAAAAGCATAACCTAATTTGGGAGGTGAGTGCGAATTTCAGTTAATTTCGATGCATAGGCTAATTAGTCTAATTCTACGCATAGCTTAATTTCCTTTAATTCAGTTAACTTCAGTGCATAGACTAATTAGGCTAATTTCAAGCAGCTATTCTTTTTGTTAATTTAAGTGCTGATTAGGCGAAGAGCTAGCTAGACAAAAGGGGAAAACCTATTACTATTACTGCATCGAATACTCCAAAGTCCAGAGCTCCAAGGGCATAAGCAGATTATTAGAAGTCGCATGTACAACGAATTCTGTTCGTTCTTGTATACATTCATCCTAGCCCCCAAGCGTAGCATCATATGCTTTAATAGCTCTGAATTCAAAATAAACAAACCACAGCTAGCATAGATCGATTGATCCCCCAAATAGCTTTAATTTGCAGCAAAATATATGATTAAGTTGGTACAGTGGTTGATACGAATCAAACCCGTTTCCATTAGTTATCAAGAAATTCTTAGCTGGCACTGGCATGCATGCAGAGAACTAGATTAAAGGGGCAGCAACTGTAGCATCCCATTCCAGGCTGACGCAGCAAGAAACTAATGGAGAAATAATCCGGACGCACCTGAGGTTAAACGAGTTGTTTAGCAGTATATTGACGAAGGAGGAGGGCGCACAGATGGGATCGGCGAAATTGGAGGGGATCGCGAAAGGATGTGGCCGTCGTCACCGCCGCCGCCGCGTGTCGACAACTCCACGCCGCTGCCACCGCCACCGCCGCCGACTTCCCCTCAAACCCGCGCCTCCAAACCCCTGCAGTCACCGCCTCTACGTGCATGCGTCGTCGCCCCCGCATGCATGCACCTCCAAGGCCCTAAAGTTGCCGCTGCCCCCACTTGTGTGCGCCTCCGAGCCCCTGCAATCGCCGCCACCGCCGACTGAAACTTCCTTAGCGCGCAGGCGCAGCCGCGAGACTCAACAAACCAGATCGGTTTTGCTCTCAAATAAATAAAAGATCTATTACGCAGCCACGTAGGACAAACCCCATTATTTATGATGAAAGCCGATTTCGTCACCATTCCTCTATCAAGATTTATTGGCAGGCGTAAAGTTGTATGACAATTTTTATTTTGTTTTGTGACACTTTTTTGGATTTCGTCACAGATTTCTTTGATCCACAGCTCGGCATCTAATATTTGTGACGCTTCTCGAGATTTTGTCATAGATATGACATCTTTAATGACAAATTTTGTAAACGTCACGAGAAAAATGTCATGGATTGGCGAATTTCTACTAGCGCTGAAGTGACGCGCCCGGGGGCTTACCGGCTACAACGCGAAGATGGATCCGAAGTGCCTAATACCTGGAACATCGAGCAGCTACCTTGATGCACACTAGGTCGGCCCGATCTTCTGGAGAGAACGATACGTCGATTTGCGAGACGAAGATGTTGTGATTTTCGGCTACCAACCAGCGAAGGCAAGAAACCGGCAATCGCAATATCACCAACTCGAGTGTTATCAACCGTGACCAGCACGATCGATCTTAATCCCTGCGAGCAATCAAGAAACTTGCAAGAATCAAGTAGATAGCAAATGGAACAAATCAGTATCTCAAACCAATGGTGAGGTTCTGTTTCCCGTATCGGGCGGTCTAGTCGACACGCGCAATCTCGGGGAGGGACACACAAGGGGTCTACCAAACACAACAAAACCTAAAAGACGGCGTACGACGGCGAAGGCCATATATAGAGTGGCGACCACCATAGGGGCGCCGTCCACCACCCTAGGGTCGGCCACCACCAAAACCCTAAGATACATGGGCCATAGGCCCAAAAATAAGGTGATGCAACACCATGAAATTGTAGTCTGTGACCTTCTTCTGTGTTTTCCCGATGCTTCTAGATGAATTCAGATGTGGGGCTGGATCCATTGGAAAGCTTATCTCGAAAGCTTTCCAACGAGTGGTTGCACGCCGAAATCGGAGTTCGGGATCCCAAGTTACGCCCGTTTGGAGTCGACGGGCTGCTGGATGGCCGAAACGGGTTCTCTAGCATCTTTGGCTTCCATATGGGCCTTCCTTGGTGCGTGGTCCTTCCTCGGGGTGCATGCTTGATGTGCTGGTCCTTTTTCTTGCGCTTGAAAGGCCGAGCTCCTGGATTTAGGCCCCTAGGCGATGACGGAGTAGTAGACGGTGCGGTCGGAGAGGAAGTAGACGAAGTAGAGGTAGCAGTCATATCCTACATGTTGATGTCCTCATCATACGTTGTTTTTACTCTTAAAGTCTTGTATTCAAGCATTGTATAATTAGTCTCCCTTTTGACTTGCTACCCAGTCGTAAACGACTGAGCAGTAAGTCAGGGGCTACACTAAATAGTGTGCGGAGTCAACCGCACCCTATCCTATCAATAAAAGTTATTTTCTCTTTACATGTGTCGATCAAATTCAGGTATTATAAAAATTCTTAAGTAATGGCGCTAGTACTTGCCAAAGACAACGTTTAGCTACTCCGTAGTTGCATGGGGAGAAAGCCAAGTGCTAATTCCTGGCACTCGGGGGCTGGACTAGTTGGCAAATGCGTTTCATGAAAAGGGATAAATCTTACTACTCAGATAAATGAGACCACAAGTATCGAGGATCAATTAAGCGTTTGAGCAACATACACATCTACAGATCTAAACGTTTAACCAGATGGACAGCAATCGAGCGAACTTCCTCCAGTAAAGCGCAGGCCTTCTCCTCGGTGCACGCAAATCCTTCCTTCACGGCCTCGCAGTCTAGACGGGGGAAGTTTGATTTTGCAATTGCGAGGCCTTGGCTGGTACATGTTATGGCTGCCTCCCGCGTGAAGACCTTGATTCGCTCAGGAACATCATCAAGACGGGCCACGAGGAGGTCAGAATCGGTCGGCAGCTCTTCTTCTGGGTAAAGGCATTGGAGCGTCGGAACTATTCCTACTAGAGCACAGCGGCGAAGCTCGTGGGAGGTTTTCACTTCGTCATCAAGGACCTAGAACTGCGCCCTGGTCTTCTGCCGATACTCTGCACAACCAATCGGGTGTGACAAATCAGTCGAACTTCAGTGGAGCTGAGCCAGGGAGAGTCAGTGGAAGAAAGTTACCTTCCAGCTCTTTAGCCGATTTCTCGGCTTGAGTGTTGGCTCGGAAGACTTCATTCTCCAGGGCCTTCTGCCTCGCCTCCAGCGCTACATTTAAAGGCAAGTCTCAGATATTATCATCTAGGGAGTATTCCTTTTGTAAAGGTTTAGCACCGTTCGAGATCTGTACCTCGGATGGTGTTGGACTCTTCCACGTGCCGGAATCGGGGTTCGGTCACCTCTCGTTGGAGCTCTTCGATCCGGCCGCGGTATTGCGACTTGACTGCGTATAGAGCATTGTCAAACTCATCACGAGACTTCAGCTCGCCCACTGTTTTCTCCATGCACTGGGTCTTTTGCTTCGACCTCTCTTTCATACGCTGCATGGAAAAGGGAGGGAGATTAGTGGGATTCTCTTATGCAAAGCGAGGATCCAAGGCATAAAAAGGCTTTACCTTGTATATCTTGGCTTGAACTGCTGCTATATTATCTAGTACATCCCACTCTTCGGCCTCCTGCCCATCATCGACCTCGTAGCCCTCCATCTCCTTCCTCCATTTCAGTCGGAAGGGTGGAGTGTGAGCTGTGGCGGAGGGGCGAGGGATCTCCTCGATTTTCCCCTTCGCCGACGAGGATTGGCGAGTGGCAGAAGATGGACCGGAGTCTTGCTAAGGCGCGGCATGCCGAGTCGAGTCCTCTATTGATTGGGGCTCGGCTTGGCAATCGGACCTTGGAGGCGCCGAGGCTGGCACCTTGCTGCCTTGTGAGCTTGGCGGTTCGTCATCATCGTCGACAGGTTTTCTGAGAGCAGTTGAAGATTTTCAAGACACATATTCCTTACAAGTTGTGAGGGAAAATGTCATGAGAGAATACCTTTGCGACGACATAAAGTTGAACCCAAATCGGACGCTCGAATCACTCGGGCTGGAGCTGGGAGGTCTCTCTGCCCCCGACGCAGCCGCTGGGCCAGCGGATTGGGGAGACGGAGGGCTTTGTGGCTGCTTTGCCGAAGCCGAGGGCGACCTCGTTGTTGGGTGGCGACGGTGCAGGAGCGGGACGTTGTCTTCATCATCGTCCTCGTCAGAGTCCCCTGAAGCGACCCCCTTGCCTTGTTTGGCTGTGGGAGCACTAGCCGAGTCCTCCGCAGGATGCTTGCGCGGTGCCTCCTTGTGGTGTGGAGCTTCTGGGACTGGATGGATGGAGAAGAAGGCCACGCGTCCCTGCATGTGTATCAGATCAGAATGAGTTTGATGTCGTTCCCAAGAACCACGGTTGAGTTGAGAAGGATCTTTTCCTTACCACTGGTGGAGGTTATGACAGTCGATACGCCACCGGACAGTCTGTGTGGACTATTTCCAAGCCAGGAGCGAAGAGTTCAGCCACTTGGCTGATTGTGTCCTTCTACGAAATCGGGTCCTTAGTTTCTTGAGTGGCGTCTTGCGGCCCCGAGTACTCGAAGGCGAGATGCACCCTCTCCTTTATGGGCTGGACACGACGCTGAGTGTAGTTCCAGACTACGCCAATGTCGGTCAGCCCGGCGGTTTTCGCACGATGGAGGAGAATAAGAAGTTCCTGTACTTGGCCTTCCTCATCATCGGCGAGAGGAGAAGACCAGGATGGACTGACTGTGGGGCACTCTTCGGAGAACGAAGGAAGGGCTGGAGGAGAATTGGCGCAATAGAACCATTCCAAGTGCCAACCCTTGTTGGAGGTTCTCAAAGGGAGTCCAAAATAATACTTTCGGGCCCCTTCTCGCAATTGAAATCTCGCGCCGCCGCCGGCTTTGGGAAAGTTCTTGTTGGGAAAGGGCTTGAGGAGGTCAAGTTATCTGAAGAGATCGAAATGGGGAGCGATTCCCAGAAAAGCCTCACAGATGTGGATAAAAATGGCAATTTGGAAGATGGAATTGGGGTTTAGATGAGAGACCTCGATCCCATAAAAATGCAGCAATCCCGGAAGAAAGGAGAGCAAGGGAGACCGAAGCCGCGGAGGAAGACGGACTCAAAGACCACTACCTCGTCCGAGCGAGGGGTGGGGCAAGATTCGCCGGCGGCAGGTCGCCATGCGATGAATTCCTTAGAGGGGAGCACGCCAATGGAGACTAGCTTCTGTAGCTGCCGCTCGATCGTGATGGACTTCATCCACTCTTTGCCGCTCTTAGCAGCCTTCGGGGCGACGGGAGATGGTGGAGCCGATCGGTGACGGTGGCGGAGGAGGTTGCGATGGAGAAGAACCCTAGCGGCGGAGTTCGCTGGGAGAGAGACTAAAAGACTGGCGCGAAAAGCGAGCAAGGTGAACCGATTTCGTTCCCCTATTCCTAATTTATCTCAACGGGCAGCGTTCGTATTCTAGGCCGGGCCTTTGTCTAGCGCTGGATGCGGCCTTTTCGAGGAGGGCTCAGATAACCACTCGGGTGGCCGAGTGATTTCTCCCGAGAGGTTCGCGTGCGCATTGGGTGCCGGTTTGGGAGCGTGCAGTCCTGAACTACTCGGATGAAGCAATGTTACTGCGGATCCAAGATCAAAGCAAGATACGGAAGAAAGATATGCGGATTTCTCAAAGGATCTTCATTAGAAGGCTCTTAGGCCTATTTACATAACTCCGCAGCGCAGCACATCGAGCTAGGGCTCGTCGCTGTCTCGCGGAGGAGCAAAAGAAATAAAAAAGGGATAAATCCTCCCGGCGGGAAGGTGAAGCTCCTGCCGGAGGTACTTCAGTGCACCCCTCGGCAAGGAGAGCTGCAGCCAGTGCGTCCCTGAGTGGGATGCGCACCTTCCAGAGCAGCGGAAACCCGCGGATCAGAACCCTGATGGATTCCTCCGCGCGGATTTTTGCAGTGACCTGGGCGTAGTCCCGCCAGAACTCGTCCATGATGGCTTTGGCGGCGGCTTGAGCGTCGGCCTCCGTGGCCACCTCGGCGACCCACTCGTCCACCATTTCGACCTGATCTGCCATTGCTCTTGAGGAAAAAGAAGGTGCAGTTTTCTGGTTTTCGCTGAGAAGAGAAGAAGACTCGAAAACTCGAAGGCTAGGTGTGAAGTAGTACTCTGCCCCTGGGATTTCTTTTATACACAGAGGAAGTTCAAAGGGCGCGCCTTGTAATCCGTTTCAAACACAGTAATACCATCATGGCGATGGGACGGAAGTGGATACAGATATGTTTCCCGACGGAAGCGCGTATCGTTCCGGCTGTGTGAGAAAAGGGCACGAAAATGCTTCGCCTCCCCTAATTGGGCTTGGGCTAAAACTGCAAAGGGCGATCCCCTTAACAGGCTTTCTTAACACGCCGCTAATGGTGGCAATGTGTTAAAATTGAGTCTAATTCGGCCTCGGTACACCCTGGAGGGCATATGACCGGAAGCGCCAAAATTGAAAGTATTTCACGGCATACCCCATGTTGGGTCACTAGTCAACTTCGCATGCTCGAAGTTGGGTGTTGGTGAAATTTGGTTACAGTTTCGAAGGTATGCCTTTTTTAAGGTCGCCAGTTGTATACCGCTACCCGGGTACAAATGCCTCTCGGCCAAACTGTATCCAATTGGTACGCCCCTCGAGGCCTATGCTGATATCTTCTCTAATTGGGACAGGTACCACCTAGCTGAACGGTTCTTACATGTTAAGGCCAGGCGCCTGATGCTGATACATCTTGAAACGCTAAAATTACAGCATGCTGCAAGACAGAAGCTGTAATAGCGTGGCTTAAGGCATGCCCCATGATGGGCCAATTGCTGCTTTTGCATCGCAAAAGTGGGTGCCAAGTAGCCGAATTCATCTGTTGAGGCGATGCGCCCAATGGGCCGAATAAGCTGGAGTTTGGTACTACCAATCCAGGCGTTGCTTTAACACAAAAACTTAAGATTTCTTGAGTTCTTTACAATCTCTTTTCAGCTTACAGGAGATATTGGTGAAACCAGTCGGCCAGACATCTGATTCGATCGTAAAGCACTCGGGGGGCTACTGTGGACTATATGGGCCTAGGGTATCCTCTAAAAGGCCCATAAGGGAGCAGATGGGGGGCGATCCAAGTCGGCCGATCAAGGATAGAGACCACTCGGGTTACACACGCCTTGAGCTCCAAGGAAGTTCCCGAGGATATGATCTATCTCCATGTAATTAGGAGATCAACACATGCATGACATGTAACGGCATAACAAGATTAGGTACCGTGCGTTACGTGCTACCATGTAACTCTATCTCCCCCTACACTATATAAAGGGAGGGGGTAGAGGCCATAGGCATATCGCTATACAGAAGCATCATAGAGCATACATTGTAATCATCTTGGTCATCTTGCATCCCGCACCTTGATCAAATATAATCCCAGAGCACAGGAAGTAGGGTATTACCTCGGCAGAAGGGCCCGAAACTGTATAAATCTGTTCTTGTGCTACCATTTAGCTTAGTTCTTAATTAGCATCCCCTCGTACAAATTCATTGCCGGCGGTGACCCCTAGTTAGTCACCAGTCGAGTCACCAGTCGACAATCACTACGATAACCTTGCTAATGATTCACTTGCTTAAAGCATTGCGGAAAATCCGCGCAAGCATTAAGAAAAATAATAAAATAATGCCTCGCATTTTAAGTCATTACGGTAACCGTGCTAATGACTTGAGTTTATTTATTCACATTTCATTTCCATATCAATAAATGAATTTATCATATCGACAATGATTGCTATCCTACTTTTTAAATATATAATATTATTAAATTTTTTCCTATGCTAGGGTAATGTACAAGATAATTGTTTTAGGTGGGCTTTTGGTAGTGGATTTTTGGAATAATTATTCTATATAAATGTGAAATTATGTAAATTAAATATGGGAAATTTATATAATTAAATAGCTAAAAAGTAATGCATTAATTAAATATCTATTTAACAATAGGAAATTCAAAATGCGTCAAAGACAGGGAAACCTGCCTTCTTCGTGGACTGACTCGGAAGTATTCTTCGGATATTCTTCTTCAGGAACTTCGGAAGTATTTAATTCGGTGTGGGGCTGATGGCGTCGCCGGCAAGCGGTGATCGGAGACGGCAAGGTAGTGGCCGGAGAAGGTGCCTACGAGAATGCTGATCCAGATGGAGGTGTTGGTGGAGCTCGGTAGCGAGGGAGGCGGCCGGACGGCAAGGTTATGCAGCTGCGCTTGGAGGTGGCGGCGGTGGGAGGTGCTCCGGTGATCACCGCAGGCAGAGTAGTGGTGGAGGAGGATGGCTTGGGTCGGAGAAGCGCCGAGGGAGGTCTATTTATAGGTGGAAGGCACGGCGGAGGCTGGTGGAAAAATCCCGTGGATGAAGTGAATTCCGGCGAGGAATTCCGGTGGAAAGGGGGCAAACCGAGGGCGGTGAAGAGGTGTATAAGTTGGGCGGTGACGTGGCGTTTCTATAGATGGCTATGCTATGATCAGGATGGCTCGAAGTCGATGGCGGCGAGGAATTCCGGCAGGCGGCGGCGGCGCCGGTGGTTTCGGGGAAGGCGGCGCCATTGGGAGACGGGGAAGGGTGCCGTTGGATTCAGGGCAACTCAATGGGCACCGTCGGATTTTCATAAACCGAAGGGGTACGATTGAGCTGACGTGGCAAATTCAGAGCCGTTGGATCAAAACAGGAAGATCGCAGCCGTACGTTGCCACTTACTGCACCGGACAGAGAGGGAGAGACACGCCGAAGGCGTATTTCCAAAAAAAGAAAGCATAATATGAGAAATTTGCAAATTATGAAAGATTTGAAAGAATTTTCAGAAATTCCCTTTAAGCTTTAGAAATTTGTAGAAAATTGATATGTAGTCAGAAAAATATGAATAAATTCCTAAAATCCAAAAAATAAGAAGAATTTGAATATGTGGAAATATCTTATATTTTATGGAATTTTTCCTCTATAAATTGTAAAATAGCATCCTTTTAATAGCAAAATTGGAAAATGGTATAAGGAAATTTATAATTATTTAGGAATATGGTTTTGGGAGATGTTTCCATGATGTTATGAAAAATTTTTATGCCAAAATTGGGAAATTTAGGGTATGTTACAAGTGGCTACCCTATGTGGAATTCGCTTATAACAACAGTTATCAGTCCAGTCTCAAGATGTCACCGTTCGAGGCCTTGTACAGACGCAAGTGTAGAACCCCTATCCATTGGAGAAAACCAAGTTTTTGGTTCGGAAACCCAGAAGGACACGAAGGATAAGGTCCAAATTATAAGGAAAAGGTTACTGGCCACCCAATCACAATAGAAAAGCTATGCGGACAATCGACGTAGGGACCTGTCTTTCCAAGTGGGAGACTCGGTTTACCTCAAGGTAGTGCCTTGGAAAGGAAATCTGAGGTTCCATAAAAAAGGAAAGCTGGCACCACGTTATGTGGGGCCATACCCTATCACTGCTAGGAGGGGCAAGTAGCTTACAAGTTGGACCTACCGGTAGAACTGGGAGACGTCCACAATGTTTTCCATGTTTCTCAGCTCAAGAAATGCCTTTGAGTCCCGGAAAGCGAATTGGTTGATCTTCCCGATGGAGCCATCGATAGCAACCTCGCATATGAGGTGCGACCAGTTCGAATCATGGACACCATGGAGAAGCAGATGAGGAACAAAGTCATCAACATGTGCAAGGTTCAGTGGAGCAATCAAACCGGCAACTAGTCTACCTGGGAACCTAAAGAGGTTCTTCGGCAAAATTTCCCCGATCTGTTCACCGACTAGGTACGCAATCTCGAGGTCGAGATTTTCTTTTAGGGGGGAGGGATTTGTAATAGCCCAATTTTGGGGCAAATTCAAAATTCTTTGAATTTCAAAATTTGCTTGAATTTGCGCTGACACATGGACCCCATTCCCTCTCTTCTCCCCTTTCTCCCTCTTCCTCTCTCTCTCTCTCTCTCTCTCTCTCTCTCTCTCTCTCTCGCTCTCTGCTCGGTGGCCCTGCCTCCGCTTGCCTCTACTGCTCTGCACCCGCCGCTTGCGCCATCATGCGCGTGCCGTGCTTGTCCCGTTGCCACGCCACGCCATGTCGGCTCTACCGCGCCGCGCCGCTCGCCCATCCGCGCTGCCGAGTGCGCCTTTGGGCCAGCTATCCCACTCCGCGCCTATAACGCCAAACGCCATCCCACTCCCACTTCCCCCAAATCTCTCCGCGCCGGCGCCGACGAATCTCCTCGTCGATTCCGTGAGCCGTAGCCCAATTGTTTTCGCTTGGCGCATCCCCATCTCTCCCCTAAACCGACGCCTCGGTTGATTTCAGCAGAGGCACTCAGAGCTGCCATGTTGCCGCCGCCTCTGCTTCGGCCATCGTCAAGCCCCCCGTCGTCGGCTGCCCTGGTTCCGTCGCTTGCCTGGCCTTGAGCTCGGTAAGCACCCACTTCACCCCCTCATTCTCCCCCGTTCAATCCCGTAGCATGTAGATCCGTAGCGTGCGCATGCGTCTCAGCGAGCCTTCGGCTCCGCCACCGCCATCGCGCCGCCGCGTCGGGCCACCTCCGGCCTCGGCATGGGCATCATAGGTTCCTTAGGAGCCGTAGATGCCAGAGTGCTAACGCTCTTTGCTGGACGATGGCCGGGGGATGGTCGTAGCGCCGCCGCGCCACAAGCCGTCCGATCCACTAGCCACGTCGAAAGGTCAGAGATAGACGACGACCACGTGCCGTCCGATCCGCGCCAAGATTCGTGTGGAGGCGTAAACGCGAAGTCGCTGCGCTGACGAGCTGAACCCACAGACCGGTTTACCCCTTCGCGTGCGTGCGTAAGCCGGTAGGGCTAGTGCCACTGACAGTGGGTCCATGGCCCACCTGTCCGGTTAAGTGGAGGCGTCGTTGGGGGAAAACGCCAGCTTCGCAGCGAAAGCTGCCTTCGGCGTAGTCGCCCCCCGTGAATGCGACTTTCCCTAGTGCGGATTAACATCACTAATATCATGTTTATTACCCAGTTTTCCTCCAAACTATATTATTTATTATTAAAAATGCATGCTTATTAATCTGCCTAATTGTTAGTCATGTAATACTTATACATGTCTGATCTTGAACTGTTTAGCCTTAATGTCTGCCTTGATTGTCATTTCCTTGATTAACCTAAGAATAGTTTGGTAATCACATTAACCCTACTTAATGGGCAAAACCTGCTTAGACTGGCTTAGGCTTAAACAAATCTTTTGGCAAATCGCCACGGAACGGTGAAACGATATTCACCGGTCATTCATTCATTTCGTTCAAATATGATATGAAGATGAGGCGTGATGTTGAACGCTTTGTGGCGCGCTGCTCCACATGACAAAAGCTAACTCGCGATTAAATCCATATGCCTCTCCCTACTCCTAGTGTTCCATGGAAGGATATTTCGATGGATTTTGTTCTAGATTTTCCTAGGACAAAAAGAGGGAGGGATAACATCTTTGTTGTCGTGGATCAGTTTTCAAAGATGGCTCATTTCATACCTTACCATAAAAGTGGTGATGCCACTCATATTGCAGATTTATTTTTCAAAAACATCGTTTGTTTGCATAGTATGCCCTCCACTATTGTTTCAGATCGCTACACAGAATTTTTGAGTTACTTTTGAAGGACATTGTGGAATAAATTAGGGACAAAGCTGCTGTTTTCTAATACTTGTCACCCCAAACTGATGGCCAAATGGAGGTTGTGAATTGTACCTTGTCTACAATGTTGCAAGCTGTTTTAAAGAACTTAAAATTATGGGAGGAGTGCCTTCCTCACGTGGAGTTTACCTATAACCGTGCGTTACATTCAACTATAAAGGTAAGTCCTTTCTAGGTTGTGTATGGTTTTAATTCTCGTGCTCCCATTGACCTCTTGCTTTTACCATCATCTGAAAAGGTCAATCTTGATGCTACGAAACGTGCTGAATTTATTTTAAAACTGCATGAGACCACAAAAGAAAATATTGAACACATGAATGACAAATATCGCATTGCTGGTAGTCACGGTAGGAAGGAATTGTTTTTTGCTCCTGGAGATCTTGTTTGGTTACCCTTGCACAAGGAGCATTTTCTTGAGTTAAAAAAATCTAAATTGATGCCCTGTGCGGATGGTTCATTTAGGGTGCTAGAGGGAATAAATGATAATGCCTATAAAATTGAGTTTCTTGTACTTAGGAATTATGGTGTTGATCGGCGAGGATGGAACTCTGCGCCAAGACAGGTCGGGAACCAAGTCTACCACGAGTTGGAGTCTAGATCGGTCACGGCAGAGCAGTCTGTCTTCAAACAGGCGTAGCAGATGCATATCAACTCCGTTTGGGGTGTTCAAGTACATTACGGATAAGCCCTCGACGAGACATTTCCAACGGATGCAGTCGCAAGTCCAAATTCTTTCAAAGTTGATCACAATCGTCAAAACAAGATGCGACCAGATTCTGTTGGGCCGCCTAGTGTTGCGTCGCCTTGTCTTTGGGCCTCGACCCGTGTATCCTGCGCAAGGGGGAGCCCCAAACCCTAGTCGCCACCCTTCTACCTATTAAAACCTCGTAGCCGTCATTGTTAGATTTGGGTTTTACTTAGATAATTTTCTGCCATCGCAGTATCGCCGATCTTCGGTTTGTGGAACCCCAAATTCATGATCTTAATATCAATTTGCAAATCGAGATTGCTTCTTATTCATTCTTACTTGTGTTCTCGATTCGTTTGCAGGAACTAGCCTTCATGGTAATGTCGACCGTGCGCTTGCGTGGTTGATAACGAACGGAGACGGTGGTGTAGCAATTGTAGGCCTAGATCGGTGTTGTTCAAGGTCGGATCGTCAACGTCGAGTTATCCATCAATCGTGTTTATCCTTCCCTGTCGGAAGATCAGGATCCCGTCCCCCATCAGATTCTTTTTCCCAAAACATTTGGAACAACTTCACTATTTTGATGTTTTCGAAATTTATTTTTTGCTCAAATGAATTTTTTAGCTTCATAGATCTCAAAGGAAATTTGAGATGAAGTTTTCTCGTATTGAGGATTTTTGCATTTGAGCAATGGTTTTAAGAAAAATTATTTGTTTTGCACTACTAATTATAGTTTTTCAATTTGAAGAGCGTCAAAGAGCAAATAGACACTTGCATTTGGAACAACTTCACTATTTTGAAGTTCTTGGAATTTTTTTTGCTCAAATGAATTTTTTAGCTTCATAGATCTTGAAGGAAATTTTGACATGAAGTTTTCTCGTATTGATGATTTTGCATTTGACCAATGGTTTTAAGAGAAATTATCTGTTTTGCACTACTAATTATAGTTTTTCAATTTGAAAAAGTCAAAGTGCAAATAGACACTTGTGAACTAACTTGGGTCAAGTTGAAAGACATTTGTTCCTGGGAATCGCTTGCTTGTCACTGCATGTGTAGAGGATCGGATGGGTCTCAATGTCGATGGTAGGATGAAGGATGTGAACGGAGCTTTCACTATCCAAGGGATTTATGGCCTTGTGAATTGATCGTGATCGAACTAAGCATAAGTTAGATGAGAATCGACAAAGGCATATTATCTCGACTACGTATCTTTAAATGTCGTGTTATTCATAATTTATCTTGATATTCATGGTTATCTTGTAAATACTCTTGAATCATTAATTATAAATTCATTGTAAGTTCAAGTGATGTTGTGTTATCATGACATCTAGCCACTTTACTCTTTCTAGTCATATCTTTTTTAAGTGGCATAATTTTATTTTATAAGAAGTATCCTCTAAATTTATATTTACTTATTCTTCAAGTGTCATCTAACATATCTTGTGAGTTATATTGTAAGTTTAGCTACAATGGTTAATATGGATGTCAACTTGTGTAAAGAGGAGATAAATGTAATTTGGAATCAACAAAAATTACACCCATGTTCATTGCTTATACTATTTGATTGTGTGCATGTACTTCAATAATATCCTTCTCCTACATGTTCTTGATTTTCTTAAAATAAATAGCACTGTGATATCATGCTTGATCTTCGCCTATACTCTTGAGACTCATGGATGCTCAATGATATCTTGCCTAGATTTACGGGGAGCTTATCATTTCATTGATTATCTATTATTTATTCCTTCCTTGATATGCTTTGTTCAACCAAATAATTTGTGTTAATTGTTGAAACGAGACAATTTGATAATTTGAACATTGTTTACTTTTTGGATGATTAATGCCAAAAGGGCGAGAAATGTTGTATTATCGATTACCCCATATCTATATTGTGCTTTTGTTTAGAAGGAAAAAAATTGTCACATACATTAATGATTTTTATTGTCTTATTATCATCTATTGCTGCTGATAATAGGTTTGTTTTAAATCATCAAAAAGGGGGAGATTGTAAGTGCAAGTGGCCTTGTGTGATTTTGATTATTAATGAAAATGCTTGGTTTAATGCTTGTTTAATGACACACCTCAAATATGCTTATTGCTATTGCTATGAAACTAATATGTTTATAATCAAGATTGGTTTAATCTTATCCTATTTAGAGGAAAATCATATATGTCAACTAGGCCTAAAATGTATGTTTTAATCTAATCATTTCATTGAGACTAACACACTTAATTGTTTATCTTCCTTAATCTCATTTATACAACTATTGTAAGCACATGTTGCCTTGTTTGTTTTAGCTTAAAGTTGAGTTGCATTTTACTATTGCAATTTTTGACCCCTTGAAAGGCGTTTTAAAGAATTCAAAAAATTATGAAAAAATTATTTTTCGAGCTCCAAGTACTATTTGAAACCACAAAAAAAAAACTACAAAATATTATATCATTTTGCCTATACAAAAATAACAAAGTTTCATTTAATTTAAATTAATTTAATCTGAAACAAACAAGGCTGTTATTGATTGATTAGATTAATACTCTTTTATATCATGACATATTTACTTGAGCATAAATATGTTATGAACATGTTGCTTACTCTATATATCTTTTCTATTATATGCGCTAGATTAATGATCCTCTAAGTATATTCATAGGATAAACTTCATCGTGTTTAATTGGCTTTATGCATCTAGGCTATCCATGAATATTTGAAACTAGAGTAAAGTTGTGAACCATTCTGGATTAAACTTTACTAAACGAAAGTAAAGTGCATGTGAATTTGTACATGTGTAAGTTTTGAATATATTTTCATGCACATCATTAAGTGAAGTTGTGTTTATGAAATTAATCAGCTCTAGTGTATATAGATTAAATATTATTCTTCATTATGCACTAAGTGGAGAACCTTAATTTGACATGTGCTCCATTTATATTGTGCTATCTTTATGTAAAACACTTGTGGCACATGTGCTTAAAAGATGGTAACTAGTTTGTCCTAAACTTGTATTGTTTTATTTTAAAGTTGAGTATAAGGATTGCCGTAATATTAAGAGAGATGCGATGAAAAATGGTTTATATATGTCTTTGGTGCTCAAGTGATCATGTCCAGTTTTGATAATTGAAAAACCAAATAAATCCAATTTTGGAGTTCAAAATAGGTACTTTTCCAAAGCTTTATGACAAGTTTGAATTAACATAATAATCATATTCCCTACTAGCTTGCCCTAGAAGTTGCTCCGTAGGGTGTGAACGAGATGTACATATGGATAGAGCCCTCTCTCTCCGATTAAAGAGGGGATTGGTTTTTTCAATATTTTAGGTCCCGTTAAATTACTCATTAATTTAGGTCCATATTTTGCTAGCACATGACATTGCGCAGCGCTGATGAGAATGCTCAAAGGCCACAAAGGCCATAAGATCTGCCTCCTTATACTTTGATTGGTTGATGTAGTGATTTGTGATCAAAACACAATTATTCTTAGCTTCCGCATTTACAAAATTATTGTGACGGAAAAGTTGCGCCACATGTTGATTGCGTTGGATACTACGAACTAGTCTCGAGTGGGGTGGAATGACGGACAACCAGATAAACACACAAATTACTTTGAACTTTTCAAACACCTCATACAAAATTTATATAAGAGCTATCAAATGGTGGGTTTCATAACCTAGGCTAGCCATGTACACTCGTCCCTCTCTCCACAGCCTGCTTGGCCCACCCCAAGCAAGTCGAGGTGTAGCACACGCTCTCTCTATATTCAGCGAATGAGTGGTTCCAACAATGTCACGGTTCCGACGCTTCTAGCATTGCGACACCACGAAGTAGTTACGACGAACCACTACAGAGCAGGCTTACTCGCCTTGGCTGCTGAGCAACGTATATGGTGTGGGGGCACTATACGGAGAAGTTATCTGAGCAAGAGCTATACAAACAATTTAGACTGATGAGGATAACAAAAGGGAACCACGAAAGGTGAGTCCTTAGCACTTAGTTGGAGTGTGGACCGGTAACTCAGCACTAAACAACTCAAACCAGTGGTGAATGCCACATTCTTCCAACATTACAACACCACGAAGTAGTTGCCACGATCCATTATAATAGGCTTACTCGCCATGGCAGCTGAGCAACCTATAGGTGTGGAGACACTAGGTGAAGTTATCACAGTAGGAGCCGTATAAGCAATTTAGACCAATGAGGCGGACAAAAGGGAACCTCGAAGACGACTCTCTTTAGCATTGAAAATTGGAGTGTGGGCAAGTAACTGTGCACTAAGCTACTTGAACTAGGTCAAAGACTACGAAGAAAATTAAAGATGCAAACACCATTCCTATGTTCGAAAAGACAAACACAGCAGTCCTAGATTAGACTGATGTCGCACGTCAATAAGCAATGGCAAGAAGATCTAGGACTGCAAAACTTGCACTCTCTCCGACATCGCCTGAACTTAGAGCGATACATGGTGAACCCAATTCTTGAGCTCCAAGTGATGATGGTGACAACACGAGCCTTACAAATCTCCAGCTTAAGATTATGACGATCAAACACAGTACTGCTCCACATCCTAGTAGCAACAGGAACAGTTGCATTAGGTAGACGAAGGGTTATGGTTTAGAGTGTAATATAGACTTTTCGAAAATTAAAATATGAGCTAGATTAGCAACATATTTATGTGGAATGGATTACTAAAGAAATTAACGAACTTCTGTATTAGCTTAAAATGATTTGTCCCTTTTTGATCATTATATGACAATCTAAAGTCATAGCTCTATCTTTTTTCTTCAAAATATGAATAAATCAGAGCTCATAACTTAGTACACAAAAGTGTAATCTCGTAAAGTATAGATGACCTCCTGGTGTATCTTACAAAATTTAATTGTCATTTTTATACAAAAATAAAGAGGAAGGCAACAGAGGAAAACGCAAAATTTTCAACAAAGTCAACTTGAGTTAGCAAATCAGAAGAATAAATCAAATTTCACATTCTGCAGAATGTTAATAGTACCTTGTATAGGGTCTTATTTGCTTTTTTCCCTTTGCCTGTACCTTGTACATTTAGGCCCATTGGCCCACTGGAATGTTTAGCTGCCTATTTTCACATGGTATCAGAGCCATGGACTAAACCCTAGCACCCTGGTTCCTCCACCCACAGTAGCCGCCGCCGCCGGATTCCTCACCGGCGGCGTCGCCGCCGGCGACCTCCGCCGCCGTGCTTCCTCTCTTCATCCTCCTCTTCCTCCTCACCTGTTCGACCTCCGATCCAGATCCGCGCCGCGCCAGATCCGGGCCGCGCCGCCTTGCCGACGCGCCGCCGCCTCGCCGACGCCGCGCGTCGCGCCGCCTTGCCGACGCGCCGCCGCCTCGCCGCGTCTCTCGACGCGAGCGCCGCCGCCCTCTGCTCTAGATCCGCGCCCTCTGATCCGTTGGCCGCGTCGCGCCTCCTGCCGCCCGGGGGCAGCCGTCCTCTGCTTCGTCCAGCACCCAGCACCTCCCTCTGCACGGTGCCGCCCCCGGCACCGTTCCAGCAGCTCCTCGGTACTCAGTGTCCCCAACGTCGCGTCGCACCGGGCCGCCTCTACTCCGGTCACCACCTCGCCGCCTCTTCATGGCAAGCTCAGTAGGCGCTCAAGCTGCTTCCCCAGCTCGTCTTCGTGGTGGTCTCTCGACCGCCCCGTCCGTTCTCGCCGCTCCTGCAACTTCGGCGGCGCTAGTCTCTACTACACCCTCGGCTGGTGCTGCCCCTTCTTCCTCGACACCTGCAGGAGCCACTGCTGCTGCTGCTCGTTCTCAGTCTACTGGCTTGTACTGCAACTACTGCAAGCGGTCTGGCCACACCATTGAGCGATGTAGGCAGCGGCCTCAGGACCGCAGAAGGGGCACAAGTGGAGGCATTGGGGGGCAGGTCCTCCTACTGGTAGTGCGACTCTTTCTTCGTCGCCTAACTATGTTCGCCTGCTTCACGACATTAGTTAGCGCCTGGAGCATATTGAGCGCCGTGATGCTCGTCCAGTCTCAGCTCTTGACACCGTCAGCCTAGCCACTCAGCCTCGCTTAGGTATATCACGACCCTGGATTCTCGACTCTGGGGCTTCCTTCCACATGACCTCTGATCCCACCTTCCTTGGTCCTTTGAGCTCACCTATTACTCCCGTGTCCATCAAGACAGCCGATGGCACACGTCTATCTGTCACTGGTCGAAGCACACTTCATACTTCATCCTTTTATGTTCCATCCATTTCACACGTTCCTTCTCTTGATATGCAGCTTATTTCTGCCGGTCAGCTTACTTATCATCATTGTCGTGTTATACTTGATTCTGATCATTGTTCTATTCAGGAAGCCATACGGGGACTCTTCTTGGCACTGGCCGCCGGCTCCGTGACCCCCCACGTCTTTGGGAGCTCGACTGGCTTCGTCTTCCCTCCGCTTCCGCTTCTACCGTCTCCAGTTGCCAGTCGTCTACCTCCACTGATGCCACTGCCTTCACTACCACCGCCTCCACGTGGCATCATCGGTTAGGGCACATGTGTGGGTCCCGTCTTTCTTCTTTAGTTAGTCGTGGTGTCCTTGGGAAGGTTTCTGGTGATACCTCCCTAACCTCTTGTATTGGTTGTAAGCTTGGCAAGCAGATACAGCTTCCATATTCTACTAGTGCCTCTGTGTCTTCTCGACCTTTTGATTTAGTTCACTCTGATGTATGGGGCCCAGCACCCTTCGTGTCGAAAGGGGGGCACCGTTGGTATGTGATCTTTGTTGATGATTATTCTCGATATACTTGGATCTATCTTTTGACATCTCGTGCTCAGGTGTTGCCTGCTTACAAGGCCTTCTCTGCTATGGTTCGTGCTATATTTGGTCCAAGAAGTAGATCAGCAACCTGCTATAGGCTAGCCACATTTGGCAGGAAAGAGTTCTCATATGTTCTTGATTTTATTATACTTCATTCGTTAAGAAGGGATGGCAAAGGCGTTTCGTGCATTGCACAATTTCTTTTTTCATGCTAATGGAACTAAAGCATTTTCACAATTGATTGATTTTGTTATGGCTATAACATTTTCTGGTGGATATAGGTTCATTCTCATGAAAAAAGGTCATCTTCAAAATGCCTTGCTGCCAACACTGATTTTCACTCTTTTTCTATTATCCTGTACCTCAAAATGATGGACCATTAGGCTTCTCGACTTTCCAATTACGTCGTATTGCAGCTCATTCACTCTACTGCCGAACTCGCGAGACAAGTGTTGCTAATCTCCTCGGCGCGCCATGGGCGCTCTGCCAGTTCGTCCCAGATGTAGGTAACACCGACTTTGCAAGAGGTTTTGCCTGTCTTGCCTACGAACCACCTGGGACCAACCCTGGCAATAAGGTAACACAGCTACTTTTAAATCAGCACAACCTTATTTACCATACGCATCACCCTCCAGTGACATACATGCCTGTCTTTGCTGCGTTCCTGGTTAGGTAATTGGCTCGCCTCAATTGGCATCTTCAAATGCTGCTGACAATACACCTCATGACAGGGCCAACCAGATGTTAGCACTGCACAAGCCCGTCTTACCCGACTCAGCCTACAACAAAGTAGCAATTTCTTCTGGTAGTGACCATAGTCATGAGCAAGCAATTTGCGGTGCACCGCCTAATCAGGTAATCTATCTTATTTCGAACAAGAATACCTGTTCTTTTATATTTTACCCATGAATACAATATACTGTGTGATTGCGCAAACCAGGCCATCGCTCACATACACAGTGGATGCGACCCGATGCCAGGCAAAGATGATCTACCTCCTACAGCATTAGATCCTTTTTGTACAAACCAACATAGACATCTTCCCATGCATTTGACAGAACTGAGGCCTCCATCACCAAAACTGTCTCACTGGCAGTAAAGAGGAAGCTTTATTAACGCCGCTCTTTCTTTTCATGCTGCTGGTCGATCCACGCTTCTTAGCATGAACACCCTCTTCTGTGTAATTAATGGTATTGTTAGCTAAACTTTATGTAGTAACGAGAACCACCACGCTATGCACACGTCAGGTGTTTAGGAAGTGATTTTCCTTAATTTTGTTTGTGCAAACCCTGTTGGTGCAAGCTATTTAGCACATGGTTGATGGACGAAAAACAATATTTGTCTACTTTCATTTACGTGTGCATCGTTGTAATTAACACTGCATTTGTTCAGCTACATCTACCCAATTAAGCACCGTGATTTTGGTTCGTGCCAACCGGCTCAACACCGACTAACAATTCTGATCGCTGTACTGGTAAACACCAGCAGCTTCCAGCTAACGAAACCAAAATATCACCAGCTAACCTACAACACAATGTTTTAATTGCCGATTACTGCAATTCATAACACCACCACGCAACTCTTTTGTCCTCGGCGCGCCACAGGCGCGCAGCCCCAACTAGTAAACAGTCAAAACAGGGAGGACACGCACGCAACAGAAGACAGGTGGTAGCAGCGATAGCAGCCAGCAAGACATGACGGGAACAACCAGGACGGCAAACGCGAGGCGATTAAGCAGGCCAGCAAGCGGAACAGAGCTGCAAAAACAAACCATAACGCCCAGCAAAGCTAACCGATAAACCGTATAGGCCGGATAGAGCAAACGGGCCGACGGCAAACCCAAACAAATGACACGAAGACAGCAGAACGGGCCCAGAAGTGGCAGGCAACCCACAAATTCAGTTTCACGAGGTAGGATGCATGGATTAGTTTACTGATAGACGATCAAGATATGTTGCACGCACACATTGCCTAGCCCCAGTGCAAATATTCTACCACAGGCGCTCCGCGCCGTCCACCTCTCCCGCTCCTGGGGCTTCGGCTCCGCCGGCCTCGCCGCGCTCGCTGCCGCATGCCCCGACCTCGCCGACCTCGACCTCTCCAATGGGGTCCACCTCGGCGATGCGGCGGCGGCGGAGGCGGCGCAGGCGCGGGCGCGCCGCCTCCGGCAGCTCTCCCTCTCGCGCTGCCAGCTGGTGACCGACCTCGGCCTCGGCTGCATCGCCGTCGGCTGCCCCGACCCGCGCGAGCTCTCTTTCAGGCGGTGCCTCGGGGTCACGGACTTGGGCGTCCAGCTCCTCGCCCTCAAGTGCAACAAGCTCGCCTCCCTCGATCTCTCCTACACCATGGTGAGCCAAGTTTAATCCTTTCTTTGTTCATTTCCATCTCTGTGTCCGCCCGCGCCCGGCCAGCCGCCTCCCTGCCCTTCTTCGTCGCGTCCTCCACCCTCGCATAGCCATTTCACTCCAGTGACGTTTGGGAATTTTCCAGAAAAGTGATGCCTTGGATCCATAAAAGTGAGGGCGTATCGGTATGCATGTGAGGTTTCCCATATGGATGGGAATTTCTTTTGTTCTTGGCACATGATCTGTGATGGTAATATGCGCCTCTCTTCGGATTAAAAGTGCTCCTCATCCTCCTTTATGTGAAAAGGCTGTGGATGAGTGGAATTTTTGGCAATTTAAGTTCCTTCCCTTCATTTACATATGTCTATTGATTTCTGTTCTCCCTTCTGCTCCGCAGCGCACGTGCTTTGGTGGCTCTCAGCGAACGCGACAAAGAATCTGTATGTCCTTGCGCAGTGCTGGCGGTTCTTAGCACAACCGACGAACCCAAAATCAGGGGATTATGGCTACTCAGAAAGTGACATGGAAAGATTTGAGGCTCACGAGGGTCAGCAGGTTTACAGAGCAGTGGAAAGAGGTGCAGACCGTAGAATCAAAATCAGGTATGGGTTGAGAGTGTCAATATCTTCATGTTGATTGGTTGATCATAGGAAGTTGTCTTTAAAAAATATTGGAATGGGCACGTAACTATATGGTAGTACTGCAGTAGTAATGCTGATGTGTCGCTGAAGTAAAATGCCTTGCCTCCAAAAAAGTGAGAGCGTCTCCGTATGCATGTGAGGTTTCCCTATTAGGTTTTACCTGGTTCACGTCTTATTTGTCATTTGCATAACTGCAATTTCCAGGAAAGGAGTCGGCTCATAGGAAGATATGTATTGCCTCGGATTCTTTTCGTTTTAGATGGTTTCATTATATGACTGCAGAGTTTTCGTATGACTAGAGCTTTCCTGATTATTGCCATTAAGTATTAAAAAACATGGTTTATAGAAACAAGCTACTTTGACCATCAGTGTAGTATACTGAATATATAAAGTATACATTAGCTCTTTATTCAGACTTCTTCCTGCCTTACATACGAAATGTTTGATTTATTTGTCTCATTTGATTTTATGATATTTTAAATGTTACCTTCTTTCCTACCCTCCCCTCCCCCCTCTCCCGATTTCTTTTTTCTTTTGCTTATGTCCTTAATTGGTTGATTCACATGTAGCATGATCTCTTTTGCATATACTGTCATGGGCTAATCTCAAGTGAGAATAGATTCCAAGTGCTTCGGTCCTGGCCATCTTTTATATCAAGAATTAAGATTAACCTTTTTTGTTAGAAGAACTAAGGTTAAACAGTTAAATTATGGGTTCTGGCTAAACGGAAGGCATAGGTTTTTGTTCTTCTATCCAAATTGTTTAGCCTCCTATGTTATAATTTGGTGTACTTCTACCATATCCTCTATCTTTAGATGATTGTCTTCATCGTGCTTGCTTATATCTAATTGATTCAGCTTTTTTTACACCATCCACGTTGGATATGTGTATCTAAACTCTTTGCTTCTAAATATGTAAATGATATTGTAATGGCCCTAAGGAATGCAAATCAGGCATATTATTGTTTAGGCTTAACATATATATTGCCTTTTTTCAAGTATACATGTCCTTGCATTCTGTTTCATTTGGAATTGGCAGGATGGGTTTGCTCATTTTAGCCATTGTATAGCATGCACAATTCCTAGGAAGTGCATTCGTGCAGATTCTATGAGTACCTACCTACATGAATCAGCCGCTGGTTCAACGGTTACAGCGGTTGCAAATTACATCATTAGTACAAAAAAGCAGGTTACATCTCATCTGCATCAATGCTCGAAATACAGGCTGCTTCTATTATGCACTTTTTCTTTTTTTTAGATTTGTCATTACATAGGATAGTATAAGGTGCCCATCGTAAAAAAAAAAAATCATATTTAGATATTTAGATGATGCAATGGTTCTTTTGTCAGCAGCAAATGCACATACGTACCATCATTTGGTTGCATATTTTGCTTTCTCCCGTGGTTGTGCTATTTTGGTATGATAATGGCTGGTAGTGTAAGTCATATAAATTATAGTTTTTGATAGAACAAGATCTACAATTATTTGATCTTTGCATATTAAAATATTTTCGTTTAAATGAGATGTACAATTGCTTCAGACTGTCTAATCTAAGGGCTAAATCCTAAACCCTTAGATTACAATGGCTAACTCTTTTAGCTTGCCGTTGTCATTTCATCTTTTTGCCACTGATTAGATGGTCCTACGGGATTCTTTTGCCTGCATAGTTGGGGCAATGTATTTTTTCGTGTTAGCCGTTTACTCAATTTTAATTGTCATGGCTGAACCTTTTGCCTTGGTGTTATTATTTTAGGTTGGTGTCACTCGCCACGTGATTGTACATGATTCATTCGACTGCATTATTGGGAAGCGCAGAATTTAGTTATTTTCTGTAAGCCTCAAAGCCACATGGGTCGGGCACTTTTATTTTAGATATTGTCGGTTTATCTTTGATAACATTATGCTTATAATATTACCGACGAAATACATATACGTTTTGAAAGGTAAGTCCACATGAAATTTGTTTGTTCCCTAGGTTCACCATGTCATCACTGATGTTGATTCCTCAAGTTTAGATTACTTATTTTCTGAAAACATATTGCAGTTTCCTACCCTGCCCTTTCTACTTTGTTTTTCCTTATTTTACGAATTTTTTTAGTTGTGGATTGTGTCCTATATCTTTTCTGTATAGCACAATGATTTCAAATTAAACACATTGAGCTATTCATATCTTACCCTGTTTGCTAAACTCAGCCATATCGATTACATATCTTTGTTATATTCCCGTGCAAACGGCGTGCAAACCTACTAGCAAAAGTCAAGAAAAATTCTGAAAAAAATCATACACGTACTTCAAGTCATACTCCACCTATATATAAAATTTCAAGTTCAAATTCGTTATATTTTAGCAGTAACAAAAAAGAGAAAATTCTGACAGATTTGTACTAAAAAATCTGTCAGAATTTTCTCTTTTTTACTGTGCTTTAAATATAACGAATTTGAACTTGAAATTTTATATATAGGTGGAGTATGACTTAAAGTACGTGTATGAATTTTTTCAGAATTTTTCATGACTTTTGCTAGTTGGTTTGCACGCCGTTTGCACGGAAACCCTGTTTGCACCGGATACGTTCCCTCATATTTATCCCTGTTTGCTAAACTCAGACGTATCGACTTAATGTCTTTGTTCATTGGTTGAAATAATCCAACTTTACAAACTTTACCGTTCACATAGATTGCATTGATAGTTGTCAAAATTTCCTGCGTTTTACTCTTCACTAGACTTGGCGTCGACGGGCCACAGGCCCGTCTGCTCAACTAGTATCTATTCTATAGTACAAAGCGCGTCCAGGCCGCCTCCAGGGTCGCCACGTCGCCCGCTTTTCCCCGGTGCGTCCACGTCGCCCCGTTTTCACCGCCCGTCCGATCGCGCGCGCTTCGCAGGATCGGCCGCTCGCGCTCAGCTGCTCGGGCCGCTTCGCTCCCACCCTCCGCCGCGTGCGCGCCTAGGTCTATAAACACAGGCTTACACGCATGTGCTTCTGGCTGCTTCCAGTAATAAAAAAATGTGCACCTCATCTTTTACCTCTCACGTGTCACAATCTATACGATTCAGCTGGCTCCCTATGCTTGTAACAAAATATTAAAATATTTCCCTTCACACAATGAGCAGATTAGTACTCCACATATCCTATCTCCGCACACTTCACCATTTCTTTCTTAGCAGCGGCGCCGCCGCCGCCCCTTTCTGCCTCCGTAGCGCTTCTAAGAAAGTGACCGGCGGCCACCGTCCTTCAACATCTACAAGCGCTATCCGACCGACCATTCAACATCGCTTCTTCGAAAGCCTTTTACAGGTTCCCCATCCATTTACATTTCCAAGCCCTAACTGTAAAAAAAGATAGCTCGGATTACATATAGATATCGAGTTCGCCTCCGTCGACTGTTTTCTCTTTGGTTTGTTGAATGTACCTCTTCGCATTAGCCCATGCTATATTCCCCATGCTATATTCCTTTTACTTTCTACCTATTTTGGCCAGCGTCGTAGCTCTTTTTTATTCCACTCACTAAGCTACATTTTTATTGTTGTTAGATGGAGTACTCTTTACTGAAGGTCATCACAGACAGAGCACAGGATTGGTGTGTGCGTGTTAGATTAACGAGATTCACTACATATGAGGACCAAAGAAACCAAGCCAAGGTCCAACCTCTCGACATGGTTATGCTAGACGAAGAGGTCTGCATGTTAATTATGTTTACATCTATTCCTAATAGTGATAATCACCTCTTGTTTTTGCCTAAGTCTTTTTGTAATTTCAGGGAACAATGATGGATGCCCAGTTGCCACGCAATCACCGTTCAGCTTTCGACAATAAGCTAGATGAAGATTCAGTGTACTATGTGCAAGACTTTGAAGTCCTACCTGCAAGAACGGTATATTGCCCTGTTGATGGGCCATTCAGAGCAAGGTTCACTGCGCACACCAAAGTGACAAAAATTGAACCTGTGCCGGACACTTTTCCCTTATATGCATATAAAACAACCACTCGTGAGATGTTAAAGGAAAGAGCAAAAGATAAAGTGCCGAAATTGCTTTCAGGTTCGTTCTTCGTCGAAGTTGTATGCTTACATTACCAACAAAAATGTATTGACCAATGCACGCAACCTCTTTTTCCTTTTCCTGCTAGGTTTACTGCTTCGTATACTTCTGTAGTTTTCTGCATAAATGATAGCTTGCTCTCCACTCCATAAAACGGCTATCTTTTGCTGCTAATAATGCCATGCTAACAAACTATGTATATATGCACACACACACAGATGTCATCGCCATTGTCAGAAGGATTCATGCTCTCAGATCAGTGAAAAACGGCACAACAGACCTGCGCAGCGTCGACATATTATATGAGAGGTATATCACAACGTCATTGCTTATTTATATCATGATTAGATTTCCATAACACCGTGCAATAATCTTTATATACTAGCACTAACATGGAGATAGCACTCTTCGGTCGAGCTGCAAGAGAGTTCAATGCACATCAGACTGAAGTTCAAAGCCGTGGAAAACCAATTGTTATGTTGTTCCTTGCGATGGCTGTTAAATGGTGGAATGGTATCTCTAACTCATCATTATCCCTTGTTGCTTGCTATATATATTTTCTTAGTCGTCTACAGAGTATAGATTTTTTTTGTCCAGCTTTTTCTGACAGAGAACATGTTTTTTAAATTAGAGCTTTTTTCGTTGTAGGCTCTTTGGCTCTGCAAAGCACAAGTGCGTTTAAGTCATATTTAAACCCCATGATCCCTGATGTTGCCGTCCTGCAGGAAAGGTATCTCTGCATTTATAGCTTCGATCTCAACACATGTCCAATGCAATTCCATTTGCTAAACAATTCCATTAAATTAGATGTTGTATTTTGTGTTTAGCTATGATGGGCCATTAGATATCGTCGTGTCCACTCCAACATTATCTCAGCCTAAGCTTATTAAGGCCACAACTATTTCAGATCTCTCCAAAATTAATCCACACCGTCTTGACATGGTACCTACTTATAATCCAATATTTCTTCTTGAACCTATTCGTTGTAATGCTTCTCAATTAATTTATAACCATAATGACATACTATCAAACACTTGAAGGAACAAATATATGCTCTCCGTATAGCTATAAAGTCAATATCTCCAGACCAAGCATGGTGGTATTCAGCATGTGACCGCTGCCACAAGAAAGCAAACTGCTCAGGAGAATCTTATGTTTGCCTTAACTGTGAAGGAACAACGAACAGTCCACGGTAATAAAATAGTCTTCAATCTTCTTTTCTGTCTTACTACTTGTCCTGTTCTTATTCATAATCCATACATAGCAATTTTTACAAACAATTACAGGTATCGGCTTCCTCTGCTTGCTCAGGACCCACCTAACATTAGTACTGAAGATAATCCTCTCGCTGAATTCACATTCTTTGGTGATCTAGCCGAACAGTTGGTTGCATGTCCAGCAATTACACTTCTTGCAGAGACTGATCAGGCCCAGAGTTCGCTTCCATCGCAGATAAGTTCGCTATATGGAAAGCAGTATGATGTTAGTGTCACTGTGGAAAAAGGGTCTTTTCAAAAGCCCTACAAGTCATGCCGGATAAAATCATTTACACCGGCTTTGGCTCCTTTGCTGGATTCGTCTGCATCTACCCAAGACGCTGCCACTATGCTTACGCTCCCCCCGCCTATCATTGCTGACGAGAAAAAAAAAGGAAAAGCTATAGATCAAGAAAACCAATCCATGTTATCTATTCCTGTTTCCGTTGTAGATGAACCAGCAACAGCTACACATCCTTATAGCCTGTTCCCCGAGCAACCATCAAAAGCAACACCTTTATGTCCTACAGCAACATCACCAAGCATTTCAACTCAGCCGGAGCTGTCAAAAAAATCCCTTCAGGTTTCTCTGTCATATAACACCTTCATCATTCCGCCTAGCTGTTATTTACTTACATCATCAACGCTATAACATAGCAATCCACCATTTTGTGCCCAAAAGAATCCACCTACCCATCACCCAAAAATAGTACAAGAAAATATCATTGCAGCAAGCGCAACAGCTATTAGAACATCGCATTCCAAACGTACTACATATACATATAACAATGTCATCTATCCAATTAGCTTCGTTTGACTTTCCTTTTTGCCTTGAATTGCATTTGCTTTGTACAGGATACTCTGCAGAGCAACACGCCAGCACCTTCTAAGGAACGAAGCTCATCTCCTATTAGCGAAGACACTGGCTCTAGCGCTCAATCTACACTGCCAGCGTTCCCTCAGGTCTGTACCAGACATCCATAATAAACAATTAAATATAATGGCAGCTCACCTTTACTATGTTCTATACATTTTCTATGCCCGCCACACCCCCCTGAGACTATTTTTGTTTTACCTCTGTGTCAGAATGCTAGATTAGACCCACCACTACACCATTTGCAAGACAGTTCACTGATGCAAAGCAAAAAAAACAGGTTTTTCAAAAATTCTCATTCCACACAACTCTTTAGGGCCCATACCAGCATAACACTAACCATTTAATTCTCCCCTGCACGACACAGTGTATCTCAAAACCCAAGACCTTCTGCAAAGAGGAAACTCTTTGGTGACACCGGCTCCGGCGATGCATCTTAAAAAGGTAAGCCTATAAAAAACACAATAAAATTATGTACCATATATTAATTGTTTGTTTATCGCATGCGTATTTACAGATAAAAAAACATGCATAAAACCGATGATGTACCTTCGATTTTCCACATGCAGGACCCCAGGCCAATGTTTAATTAGCAGTCTACGTAGCAGATGCCAACATGTCCAGATATCATCTTGTGTGTCTTTTGCCTACCTATAAAACAGCGCGGGCCCTAAACAGTCTCACATCAGTCTAATTATTAGCCGATGCCTCTTACACAGATCACTATAAACCGCGCAATCCTTTTGCTTCGTGAAAAACCACTTTCTTTCATCAGCTGCCCTTATATGTAAAGGTAATTGCCCCCCGCTTATTTTGCTGGTCAGCTACCGCTGTCTGTAAACAACAATCATCATATGTACATCCATGTATCCATACAGGCTCCGGTTATATAATATAAATATCTACGTACGGTTTATTTCTCTTTGCAAAACAAAAAATACATCTATCTATTTATTATCACCGTGCTCCTTCCCAAACCGCTCCATGAATATGCTTCAAACATTATGCTTACACAGCTTACAGTGCAAAAAATTGCTCCACTTCTGACTATATCATGTAACATAATAAACATTTCAGCGTATACACATTTATGAAATAATTAGCATGTTTATGACCTCTACTCATGCTTATTCATAAAACGCACCGCGCCAGAGGCGCGGTTACCTTCCTAGTATCTATTAAAAGTACAAGAGCGAGCTTCGGTGCCCCGGCCGTGACACGTGGGCCGCTCCTCGCGCGAGCGCCCGCCTCCTCGCGCAGCGCCGCTGGCCTCGCCTCTCCCGTCGCCGCGTGTCTTCCTGAGTGTAGGCTTTGCAAAAAACCCCCTCAAGTTTACGAAACTGCATTGCAGTCCTCCGGATATCACGACGAACTCCCTCCGCAGTTATGGCCTGCATCTCCGTTTTTCATTCTGGCCCATATATTAGTCCCGTGCTCAACCCGCGGTCCTCCCACCACCGCTGTCAACAGATTTGCCACTCCACTTCGATGAAATTACGCGATGTATGCCATTCCCTATATATCCTTTTTCCCACGGGCCAACCCTAGCCCAACCTTGGCCCATCCTCTCCACGACACGACTCCACCCCGTTCCCCCTTCTTCGCTGCCTCCTCTCACTCCTCTATGCCGCCGCCACCTCTCCCAACCCCTCTCGACGCCACCGCCCTCTCTCGCTCCTACATGTCGTCGCCGCCTCCGCCACCCCCTCTAGCCCAGCCGCCTCCGCCTCTGCTTCCTACTCCATCCTCCTCTGCCGCGGTCACCGCATCCGGCCATGGCGAGTCCTGAGGTGACCCCGTCGCCTCCGACCTCTCCGCTCCCAGATCCGCCCGTCGTCGGCCTCTCCGTGTGTGGATCCGGCCGCCTCCGGCCTCTCCTTGTCCGGGCCGTCCGCCGCTAGCCTCCCCATGCTGGCTGTCGTCGACTCCGTCGCCTCCGGCCTCTCCACCCGCGGATCCGGCCATCCCCAGCCTCTCCATGCCTGCTGCGTCCGTAGCTGCCCTCCCCAGGCCCAGATCCGCCGTCGTCGATCTTGCCTCGCTGCGCTCTCGCCCGAGCCCCTCCCTCCGTGCCTCCCCACCTTGTGCCGGTCCTCCTCATATGGCAGATGGTATTTCCGTTGACCATGGACTATTATCTTCGCAATTGTCTACTGACCAGGCGGCATCTCATATGAATGGAAAGGGTATGGTTGTTTCTTATTGTTTTGATCCTTTTTCTCTACATATTTCAGTAGTTTCAGTTGATAATAATACTTATTTGTATTGGGTAATCTTAGTCCTGCTACTGAAGTTGCATTCAAGAGCTCTGCTGCCACATCTACTAGATTACCTACGCATGTTGCTTGCGAAACAGATGAGGCATCTCTATGGCCACGGCTACCTACTGCATGGATATGCCGTGATGATTGCCAAAAGTGGCGCTGCATACCAGCTGAACTGCCAAATATCATTCGAGAAAGCAGATGGTATAGGTTCCTTTCCTGTTATTTTAGTTGATCATTTTCCAAAGTTGCGTCAGCCTGCTAATCTAATAGAGAAATCATATACTGAGACCTGGTATTGCATTGTTCCACCCCACAAGAAATTTGTCTATGTATTATGTATGATGTATTTTGGATTTTGTTGGTTTAGAATTATTTTTTTTTCAAGCTGAACAAAAAATTTATATTTTCCAAGTTATTGGGAGGCTAATCCAGAATCACCTACTTGAAATCGAAATAAAACTGCATTCCTTCAAATATATAGTTGCTCAACTATATATTTGAGCCTGGATATTTATATTTGTGTTCTCATGGTGTTTTGTTTAAATGTACAGATTTATGTTCTATAAGGTTACAGGATGGGGCAATGCACCTTTTGGAATATCATATTTCCGAGTTTATCATTACTCTGCTTTATGAATCTTCATGGTGTCCTTATTTTTTGTTCTTTCATGCCAGGCTTTCAGAGTGTGCTCTGTTCGGACTCTGAATACCGAATATAGCTGGTGCTAACCAAGTCTGAATCACATGGTTTATTTTTTTAACTCCATGGATGCAGATGCTGCCATTGAATGTAATTGATGCTATGCTCAAATAGGTATGTTCCATTTTTAGATAAGTGCTGTTTAATGGAATTGGTCCTTTTACTTTACTAAGTGGAACTAATCCTTTTATCTGATGAACCTGTTAATAAGTGATTTGAGAAAAAAGAGTAGGCAGGCAGCATCTATGGAGAAAGTAGTCAGATGACCTTTTATTTGGGCACCCTTCAAGACCGCGTACATTACGTTTCCATTCTCCAAATCTTTGCTGTGATTTTTGCCCTGTTATTGATGTTTCAATGTTTTTGTGATGTCTTACTTCCGCTTAGGAGTAAAAAAATAGTTACGACATTGTCTCTATGCATGGGAATAATGTGGCTCAGCCTTGGCTATAAACCTTGGAGATTGTAAATTGTTACTTTATTTTATTTGCTATAAACCTATTATTTCCTATATATATTGTGACACCTCCTGTTCCTGTTCTCATTTCAGGTTCTACCAAGTGTATGCTCTACCATTCCCCTACGGTTCTCTCTAATACTAAAATGATTGGTTCAGCTCTGTTCATATGACTGTCCTTTGTGAATCCTTACTTTAAACAACTACTTATATGTGCCTTTTCTTTTTTAAAAGAAACTGCTTATATGTGCTTCTTATCTGTTTTCACTATAGGTTTTGCCAAATAATCATTTTATTTTAGCACACATGTTCATACCTATCCACTATAGGTTGGTCAGTCAAGAAGAGCGTGGCTTCAGCCTTTAGGTGTGGCATACTGCCATCCCCTTCCCCGGTGACATCTCTTCTACCTATCTATTCAGGTTACACAGGGCAGTGATCTACAGTATTTGTTCCAATGTCATCACACGGTGTTTTATTTTGAATTATTTGTTTTTGTTTATTTCTCTTCGTGAGTTGATTTAATTGACTGAAATTGAGGGAAGAAACCTGGAAGTTAAGCAGGATTTGGAAGGCTATTAGTTTGTTGTAGTGATCTGGTCATGCTGTTAATTAACCCAGTCCATACACCGTGGATTTCTTTGGAAAGGGTAATGCAAGCCTTAGTAAGAGCAATAATCAATACAGGTAGAGTGGGTATTGATTCCAAGAAATTGACCGCAACTAAAAACCTAACATGATGCATTTTCATCCTTGCAAGAAGACGACTCAGCTATTACAAAACCAGTTTTATTAAGACTCTGATCGCTTCTTGAGTGTGACTCTTCTCTGTTCAAGAGGACAATGATGTTGGATCAAGCTTCTCTTATGTTGTCTTCGCACAAAAGTTGTAAGCCCTCTGTTCTTCATCAGGGAGAAATACACTTCATCATGCCTCTTTTTAACAATTATTTTTCAAGTTTCGTTGAGACGTGCTGTCCTTTATTTTTTAGCTTATAACTCTACATATATATTTTATGTGTGTTTGCGTTGCTTTGGGTTTTTCTTCTTTTGCGCAGATGATATATGTACCTATTTCTACTAAAAAGTAGATATCTTACCATTTCTATTTATACTAAAAAATAGATACCTTACCATTTACCAAGGACTTCATGGTATTACTTGATGCTCACTTACAAAAATAAGTCTCATGTTTCATGCCTTCGTGGCCTTCCACTGTGGATTTTCGAGCTATTTGTGCCAACCAATAGCACAAATGTGCACCTTAGTCAGGTAGCAACCCATATAATAGTTCAGAAGGTTTGCAGTTCATCCAATTCTTCATTCTATTTAATAATTTATATTTCTTCATTGGTAAAAAATATTGTTTAAATAGTTTGTAGCCGTTTTTAGTAAATAGCATAATGAATACATATTTTTTTTATTCTTTACCTAGGATAGTTTTATGGATTGTGTTGTAAGCTATCTGTACCAAAAAATTTGCAAGAGGAATTCATATGCTCATTTTATTTTGATGTTATTACAGTCCCAAATAACCACACTATACATATGTTTGCTTTTGTTTTTCAATGGATGAGGATGAATGCTTAATCTAATAGAGAACCTTCTCATCAGGTTTGCCCTTTTTTTTGGGCACAACGCAGTTACCAGAATAGCATTACAGTGAGAACAAAAGAGGTGCGTCCTTCACTGTTTACCCATCAGATGAGTGCTTGATTATATTGTACCCAAAATTCTTATCAGATTTACCACTTTTTCTTGCATAGTGGGGTTACCATAATAGTATTATAGTGGTAGCAAAAGAGATGTGCTCCGCCATTTTTCGTATTAAATAGGTGCTTAATTATCTAATATGCAGAGTTAAAACAAGAAATGGTCCGCTTCTATTCTTCTATGCTACTGGGAGTCTGGCTCACCACAATTAAGGATGGTTATGAAGTTTAGCTATAGCCGTTCCTACATTGCACTTGCACCTGATGGTGAGTGCTATAGGACAAACTTCTCTATTGTAAAGCTAAAACTAATAATATATCAGACCATCCATATGTCCAAATTAACAACTTACATCATTGACAACTAAAAATGCATTATTTATATTAGCATAGTTTGGCAGCATACAACCTGAGATAGTGGTTAAAATAACCTTTTGTTCAACATAAATATCATTCACGATCCCTTGAGATTTGGACTTTGGTTTGATGTTTTGACGTGCTCAAAAGATTTTGTTTTTTATCAGTTCTGGCAAAGTATCCGATCCTTTTGCAGGTGCTCATATTTCACATTTGGTTGTGCTCCGAAAACATGCTCAAAATATTTTTATTTTTATCGGTTAACGTGCTCAAAAGATTTTATTTTTATCGGTTCTGACAAAGTATCCAATCCCTTTGCAGGTGCTCATATTTCACATTTGGTTGTGCTCCAAATTAGATTTATAGCTGTCCAAAGGTACTAGCCATTACGTTATCTCATATACACACTTATTAGCAAGAAGCTAAAACATAGGCTCAACCTATCTATCATGCAGGTGCTCATGATCCACAGAGAGACCTGAAACGATGTCTGATGCTGCATGTATAATTATGCCCGTTTACTTTTGTATCATGCTATGGGATGGGCTGTTGTTTTCTGGCTAGGAAAAAACGTCTGTGGCAGAAATGTCTTTCTTTCCGTTCAATCAGGATGCGTCTTCTTTTGAAAGCTTTTCGTTTAGATGAGAGATGATCTTCCTAGACAACGCTTAGCTTTTATAGAGTTCCTTGGTTTTTTCTTATGGAGCTGTAAATTGTTACATTACTTTTAAAGTTGGCAGCTGCAGCCCATCAATGAACCGTTCTGTTCTGGTTTCTTAGGATTGGGAAGAAATTCTTAATGCATGCATCTACTGTACGTGCTGAGGCGGTGACCAAAAAAACGCAGAGAAGACTAGCGGCTGGCCTCAATGGATTGATTTTCGTTTTTGAGTCAGCGAATAGGTGAGAAACACGACAAAGTGATTTGTATTGATGCATTATATCTTTTTTTTTTTGCACATTAAAATTGAATGGCTGATGACTGATTTTGAGGCCATGTAATTTGTTTTTTAAAAGATGCATAATAGCTTTGAACTGGTTGATTTAGCTAGGCCTTTGAATGAAGGCTGTGGAAATTTTTTAAGCTTTTGTATGAGCACACCACATAGCTTTGTCTTTATTGGGTTTTTTTGAAAAAAAATAAAAAATGGAACAACAGAATGCATCATACGTCAGCTGTTCTGATCGAATTTCAAGGTGTTTACTATTCATCCGCACTCCATGTCGACTCACAATAGAAGCTCACTTGCAGCCTATTAGAGCAAATAAATTGATCTTTATTTTCGCTATGTCAGCCTCATGCCAATCGTATCACTTAGCAAATTGGTCTTCGTTTCCCTCGGCCCCTCGGCGCGCCACGGGCGCGCTAATTCAGCTAGTAATAGTACAAATCTGACCACTCCCCTCCCGGGCGGACCACGTGGCGCCGTTTTTGCCCCGCTGCGGCCACGTCGCTCGGTTTATTTCTGGCCGTTGGATCAAGCAGGCAGGGCAATCCAGCGGCCGAGCTACTCTACCGAGCCGACCCTACCCCGCTCTCCTCAGATCTTTGCAGCCGCCGCCTGGCCTCCTTCCCAGTCCCATCCCCGTCGCCCGTCGTCCTCCTCGCCTCCTCCGCCTCAGCCCCAGCGACCCCTGCGCTCTACCTCTAAGCCCGCCTCTAGGAAGCTCTCTTCCGTCGCGCGCCCCTCCGGCTGGTTCGGTCCCTGGGCCCCGCCGCCGCCGCGGGTCGGCTACGGGAGGGCTCCGCTACCGCCGGCGCTGCAGGGGGCAGGCCGTCGCCCGTCCTCCTCCTCGCCTCCTCCGCCTCAGCCCCAGCGACCCCTAGGCTCTAGCTCTAGGCCCGCCCTTCTCCTCCAGGAAGCTCTCTTCCGTCTGCTCTGCCGCCTCGGCGCGCCCCGCCGGCTGGTTCGGTCCCTGGGCCCCGCCGCCGCCGCGGGTCGGCTACGGGAGGGCTCCACTACCGCCGGCGCTGCAGGGGGCAGGAAAGGAGGGTCTTCGCCTCCTTCAGCATCTACAAGGGCAAGGCGGCGCTGTCCCTCCACCCCCGGCCGCTGCAGTTCGTGCCCTCGGTGTCGCCCCGTCAATATGATTGGACTCCCAGCCAGGTATCCGGATTTTGGCTGTAATCTTTCAGGTTTCCATTCAAAGTGGTGTTCTTTCATGGTGTTATGTTGCGTACTTGCAAGAAATGTTGATATATATTGATCGGGGAGACCAAGAGTTTATGGAAGGTATATGCAATGCACATCTATATTCTGTACTTAATTTCTTCAGTTCCACATACACTCTGATGCTTACCATGTTTCTCAGCCTACATTGTACTTTTTGATGCTTAGGATGTCTGTTAGTCAACTCTGATGCCTTGAATGGATCAATGTCCTTTGTTCAGCCACTCAAAGGAAAGTCATTTTGATGCAACTGAATATTATTTCTGTCTTTGCTCTTTCATCAACATGGAAATGTCATTGGCTGTAAACGGCTTGCACTTGGTTTGTTCTTTCATTCATTTAGTTCGTTAGGCGATGCTTACCAACCAATGTTCCAAAAGGCGCTAGGCGGTATCTAGGCGGAGACCCTCCGCCTAGAGCCTAAGCGAGCCTAGGCGAGCCTAGGCGTTTCCTAGGCGTTTTCCTAGGCGAGGAGGAGGACTGGAGGAGCAGAGTAGGGAGGAGACGAGAGAGGGAACTGAGGAGGGAGGAGGAGGGTTACCAGGAAAAGAAAAGGAAAAAAAGTAAAGGGAAGAGAGAATGGGCCTCCCCTTCAATTAATGGCCCATCCGGCCCAGTTAAAGCACCCCATCCCACAACACCTCTTACCCTAATCCTTTCTCCTCGTTAGCTCACGCGCAGCCAGCAGCCGCCGGCCCGCCGCCGGCCGTCACGCGCTGCCGTTTCTCTTCTTCGCTTCTCCACAATCCGACGCAGGACGGGCTCGACCAGCGGGCGGCGGAAGCAGATCGAGGCGGCGCAGGACAAGCTCGACCGGCGGCGGGAGCAGATCGAGGCGCCGCGCTGCCAGCTTGATCGGCGGCGGGAGCAAATCGGGCCTTCCCCTCTCGTGCAGCCGCCTGAAGCTCGGGCGCGAGGCTGCTCCCTCCGCTCCTCCGGTCCTCCTCCTCCCAGTGGTGCCCAAGCAGCCGCCGGCGCCTAGGGGACCGCCTACCCCCCTAGGCTCCGCGGTGCCCCTCCGCCCAGCGCTGAAGCGCGCCCAGGCGACCGCGGAATGTCGCCTTTTGGAACACTGTTACCAACATGTTTAGTGCTTTAGTGGACTGTGTTTGCTTTTTTGGTATGTACCAATACATACAAAGGTTTTTTTAGGTCCTGTTTGATTCTTTGGTGTAAACCAATGCTGCATGAATTCCTATTTTGAACAACTAGAGAGTGGTAGTGGTGTTCATGCATTACTCAGCATGGTCAGATTGATTTTGATTGGCACTTAGAAATATATTCTACAATTTCCCCCAAAAATTGCAATTTTCATTGATAGGTATGTTTTTCAAAAAATATTTGATCGCCATGTTAAAAAACATTGATAGAATGCATACCTTAAGTTTATTCAGAAAATGAACCCTAAGTCCACACCATATATACTGTATTGGTATTGTTTGTTATCCTATAGTCCTGCCATGTTGCCTTACATCTTTCGCACTGCCAATGTTGCATGAATTCCTATTTTGGACAGTAAGAAAGCAGTAATAGTATTCATGTATCACTTACCGTCTTCATATTGGTTTTGATCAGCACTTAAAAGTCTATTCTATAAGTTTTTCCCATAATTACAATTTTCATTGCCAACTGGTTTTAAAAAAATTATTAGATGGCCATGTTAAAAGGACATTTTGGCTATGCACGGTATGAGTTTATTCAGAAAATGAATCATAAGGCTATACCATATATATTGTGTTCGTGTTGTTTGTTATCTCTGCCATGTTGCCTTACCTCCAGTTCGCTCTGACAAAATTGTTGAGAAAGCTACATGTCACTCGGTTAACCTGAGCCACACTGCTTGATTGGTTTGCTACTGCCAGCCTGTGTTAGAAGCATAGGGCTTACTGAAACTGAAAGCTGTGTTACAATTTTTTACAATATAAACATCCTATGGTGATGAAAGAGTTGGATTTTGGAACCATTTTTCATCCTCAATTACATAGTACAATGAATAGGTCTTTTTTTTATCCAATTCAAAGAGATGCATTGAATATGAGCATTCACTCTTGGCTATGCAAACACTTCTAGATATATGATTCTATCAGTGATGGTGACTAAACAACAGGTGTTGCTCTTCTTTATATACCAAAGTTTGTTAATACTATCAGCGTAACAATAGACAGGATTTTACCTTTTGTGTGAAGGTTGATTTCTTATTGGCTTTCTGCCATTCATGGTATGTATATTATCTGTGCCCTGCCTTCTATCTACACTACCTTTTTACTGCGGTACAGTGATATTCTCATTTATTTGTTTTGTTGCTTTTTTCCATCCCACTAATGTTTTCTATTATTGCTGGCTACGGTTTCCTTTTGTTTGATAGGATTCTTTAACCGATGATGTTGTATGCATGTTTTGGACAGTAATCTTCTTATGTTCCAAAGCTAGATTTCACAGAAACATGTACTATAGGTGTGGAGAAGACTTACATCGACAAGGTATTGTTTCTTCTTCTTTGTAGTTGATTGTGAAAAGGGTGCTCTTATTCCGTATTACACTTATCTTACTTACCTGATGTGTGTACAGGACTTATATGGAGGATTAAAAGTGTTGTGTCCTCTTCTTCGTACGTTACGGGAAATAAACGATATGTATAGAAAGGGGCCTTCATTTCTTGAAAGCTTTGTACTTTTATGCATTTCGACTGTAAGATGAACTCCAGTTGTTCTCATTGCTTGGATAGAAAATAATCTTATTCTTGCGTATTAAAATAAAATGAATATGTATTTTGGGTTTTCTATTCCTTTCTAGGCTTTAGGCTAGATATGAGATTGACGTTATTCTGTAAGTACTACTTTTTGCAATCCAATGGCCGTAACGGTTGAACCAAGTACGGCAATAGACCTTCCCATGTGATTGGTGCCTTTTCGTCCAACCGTTATTATCCAATGGCTTTACATTATTATTTCATTACTTCTCTGCGTCAATGACTTGCTTAGATGATAACTGATCTGTGTTAAATGCATCCATTATGGAATAGTAGTTTACACTACCACGGTACACAATTTATGCTTTGTTTTGCTTTCGCCAACCTTCGGCACACTAATTCATCTAGCATCTGTCTTTTACCTTTTGGGTCGTGCTGCAAGCTTTTTGTTTGGTTGTGAGGTCATCAATAAATAGTCACTAAAAATATGCTTGCTTGCTCACTCCATTTGATTTTCTTCAGTTTCCTCTTATTTGATCTATGATTAAACATCGTGTATATGTTTTTTTTTTGACAAGGCATATAGAAATGCATAACCAGATGACCATCATAATCGACCTCCGACTCGGTGGGCCATGGGCCCGCTTATTCAACTAGTCCACACATAAATAAAGTACTCCCACATCCACAAAGCACCACGTGTCCCTCGCATCCACCGCCGTGCGCTCTCCCCTCCCCCTCTCATTTCAATTCTTCCCAATCCCTTCCCCCCTTCCCTCTCTCCCACCAGATCCAGCGTCTCACCCGCCGTCCTCCGCCCCAACGCGCTCGCCGTTCTCCGCCCCGGCGAGCTCGCCAACCTCCGCCCCGACGACCTCGCCTCCGCCCCGACGCGCTTGCCATCCTCGCCGTCCCGCCTCGGCGAGCTTGCCGACCTCCGCCCCGTCCTCCGCCCCGACGCCCTTGCGGTCCTTCGCCCTCGCGAGCTCGCCGATCTCCGGCTCGGCGCGCTCACCGTCCTCCGCCCCGGCGCCCTCCACGCCAATTCCTCCCATTCACCTGCACTGGTGGCTGCAGCAGAGATCCAAGGCGACGGAGCTCGGCACAGATCCAGGCGAAGGAGCTCGCCGAAGTGGCGGTCCACGCTGACGACTACTTGCGGTACGCGGCGTTGCCCCGTCGCGTGGTGAGGTTGTTGTCCAAGATGTAGAGGTCCGACGGGTTGGAGTACCTGAACTCGTCGTCGGCGTGCGCAGAGACGAAGACCTCCAGGACCGCGCGGTAGGTGCTCGACAGAATGGTCACCAGCTTGGAGAAAGCATGCGCGTATGTGATCCATATAATTTTTCATACTCTGAATTTTAACCGTACGAGGGCACCCAACTCGATATATGTTGCATCTGCATATCTTTTGCTGTCTACATAACTAAGTTCTCTAGTTGATTCTACTGATTCTGAGTAAACTATTATGTGCATGGTATCATCAATTCATCGGATGATGGCTTCAGATCAAGTCCAAGAGAGCTGACTACGCTGCAACATTCTATTGCTTTGTCATTTGATGGTCTCAGATCAAGAGATGACTAGAATTTTTTATGTTTAGGGTTACTGTGTCTAGCGATATAACAAGAACTTATTTTTGCTTTTAATTTATATGCCACTAAAGATATAGTAAAGGATATAGTAAAGGTTCATGTCGCATTATTGTCAATTTCATTAGTATCCCATTATAAACTTTATTGGGATATAAACTTTATTAGTATCCTGGTGTAATTTTTTTTAGCACATTACTGTAAACTTTCTTAGCACATTATAGTAAAGTTTATTAGTGTATTATTGTAAAGTTCATTAATATCCTATTGTAAATTTAGTGTGGCTAAGATTCTACTCCCTTTGTTATGAAATAGTAAACAAAGGCTATGAACCCTGTAAATTCATGTGCTCATTATAGTAAATATTTTTTTTAAGTTCTGTAGTATATAAATCCATACATGCTACCCTTTTCCCACAGTTTACTATAATTTGAGTGCAAGTTTACAATAATACATACACAAGTTTACTATAATTTTTCTAACGGAACTACGCACGTGGGGAGGGTTGGAGGCATATTTGGGGAGGAGGATGCGCGCGTGGGAGGGCGGGAAGCGCCTTTTGGGAGGAGGGGGAGGATGATAGGACACGTGGCAAGCTCTAAGCATGGGAATATTTTAGCTATAGTACTCAGATTATTGTAAATTGGTTAGCAGATTATTGTAAATTGGTTAGCACATTATTGTAAAGTTTATTAGCATCTATTGTAAATAATTTTGTTGGTACTAATTTATGTTTGATTTGCTTTTGAATAGATAGATAATAAGGTGTGTATATATACAAGGGCAAGGAAAGCGGTTGTCAAGAGAAAGATAGCTGAAAAAAATATGCTCCAACAGCCTCCAAGAAGAGCCATGTGACAATCACCGGAAGAATTATAGTAAACTTGTGTATAGATTATTGTAAACATGCACTTAAATTATAGTAAATATACATGGCATATTATAGTAAACACATATTTCGCACATATTACAGTAAACACCTATAGCATATTATAGTAAACATATATGGTATCTTGTATTAAACACACATGTTCGTACATATTACAGTAAACATTTAAGACATATTATAGCAAACACATATTTCGCACATATTACAGATTTACAGTAAACACATGTGACACATTATAGTAAACACATGTGGCGTCTTGCAGTAAACACACATGTTCACACATATTATAGTAAACACATAAGGTATATTATAGTGAACACATATTTCACACATATTACAGTATGTTCTTTGTTAGTCATTACCACTTGGAGCCAGCATAAGCAAAAGCTAGAGCAAGGCAGGAAAAATAGAAAAGCATAAGGATGGCCAACATATACAATACATATGCTTAGTTAGAGGTGCTTAGGGGCAAAACCCTTTTTTGTTCTAATACTTACATGGGTGCTTAGATGGGGTGAAGTAGGCCTAGCTAAGCATGGGTGTTTATGGAGACGCTTCGATAAAATTGTAACCTCTAAGCACCTATGTAATCTTTGCATGGAAAGGGAATTTTTTTTGTACTTGGATGCTTAGAGAATAGTGATGCATAGTGAACAGTGATGTTGCAACACTCCTTTGTTAAGCATTTGTAAGAACCTTGCAACGTGGTATTTAAAGTATTTGTGCATAGTGATGCGTTAACCTTGGGTGTGCTTAGCATTGTACTTATCATAGTCCAAACCTTTCGTTCCACTCCGCAAACTTTGACTGCATGAGTAACAACTAGCCTGTGGATTAGTTTATTGAAAACACATCGCTGTACCGGCCATGAGTTCAGAGTACAGAGTGTCTCCGCCCCTTTTCAGGAAGTAGATAAAAAAACAAAGATACTCTATTTTTAGGGATAAAACAAAACAAAGATACTCTTGCAGCAGCATGACTGCAATTGGGAGCAAGAAATAACAACTAAGCACATTAGGAAAGAGATAATCGGACAATGTAAATATCATTTTTTTCACATAAATTTGCTGTTAGCCAGCAAGGTGGGTCATTCCATGTCAACCTGCTATGACTTGTCTGTGTGGTTGCAAGCAAAGTCAATGAGGAGCAAACACCAAACTTTCTGATTGGCTACCCCCTTACTTTTTTTTTGAGCAGGAAAAGGACATTTATATTAACATGAAACAAGAGACAATACCGTCACAATTACAGAGCAGACCCCACAGATAAAGAAAATACAGCCACTTTCTTCTAGGCCTTTCTGCAAAAGAGACAACACTGCTCGTCCTCAACCCAAACTCGCCGTCCCTTGCCGAAGGAACGCCAGAAGGAAGCCCGAAGCACCGCCAAAGAAGGCTCCAGCAGCTAAAACCCACTTGGGGTTTACAACTTTGATACCCGCCAAAAGCACCTGCCCCGCCTGGAGCAGCTAACCCTACGGATCTGTAGCACAGGGGCAGCCTCAACGAGGCTAGAAGGAAAACACGGCCTCCGCCGCATCCACCATGGAAGCCAGCGACGATGACTCCAAACGCCCCACGGACGCAGCCACCAGCAGATTCAGCGAGACAGGAAGAAGCAACAGTAAGGGTATAGTCTCTTGCCCTTACCCCACAAAAGGTTCACCGCCGTTGCCGGATCTTAGCGCCAGCGTGCAAGACAAACCTCCGGCCGCCTTCCCGAACATGAGCGACAAAGACGCCACCGTCCAGGACGCCACCGAGGAACCCAAGCCCCCCCATGGAAAAGACCTTGAGGGGCACACAAAAGTACCTACTAGAAGCTAATATATAGCACCCAAAAGGCCTCCGGCCGGCCATCCCTACCACACCAACGCCGACGAGGGCGCCGGGGGCGAGGCGGCCGGCCAGAACCGGCTAGATCTGGCGCTCCTTTTTTCGCCTGAGAGATAAAAGAGTGACGAGAGAGATCGAGAGAGGCAGAGGGCAAAAAGAGTGCACTTGGTAGCTTAGTTGGGCTGGCACGATTGGGGCATGGCCTAACAGCCATGGGTTGGTTGGCCATCTGGGCCTAGGAGCAACAGGGAGGCTGCTAGGGGCGGATGCTTTCTGACAACTGAAGACGTATTTTCATATTTTACGCTTTCACTTACTGACAGGTGGGTCCATGGGCCCATGCGTCGGTGACTCAGCCCAGAGGCTCCCCGAACAGCCACATGGTAAGAACAAGGGCTCCACATGTCATTGGGGGCTTCTTAATTAACCCCTTCCCTGATCTAATCGCCTTCTGGCTTCTACAGGATCGTCTTCTTCCTCGGGGAGGGCGCAGAGACGGCCGGGGCGGCTCGGGTGGTAATCGGCGCCGGCGAAACGGGGCACAAACCCACGGGAAAATCACCAGAACGGGATCCCCTCATCATCGCGCATCCGCTAGTATAGACGGCATGCCCTACAACGGCCTACCGCGGCGGCGCGACGAGACTGCGTCGTCGCAGCAGGGGAAGGCACGTGCGTGACTGCGTCGTCGCAGCATAGTTCATAGCTGTCAAGACTCAAAGAGTAATGAAGCACAGGGCAAATTGCGCCCATTTGGTGAAGCCATGAAGGTAAATTAAGACGCCTTTCGTTTCTTTTGGTTTTGGCAGACTTGAACTTGTTTGTGTAAATTTATTTTCACTCTTCTTGGTGGTGTAGGCAGTGCTGGTGCCCTTTTCTCAAAAATAAAGAGCAAACCATCCAGTTCTAAACATAAAAATAAGGGACTGTCTATTGCACAGTCGTCTGTTTTTTTAACTTTCAGTCGATTTTCTGGACCGTTGGATTGAGATCCAACGGCCCAGATCAACCCGCGCCCCCACTCTCTCTCTTGCTTTCCCCATTTCCCCTGCGGTGGCCTTGTGCAGTCGGTGGAGTGGGCTGGTGCCGATCGGACGGATACCTAAACACCGATCCGAGGAAAAATTGGTTGAATAATACCTATTAAAATATAAATTGGGAATCTATGCGGCAGCGAGAGGTATTTAAAAAAATGATGTACTTTCCGCCACGTGGGACGGCAAATACACCGCTTCCGCCACGCCCCACGTCGGATACGTGGCTTCCGCCACCCCAGGCGGCCGAAGCCGTGCTTTCGCCACCCCCGGTGGCGGAAGCCAGCTGGTGCGCCACGCGGCGGCTCCGCCTAGCCCGGCCCTCGCCTCCATCCGCGCACGCCGAGATTCCCGCCTGGAATTGCGTGCCGATTTATTAAAGTGTGTGCCGAATTATTGTCTGCACGCGGGTCGGCTAGTGCGACGTCATTTCGTGGGAATGAGATCCTCTGCAGTCACACCACGTCACTGACGCGTGGGACCGGGCCCACACGTCTGTGACGATGGCACGGTGAAGTCGACTGCAGAGGAATCGTTCCCCTGATTATCTATTAAACCTGCTTTTAATTTATTAAAATAGTAATTAGCTATTAATAAATTACATGCTTAGGATGATTTAATCACGCACGCACGGCTATATAAGAGGGGTTGTCTCAGTTGTCTGCACACGCTGCTCAGTCCTCCGCAAACCATTTCGCTACCTGGTGCTTAGCTTCCTGCTGCTCGGTGCTCAGCTTGCTGCGCAGTACTCACATACGTTTGTGCTGGTAGAATTTTCTCATTGTCTTCATCAAGCACGTGTCTTTTTTTTACTTTGTACCAGTTCGAAGGTAATGTAATATATAGATGCAGACATAGTTTGAAAACTTTCATTCATTATTTCATGTGTTTGAATGCGCAGGTGTTGGTACCTGGTGAGCAGACTGTTTATTCGACATATTATTACTAGGTATGCATTTTAATAAACTCGCGTTCGTGGACTTGTATCATATAGTAGAATCAAATATAGATTAATGTAGATTTTGTAAGCAATGAAGTGTAGCATTATGTCGTAGATGTTATGACTATAGTACTGACTAATTTATAATGGTGGTAAGAAAACATTAGCGTAGACCGTGCGTGTAACATTTAAAGTAAGTTAAATTTAAAATAAATAAAATATTTGCGGTGGTAAGAAAACGTTAACGCAGACTGTGACTGTAACATTTAAAGTTAGTTGAATTTGAAGTAAATATAATAATTTGACAACATTATTATGTTCGTAGTTATTAATCTATATAAAACCTACACGATCAAACGCATGAAATAAAGAGTAAAAACATAAACAGCACAGTACGTGGACAAGGATAGTGAGAACGCAAAATCAACTGAGACCTTAGTTAGCACCAGATGCAGCGAGAACTGTAGTGAGCACCTGAGGCAGTCAGAATAGAGTGCAGCGGAGTGACCAGTGTGCATATGAAATTGATGCAGTGGTGCAGACATTCGATAGGCCAGTATCTGGTTGGACCGGACGGAGATTCTACCGATGTCCTCTATACGGAGTGAGTTTGTTTACATTCATAAATGATGAATTTATTTCAGTATGTAACCTGACCTTGTATCCTTTGCAAAACAGATAAATGATTGTCGTATGACATCATGGATGGATGATCCTTTTCTAATGGCAGCAGATGCATACACTGTTGAAGTGATCTATCACTGCAAAGGTCTGCAATGACACATTAAATCATCTTGAACTGTGCGGTCCAGCGGTCCCTGTTGAAATAACCTATCACTGCAAAGTGCTGCCGTCACACATTAAATCATCTCGAACTGTGCGTTGCGTATGTCTTATTCAATTCGACCACGTTGCGCAATATCACCTATTTAAACCCATGCGGTCTCACTACGAACATCACCACCAACAAGAGCATTCTAAGCACTTCACTTCGCAAATATCTCAGGATCAAGACAGTCATATGGAGTTCCCATCGCCACCAAGGGAGTCTCTCCACGAATCCGTCCCACAAGGTGTTCAGCCGCCCATGTGTCTATGCGGCAGTCTTTGCGTTTTGAGGCTGTCCCAAGACATGGGCTATACTTACGGGGGAAGGTATTAGAAGTGCACAAACTATGCGTACGACCGAACTGCCGAGATGGAGAGTGTGACGCACACAAATTCGCCTTTTTTGCGGGCGTGCCAGTGCATTTATCGAAAACGCACAAAAGAAAAGGGACAAGAACATTGATACTTTATTATCGCAATAAAATACAAGTTCCTGTTGGATTTGCGCTCCGTTGCCATGCTGGTTGGCCATCTTGTGTAGACGATTGTGATGGTTCTGGATCCTGGTGCCTCGGAAGGCCACCCAGTTAATTACATCCGCGCGGGGACGCGCGGAACACCTCCGATTAAGCCACGAGGCTGTCTTCTTCTTCTCCTTGTCTTTGTGCTTCACCGTGCTGCGGGTGTATGTAGGGTGTAGTTTGGCGACGGCAGAATACGTGGGGTAACACATGGCCCACGCAGTGCCTAGCACAGCCGTTGTATGGCTATGCCCGTCCGTGTCGTTTGAATTTGTATCTTCAGACTTCACGTTGGTGTAGTTGTACTTGGGAGTAATGCACGGCTAGCACTTGACTTGGAGTTGAATTTGACAGCATGTTGGCGTCATCGGCAATGTTCCGGCGTGTCCGGGGTTGGATGTTGACGTGGACGGTCTTGATCACCATCGTCTTGATTTTGTTGGAGCGTAGTGTATATATCGGTACCATGGAATTGGGATCTCCAAGATATCGCTGGTCTTCAGGGTCTTGTCCACCTTTAGATCTTATTGGAGCTTTTCCTCCCTAACGGAAAGTTCGTCGTTAGGAGGTACGTCGGCACCGTGAAATTGGGATCTCCACGATACCGCAGGCCTTTAGGGTCTTGTTCACCTTCGTCTTGGTGAAGACGACGGTGCCGCACCGGCCGGCGTGTTTTTCAGGATACAGTGTCCTTCTGATTATTTCCTCGGTTGGCGAGACATCTTCGGCAACGAGGTTCACAGTGATAATTCCGGCCTTTAACCGATGTGCTTCCGGTGACTTTGGCCTCGACTTGATGAAGTATTGATAAGTATATAATTCCGCGGTCTCGTATATATAGGTCACGTGTATATACGCATGCACGAATACTTGAATGAGTCCATGCAAATACATGCACAGCGTGCTTTGCTTGTATGTTGTGTCTTCGGTGGCATCTTCTGGAACAGCTCGAAGGCAGCAACTAGCGCCTGGTCCAAGCTCGTTTGTCACGTATAAACGGCGGAGAATACTGCGGTGTGAAGCCCTTGCTGAGGCAGAGTGCGATGAGCAGTCCAGTAACGCCACGTGTAGGCCACGCCGGGGCGGAGCGTGGTGAACTGCTTTGCATGCTGTGAGTATGGAGCGCCGCTGTCTATGCATGCATAACCATGCATGTTAAAACAGCTTTGTGCCGCGACCAGCGAGAAGACAGCGTGATGAAGAGGAGACGCCGTCACCCATGCCATGGTCAGAAGGAGAAGAGGACGCCGCCTGTTGCCACCGGGGAAGGTCCACGCTGCGACCTTGGAGATCCGCGCCAGGGAAGATGAGCGAAGGGCAGAGGGCAGAGCGCCGGCGGCCGTGTACGCGTGGAGGAGCAGGGCGCCGTTGCTGGGCGCGTGCGCCGAGGAGCAGGGCGCCGTCGCCGGCGTGGGTTGCCGTGGACGCCGAAGCGGAGGCACTGGAGGCCATGGAGATGGGGAAGACGCACCAGGACGCTGCCTGGACGTTGGGGAAAAGGACCCGCGCCGCCGCCACGTATGGAGCAGGAGACCGTCGTTGCCTTGAAGCGATGCTGCAGCGTAGTAGAGAAGAGCCGGCGCCGCCGCGTGGAGAGCAGGAGGTGCTGTCGTGCCGCGGAGGAGAGAGTCGTTGCGGCCGCCGCCGCTCGGAGATGAAGGTGCCGCGCCGCGTTGACGAGGCACTGCCATGAGGATGCCGTCGACGAGCACCGCCGCCGTGCTGGGTCGGTCCGAGGCGCCGCTCGCGTTGGTGTAGAATAAGACGCCGGCGTCGGCGCCGCGCCATAGATGGAAGAGGAGCCATGGCCGGCGTCGATGGAGAGGAAGCCGATGCCGGCCCCTGGAAAGGAGTGCCTCTGCTTGCCCCTGGAGAGGGCACCGCCACTGCCGTGGGTGATGTCAGTGCCGAAGAAGATGAAGGCCGCCGAGTCGTCGCCTGGATCGAGGGAAGACGAGCAAAGCGGCGCGCCGACCGGGATGACGTGCGTCCGTGGAAGTGCCGCGCCGCTGTTGGAGATGGAGGAGGTGCTCCGGCCCGCTGCGTGAGAAGAGGTCGAGCGTGTCGTTGCCGGGCGCCACTGCCGCCGTGTCAGGCTGAGCGAGGGGAGACGCCGCCGCCGCCGACGTCTGGAGATGCAAGCGCCGCCGCGCCACGATGCCGATGGGAAGAGCCGCGCCGTCGCCGTGCGCGTCAGGCCGGAGAACTGCCGCGCCGGATGGAGGAGCGCCGCCGCTGCTGTGTGGAGAGGACAGGGCGCGCCGCTGCCGAGCGCCGCCACGGCTCTGGGTATCGCCGTCGCCGCGTCACTTTGTAGATGCTGAGATCGTCGTGGCCGTGGGGCGTCGCCAGTGCTCGCCGGGGCGCCGTTCGGAGTGGATGAAGTCACGGTCGCCGCCGACGCAGGGAGCCGTGCGTGGAGGAATCGGATTGATGCTGCCGCCATGCCGTTGAGGAGGAGAATCCCGGAGTCGCCGCGTGCGCTGGAGTGAGGCGCAGTCGCCGCCGGCTTGGGGGCGCCGCCATGGAAGAGGTTTCACGCCGGGCTACCGTGGTTGAAGAAGAGACTGGAGGCCGCCCCATGCTGCTCGCGTCCAGAACAGAGGAGAGATGGAGAGAGAGAGAGAGAGAGAGGAGAGGGAGAGAGCTCGTGATTCCCAGCAATGGTCACATCTTACCCTTCTCTTTTTTGGCTCGTTGCGCACAGTAGATGAGTTTTCTTTTTGCAGCTGCCTCGTGTTGTTGCCGATCCGAATAGGTTGCTCCCGATTGCCAGATGACGATCCCCCTTCTCTGGAGCTGGTCGTTTCCTTTTTACAGGATGGTAGAGATAGATATACGTACGTGAAAGGATAGAACCCAAGTTTGTTACGAAGACTTATCTTCTGATTAATTATCCGTAAAATTATTTAATTAATTAATTATGGGATTAATTAACAGGCTTGTTTTCCTATACGTACGTATGGGAGAAGGTATTGGAAGTGCGCGAACTATGCGTACGATCGAACAGCCGACATGGAGAGGAGGGCAAAGTACCCTGTAAGTCACTTCTTACTTACTTCTTCCCTAACGAACATATACACGCACATGCTAACCTCAATCTTTTAGCCTCCTTTATGCGAGTTTGTGCAATATTTGGACGCGGAGCAGACTCCCGAAATGGAGCGGCAGATGCAGCGAGAGGCGGCGGAGTGCATGCAGGGCCAGGGCTGAGGAACGGTGGCAAGACGCCTTCAGGGAAGAAAGAAACAAGCGTGCGAGAGAAGAGTTTCAGGCACAGCGCGAGGCTGACCGACAACGCCAATTCTATGAGCGTGAGGCAGACCGTGCCAGAAAGCGCGAGAGGGCTGCTAGAGCCAGGGATGCAGGACCTAGCGCGTTTGCGAAGGGTAAATACCCCCGCTGCACCCAGTAGTATGGTTATCGTGTATGACAACTATGTTTTTATATCTCCTACGGCATTTAGGTTTAGTTCTGATGCACTACTACGTTAGATTGTCTTATGCATCACACATGCCATTGCTTGTATGATGTAATCCGAATTTTTATTTTATAATCTCTACTTCTCTAAAACCATAAACCGTTTACTTGCTTTCGACACGGTTCAAATTTCCTCTAATATCATCCCATAAATTCTTTTTTTTTTTTCCGTAAATGCTTCAAATAAAAAAATTATCCTAAAATTAATATAAGGCTACATCTTTTTAAGATTTACATAAAATGTTTGAACATTTTTTTAAGTTAATTAAATCCCTACATTTATATTAATATTTTCAAATATTAAATTGATCATGTTTTTATTAATATAAAGTAACATACATATTTTAAAATTGATCGCATTTACATAAAATGATGATAAACTAATTGAGAGGGAAAACTGAAACGGGACGAACGATTCGGCGACCTCGTTTTCAGCGCATTCACCGTCGGCGTCAGCGCGAGGGCGTGGCCGAGCGCGAGCGCGCGTACGCACGTACATATGGCGGCGCCTGCTCCTTTCCTACACGCGCAATGGCGGAAGCCCCGTTTTGGCCGCCTGGGACGGCGGAAGCCGCGTTTCGGCCACGCGGCACGGCGGAAACGTGGTTTCCTCCGTGCGCGGTGGCGGAAGCCATGCCACCTGGCAGAAAGCTGCTCATTTTCATCATTGCGACGAGCTGTGGCATAGTTTCCCAATTTTCATTTATATGAATATTATTTAACCAATTTTTCCCGGATGCAGGGGAACAAACAAAGTACAAACTGACGCAATGAACCGGCCTAGCGGAGGCAGGTCATACACAATCTCTTCTCCGGTCAATACAAGCACGTTCGTTAGACCACGCACTTGATGGATATATATAAAACAGGTTTCGTTTCCGGCCGAAAATAGCTCCACGCGTACAATTAAAAATTAAATCCATACGATTTTGTTTTAAACTAGTTTAAGGCGGACGTCAGCGCCCGGACGTTCGGCGCGAGCGTGTTGGATCGGACACGCCACAGACGTCGGATCATCCGAGCGCAGCCCCGCCCCCGCGTGCAGGAGACTATATGTGCAGTTGATAATTTTTCAATTAAACTTTGGATTTTTGTATAAAATTCAAACATTTTTCAAATTGAATGGAATAAATTTCATAATTCTTCTAAAATCGAGGGCAACCCATTTTAAATACTTTTTATTTTTTTTTAATTTTTTCACTTGTTCATTTTTTATGTAAAACTAGAAGAATCCACTTATAAAACTTGATACGTACACTAGTTAACCTGAAATAATATACTAATAGAACTTGACAAACATGGTCGAAACTTAACCTTGGCCCATGTATTGATGAATCTTGTTCCATATATCAGATGAACTTTGACCCATGTAATGATGAATCGTGGTCCTGTACTGGCTGAACCTTGGCCGTGTGTGGAGTCCGACTAGATCTATATCCTTAATGTCTATATAAGTCCAATCATCTTTTGTGCGGGCTTCCGCTTTAAGGAATGATTTTAGAATCCGAATCCAGTTCTATGCAGCATATTGTTATCAATTGTATATCTTGATGTAATTCCTATTAGATTTGGATTAGGTCAATTTCAATAGGGGTTCTTCCTCTATTTTGTCTTTTATTATGGATTAGATGATGGGGGAAAAAATAGAAACTCAGGGAATGAACCTTGGCCCACACATTGATGAAGACGAGCGCTAGATGAGACCCGATGAAACTTGATAAAATTTGGATTAAACCTGATGAAACTTGGATGACCTGATGAAACTTAATAAAACTTTCATGTAACTTGATGAAACTTGAAGAAACTTGGATGAAACCTGTTAAAACATGATTAAATTTTGATTAAACTTGATGAAACTTGACAGTTAGGCAAGTTTAACGAGTATGAAATCCAAATGCCAGTAGGCAAAACACAAGTTTCACTAGGCAAAATTGAAGTTTGAATAACTTGGAAACCTGCCGATGAAACTTGAGAATTTATTAATGAAACTGGATGATCTACTAATGAATGTTGAGGAAACCCGGTCAAAATTTACATGCCAACATACGTCTTGTTTTGTTCGTAAAAATACGAGAAACGCGTTGGTGCAAACAGATGGTGGATTAGAGCACCCAGTCAAAATTTATGATCATCGAAAAAAAAATCTGCTTGTGTGACCCACCGCTACGTGACCGACGAAAATACTGTAATTTCGTCGGCAACCGACGAAAAGGCATTTAATTTCGTCTAGCGCATTTCGTCGGCTTAATTTCGTCGGCAAACCGACGAAATTGTGTTAATTTCGCCAGTTTTCCCTCAATTTCGTCGGTTTTTGGCCGACGAAATTACTGCGCTTTCCTGTAGTGACCGTAGCGTGCGCCACCACGGGTGATCGTGTTCGCCGGCCTCTGCGCGCGTCCGGAGCACTCGGACATCCAGGCTGAAGCGTTTCCGTTTAAGGTATCTACCGACGCCTGATTGCAAACTGATGCAGTAAAACACGTGTCGTAATAGGGGCCAAGTCCGCGGCATGCACCACCGAGTCCGACGCCAATAAAAGGGTGCAGGAGACCACACGGAGCCCTAGTTCAGATCTGTCCCAATCCTCCACCTCCAGCATCCAAGTGCATGCATGCGTATGTACTAGTATCTGTTCATCAAGCACCTGCTAGCTAGCTAGCTTGTAGCTTGCCTCAGCTGCCCATCGATCCCATCCACCACGCAGAGACGATAGATGGACATCGCGGCGGAGGCGCCGGCGGCGTGGAAGGCGGCGGCGGCGATGGTGCTGGTGCAGGTGTTCATGACGGGGATGATCCTGCTGTCCAAGCTGTCCATCGGCGCCGGCATGTTCATCTTCGCCCTCCTTCCCTACCGCAGCGTCTTCGGCGCCGCCTTCATCCTCCCCTTCGCGCTCATGTCCGAGAGGTGCGTCCCTTCCTGCCCTAATTACAAAATTAATGTTAAGTATGGACATAATATTTCTGTCATACATACATAGGGGACATGTAGCACGAAAATTTCTGTCTCACAGCGTCATGGGATGAGGAAAATTAACACGAAAATTGTTCGGTTGTTATTTTTTTATGTATAGGGGGAAGTGGAGGGAGATCAACTTGCGCGTCTCCGGATGGATTTTCTTCAATGCATTCATCGGGTATGTGCAAATTTTTCTCTTTTTTTCTGTGCTGACATATTATTTATTGCCAATATACCTTATGTATATCTTTGTACTGTACGTACATTATCATCTAGTGCGTACCCTTTTACGACTAGAATTTTCATGCTCTGTTCTCCATTACACGGATTGCTAAAGGTAAAAATGCATACCCATCCAATCAAGAAAAATTTTGGTTTTCAAATTTGACTTTTTTTAATTTAAATTTTAGATCGAATCAATCAAAATTTGAATTAATCAATCTCCCATTCCAGATATTGGGATTCTTCAAATTTTAAATTTTAAATTTTCACTTTTCAAATTTGATTTTTAGTTTTTGAATTTAACTTTTGGATGGAACCGTTATAGATTTGAATTTAAATGTTTGAATTTCTAGTTTGATTTTCATAATTTGAAATTCACCTTATATGGAGATTAACAATTCAGATTAGCCAAATGGCAGGGTTCTCTAGCACATAGTAAAGCTGGGTGTGAAACAATTTTATAGTTGCAGCTAGCAAATTGAAGAACTGGTAAAGTTGTCATAGAGCGATTTTTTCTATACCGTAAATACAACTCCGTCTCTTATTTATTTGTATCTAAAAAAGTCAGTAAAAGAGAGACATAAATTAGTATAGTACTCTTATTTATTTGTATCTAAAAGTCCTGGTCTCCTGGATCTCCTGGAAGAGGATAAAAATAGGTTGTATTTCTCAAAGCAATAAAAGGCAGTATTTATCTGGCTGGTAAAAACTTGGCAGAGTTTTAATGCTGTAATTTAAAATTTCAATTTTAATTTGAAGTTGTACATATATAATAATTGAAGGTGCGGCTGGAGACCCGGCCATTACCGGGCAGGAGTACTGTTTTGATAAGATAGATGTAAAAAGGTAGCGTTAAGTGATCGCTGTTCTGAGTTCTGACAAAAACTACGTCGGCACTAAAGGAAAAACACAAAATTTGCATCAATTTGTTGTACCTGCTGACGCCGGAGTCCCAGAGACGGTTTTGTTAGCAGTTATTATTGTTGAGACGTTTCGAGTGCAGACGTGAGCACTACATACTACGTACGAGTGCGTGTTGATTACAATCACGCAGTTGCAAGTGCTGTTACACTGCAAGAGAAACCCCTTTAGCAACGCAAGCATGCGTTGCTTAATGCTCAAATAACCGTTGTTAGGATCTATACCAACGGATTTGATATGCGTTGCCACTGGAGCCGTTGCTAAGGTCTACAACTACGGATATACACTACTGCGGATCAGGGTAGGCCAAGCGGCTCGTAAGGCCTGTGCAAGCGGTTTTAGAATCGCTTACAGACAACCGCTTGTGATGCCCTAGGGGCATCACAAGCGGCTCCCAGAGCCGCTAGTATTGCTCCTCTGCAAGCGGTTCGCAGGGCGGCGCGGTCGGACCTATAGGCCACGTGGGGCTTTTTGCAAGCGGTTGGAGCCACGAACCGCTTGCAGAGAGCATCTCCGCAAGCGGTTGAATAACCGCTTGCGCAAACGTGCAGTTTAATTACCATCTTGTTAATTCATTTCGGGGCGGCGCAAATAGATATTTAAATATATATTTTGGCAGGGGATTTTTTTATTTGTCGTTTAAATTTAAATACATATACGATAAGCATATAATTAGCGATCACACAAGCTTAAATATATTAGATAATACATGTAATAATGTACACTTTATATGCACCGGCCAAATTTACAAAGTTTATAATTAATATATGATGCGCCTAAGGTCGGCCCGATCTTCTGGAGAGAACGATACGTCGATTTGCGAGATGATGATGCCGTGCTATTCGGCTACCAACCAGCAAGGCTAGAAACCGGCAATCGCAATACCACCAACTCGAGTGTTATCAACCGTGACCAACACGATCGATCTTAATCCCTGCGAGCAATCGAGAAACTTGCAAGAATCAAGTAGATAGCAAATGATACAAATCAGTATCTCAAACGAAAGGTGAGGTTCTGTTTCCCGAATCGGGCGGTCTAGTCGACACGCGCAATCACGGGGAGGGACACACAAGGGGTCTACCAAACACAACAAAACCTAAACCACAACATATGACGGCGGCGGCCATATATAGAGTGGCGACCAGCAAAGGGGCGCCGTCCACCACCCTAGGGTCGGCCACCACCAGAACTCTAAGATACATGGGCCATAGGCCCAAAGATAAGGTGACGCAGCACCCCGAAATTGTGGCTCGTGAGCTTCTTCGATGTTTTCCCGACGCTGCTGGACGAATTTTGATGTTGGGCTGGATCCATTGGAAAGCTGATCTCCATAGCTTTCCAACGAGTGGTCACACGCCGAAATCGGAGTTCGGGAGCCCAAGTTACGCCCGTTTGGAGTCGACGGGCTGCTGGATGGCCGAGACGGGTTCTCTAGCATCTTTGGCTTCCATATGGGCCTTCCTTGCTGCGTGGTCCTTCCTCGTGGAGCATGCTTGATATGCTGGTCCTTCTTCTTGGGCTTGAAAGGCCGAGCTCCTGGATTTAGGCCCCTAGGCGATGACGGTGCGGTCGGAGAGGAAGTAGACGAAGTAGAGGCAACGGTCATATCCTTCATGTTGATGTCCTCATCAGGGGTGGAATAAGTGCATCATTTCTGGCGCCCAAAACAACGGCGGGGTTTTTCGCGACGAACGTGCCCAATCCTCCCCGTTCCACGTGAGGCTCGATTTTTGGGGTGTCTCATAACGTTCCATCACTACACGAAAATTGGTGCAAACCGAGTCTCGGATTTCCATTTAAAGCACCAATTCAGGCATCCGAAATCGCGGCGGAGTTCTTCGCGACGAAAATGCTCAACCCTCCTCGCTGCACGTAAGACTCTTGTTTTGGGTGTTTCAAATCATTCCGTTTCTGTAAGAAAATCGGAGCAAACTGAGGGCGGTGGCAATTAAAATTCCAGTTCTGGCGTCCGAAATCGCGGCGGAGTTTTTCTCCACGAATATGTCCAATCCTCCTCGCTGCACGTAAGACTCAAGTTTTGCGTGTTCCAAACCGTTCCGTCACTGCAAAATAAAATTTCTGCAAACAGATTCTCAGGGGTGCAATAAAGGCATCATTTCTGTCGACCGGAATAACGGTGGGGTTTTTCGCGGCGAGCGTGCCCAATCCATCTCGTTGCACATCATAATTATGATTTGGTGTGTTTCAAACCGTTCCGTCGCTTACAAAAATTGGTGCAGATCGTGTCCATGTGGTCCAATTGTCGCACCCTTTCTGACGGCCGAAATCACGGTCGAATTTTTTGCGACGAATGCACCCAATCCTCCTCGTTGCACATAAGACTCAAGTTTTGGGGTGCTGCATAACGTTCCATCACCACACGTAAATCGGAGCAAACCGAGTCTCGGATTTGCATTTAATGCATCGATTCTGGCGTCCGAAATCACGGCGGTGTTTCTCCCGACGAACACGCCCAATCCTCCTCGTTGCACTCTACACTCAAGTTTCGTGTGTTTCAAATCGTGCCGTCGTCGTAAGAAAATCTGAGCAAACTGAGGGCAGTGGTTGCATTTAATATTCCAGTACTGGCGGCCTAAAATCACGATGGAGTTTTTTCGCAACGAACGTGTCCGATCCTCCTCGCTGCATGTAAGACTCATGTTCTGGGTGTTTGAAACCGTTCAGTCACTTCAAAATAAAATTTGCGCAAACAAATTCACAGGGGTGGAATAAGTGCATCATTTCTGGCGCCCAAAACAACGGCGGGGTTTTTCGCGACGAACATGCCCAATCCTCCCCGTTCCACGTAAGACTCGATTTTTGGGGTGTCTCATAACGTTCCATCACTACACGAAAATTGGTGCAAACCGAGTCACGGATTTCCATTTAAAGCACCAATTCAGGCGTCCGAAATCGCGGCGGAGTTCTTCGCGACGAAAATGCTCAACCCTCCTCGCTGCACGTAAGACTCTTGTTTTGGGTGTTTCAAATCGTTCCGTTTCTGTAAGAAAATCGGAGCAAACTGAGGGCGGTGGCAATTAAAATTCCAGTTCTGGCGTCCGAAATCGCGGCGGAGTTTTTCTCCACGAATATGTCCAATCCTCCTCGCTGCACGTAAGACTCAAGTTTTGCGTGTTCCAAACCGTTCCGTCACTGCAAAATAAAATTTCTGCAAACAGATTCTCAGGGGTGCAATAAAGGCATCATTTCTGTTGACCGGAATAACGGTGGGGTTTTTCGCGGCGAGCGTGCCAAATCCATCTCGTTGCACATCATAATTATGATTTGGTGTGTTTCAAACCGTTCCGTCGCTTACAAAAATTGGTGCAGATCGTGTCCATGTGGTCCAATTGTCGCACCCTTTCTGACGGCCGAAATCACGGTCGAATTTTTTGCGACGAATGCACCCAATCCTCCTCGTTGCACATAAGACTCAAGTTTTGGGGTGCTGCATAACGTTCCATCACCACACGTAAATCGGAGCAAACCGAGTCTCGGATTTGCATTTAATGCATCGATTCTGGCGTCCGAAATCACGGCGGTGTTTCTCCCGACGAACACGCCCAATCCTCCTCGTTGCACTCTACACTCAAGTTTCGTGTGTTTCAAATCGTGCCGTCGTCGTAAGAAAATCTGAGCAAACTGAGGGCAGTGGTTGCATTTAATATTCCAGTACTGGCGGCCTAAAATCACGATGGAGTTTTTTCGCAACGAACGTGTCCGATCCTCCTCGCTGCATGTAAGACTCATGTTCTGGGTGTTTGAAACCGTTCAGTCACTTCAAAATAAAATTTGCGCAAACAAATTCACAGGGGTGGAATAAGTGCATCATTTCTGGCGCCCAAAACAACGGCGGGGTTTTTCGCGACGAACATGCCCAATCCTCCCCGTTCCACGTAAGACTCGATTTTTGGGGTGTCTCATAACGTTCCATCACTACACGAAAATTGGTGCAAACCGAGTCACGGATTTCCATTTAAAGCACCAATTCAGGCGTCCGAAATCGCGGCGGAGTTCTTCGCGACGAAAATGCTCAACCCTCCTCGCTGCACGTAAGACTCTTGTTTTGGGTGTTTCTGCTCCGCCACCATGCCTGTGGCGCGCCGCCGCAGCTCGGCGCCGCGCCCCCTGCCGCCGCCGCCATCGCGTTCGCCGCGCCGCCGCGGTCCCGCGACGCCGCCGGTGTGGTCCGGCCGAGCCCCGCCGCTCCTTCCCTGCCATGGCCAGAGAGAGAGAGAGAGGAGAGGAAGAAGAAGCAGTTGGGAGAGACCGACAGGTGGGACCCACCTGTCATACCCGGAGAGAATGGAGAGAGAGAGAGGAGAGATATAAGAAAAGGGAAAAGAAAAAAGGAAATAAATTAAAAGAAATACGTGACCGCCCAATCAGCAAAACCACCTTTACGTGGCCACCAAATCAGGAAAACCACCCTTATGTGGCGCCACATCAGCAAAACCGGATTGTGATGTGTTTTGAGCCGGTTCTGAAAGTTAAGGGGGAAAAGTTGACCAAATCATAGTTTGGGTGGTTTGTTAGACCTTCGTGATAGTTTACGTACCTAAAATGGACTTTTTCCATAAATTAATAAGTGCCCTCCACATTGCACCTTCTTGTACGGCTAGAATAGTTATCGTCGACACTGTACTGTAACCCCTGGTCCAAATTTGTTTAGAGTCCAATCCACCTATAAGATTGACCTACACATGCATAATACTCCCTGCATATATAGTTCCGTATACTTGTCGTTTTGGACATTGACACAATCTTCGAAATACAACTTTGACCATCAATTACTAATAAAACAAGCGAGGTGGCCCGCGCGTTTGCGCGGCTAGATTTTTTTTGGTATATAGAGTTTATCTATAGCTTATAATCTATCTCTAATATATCTGATCGGATTTAGGCATATAGAGTTTATCTATAACTTATAATCTATCAGATCGGATTTAGAGCGTATCTTTAGGCATAGATCTTTTATTTTTTCTTGATTTATGTGAGAATTTCTTTGATCGATCTAGGCCGTTATAATTTGGTCCCACCGTTGATCGAACAACTGAAATAATCTGGGTGATGTGGACGAACGTGGTGCCTTCTTTTTCCCCACCTTTATATACATAAGACGCACGTGCTAGATTTGTTTTGGCATATACAGTTTATCTTTAACTTATAATCTATCTCTAATATATCAGATCGGATTTAGAGCTTATCTCTAATATATTATATCAACTTTAGTATTTAATCTGAATTTCTAATATTTTTTAATCTAAGCCGCATAGATCTTTTATTTTTTCTTGATTTATGTGAGAATTTCTTTGATTAATATAGGCCATTATAATTTGGTCCCACCGTTGATCGAATGGCTAAAATAATCATATTATATTATCTTTAGTATGTAATCTGAATTTCTAATTTTTTTTTTTAATCTAAGCTGTTATAATCCGGCCCCACAAAAATCAGCGGCATAGATATTTTTTTTCTTGATTTATGTGAGAATTTCTTTGATCGATTTAGGCCGTTATAATTTGGTCCCACCATTGATCGAACGACTGAAATACCATTGATCGAACGACTGAAATAATCTGTGTGATGTGGACGAACGTGGTGGCTTATTTTTTCCCTCCTTTATATATATAACAGATATATCTATAAAATTCACAACAATATGATATTGTGAAAGTATTTTTTCAGGACAAATTTATATATACGGTTTATGTACATAATCCAAATAGTTTAAAAAGAGTTTTATAGATAATGTTTTAAAATTTTGACTTAGGACAAATCTAAAACGTCAAATATTATGCAACTGGGGGGAGTACTATTTTTGGATTTTTGGACTTGTTTCATCCAAAAAGATTAACTCAGGGTGTTATGTTGGACCTATCAGACCTTACATACTAGGGTAACTCTCTGCAAACTACCAAAATTGTACTATTCCACCGGAACTAATCCACATGGGCCACATGGGTCTAGTAATTAGGTTATTATTTATGCGTCCAGTAGTAATTAGGTTATTATTCATGCGCTGTATTCTTTGTCGAGTACATCACAATAAGGTAAACGCGCGTTTTGGCGTTTTATTTAGAGCTTGCTAAATTTGTAGTTCTTGCCTTCTTGGTCGCTGTAAGCTTGATGAATAAAATTTGACTAGTTGTATGCCGATGTCGTTTGGTGCGTGGGGTGGCTGGTGATACGTGGATGTGTATGATTTAAGGATGTATGGGCGTGTTTTTTTTTTCGGCGCTACTATTTGGTTGGCGCCTGGGCTGGGACTTGCGCGCAGGCGCTTGCCTCTCCAAGCACCTGCAGGTCCGCAGTGCAGGCGTGGGGCACATTCAGGTGGGTCCCAGCATGCGTCACGTATGCCATGCGCAGCCCCAAGTCTGTCTAATTTTTTCACCAAAATAATTTATTTTTCTACCTAATGAGAAAATGGAAAAACATTGTTTCAAAAAAAGAAAAAGTGGAAAAACAGTACCAACTAACTAAAAAAATATTTTTTTCAACTTCGTACTTTTTTCTTAGAGAGTTTGCACTGTCAAATATGAAAACAAAATAAATTTATAATAAATCAAACCTCGCGCAAAAAATTCCACTATCGCTACACATTTTTCCAGTAAATTAAAATGTAGAAAAACAGTCGAAATTTAGTGGAATTTTTTACGCCTACACGATTTCACAAATTTCAGGCGCATATACTTTTTCCTAGTGTTTTTGCACTGTTTTAATTTCTACCTTTTGTTTCACTGGAAAAATGTATATTTTTTGTGAAACAATTCCACTGGAGAGCGGTGATGCTTTTTCTGCCTCCTGAGCACAGCGCCTGCAGGATTCCCCTAGGCGCAGGCTCATGGCAGGGAACCGGTCCCCTTCTTTTTGCGCACGTGCAGATGCAGGTGCATGTACGTTGCGTCTGTTGCTACAGCCAGCAGTTGTAACTGCAATTTTTTTTGTAGTTTTTTTCGAATATTTTGCTTTTTATTAAAACTAACTTGGTAACCAAAGCAACTTATAAATATATTTTAAATTTCAACTAGATTTAATCAAACTAGATTTTACATTTTTAATTCAAATCATATCAAATTCAAGTCATATTTAAAATTTACAATGGATTTAGTTTTCAGTTAAACACCGAAACTAGATCCCAAATTCAAAACCGCCTTTAAATTAAAAATTCAATCCAGATTCAAAACTCAAATTGCATTTAACATTCAAAATTCAAGCAATATTGAAAATTCTAACCAATTTAAAATTCAAAATTTAACCTCGATTCTAAAGTCAGAAACATAGTTTGAAATTCAAAACTCAAACTGGATTTATAATTTTTAAAATAAATTGAAAAATTGGATTTCAAACCCACACTGAATTTAAATTAAAAATTAAAATTTTGTATGCCACAAAACAGAAAATTAGGACCTAAGAAGACGTGATAGCCTTCGGGAGAATATAATATCCTAGAAGAAGCATTACGGGGGAATATATATTTCAGCAGCATGTATTCTACCATCGGACTCACTTAGTACGGTTCATCCAACCAACATATGGATGGATATAAATTATGTATCATATTATACATGAATCGTAGCTCATTCAAGTAATCAAACACATCCTCGTGCCTCCTCTCGCCATGACGCATGGAATGTATAGGTTTGAAATTTGAAATCAAATGTTGTGTTTTCCCCTCCGGCCTCCGGTCCGTAGCAATATGCATTCAAGCACGTCCGCATCCCGGTCCCTGCAGTGAACGAAGTTGCCGCTTTTCAGGTTTTACCAAGTCAGCACGTACGTTCGTAGCTTGTTAATCACGACTGGCTAATTCCGCGTGCCAGAGCGTACGAAACTAGTTTACGCACAGAGCGTGACATTAGTAGTAGTTTAGGAAATCAGTGCCGCACATTCTGCGCACGGATCTCAGAGCAAATCTAACGGCTCCATGTATAGCAAGGTTGCATGCTATGATATATGCTACCATCACACATGCAAGCTAGGTCGATCATACTTTGCTTTACATGAACGTACGCATGAATGTATGCCTCACGACCCTGGCTCAACGCTAGCTTCCGATTTTACGTTCTCACTCGTTGAACAAGATCGGCTAATTAAACGGTGGAATGATCAGGTAATTTGCATCCGTCAAGGACGTCCGAGTGGAATGATATTGTATGTAACCCTAGCTTACGCCTGAAGCATATGCTAATTGATCTCGGCATCGCTCTGCATGCAGGCTATAAATACGGGATGCATACCCATGCTCCCTCCATCGATCAAACGCATACAGCCCAGCAGCTCATTTGTACAATTGTACCTATTCAGTTACGTACGTCGATCGTCAGCATCTATCCTCGTAGCAAGCTAGCCGTAGGCCGTAGCCGGCGATGGCGAGAGCGGGTAGCAGCTGGTGGAACTCGGCCAGAGCGATGGTGCTCGCCGTGATGCTCGTGCTGTCGGTGGGGCCCCCGTGGTGACTCCTCAGTATGGCTTCGCAGCTGTTCAGCTCGCCGATTCATGCCCATCGTGCTGCGGCAGCACCCATGATCCGACGACTTCTTGCCCCCCGGGTTGTAAATGCCCATAGCTGCCACTACTCCGTACTAGGCTCAACTTGTTTACTAGCTAGCTACTACTCTTGATCTAGGATGCATCTGTGTACATTTATGTGTACAAATAAATGGAAAAGTATCGGTTTGATTCTTCAAATATTATCGTTGACCCATTGTTAGACCCTAAAATGTACAACCATCGATAGATTTGGTCATCAAATTTGGAAAACCGTGCTATTTTGATCTCATGTCTATTAGAGGTCCGGTTTTTGGTGATTTTGTCGTGGCTGATTTTACACCCATGGATAAATATATGGCCTACCAGTCAATACTGCGTTCAAGAACAAACACAACTTTATAATTGACGTCCCTCCTCATTCCAACAGAATATGTTACTGTAACTGGAAGCAATCATGTAATTAACATGAGACAATCATGAGATTCGAAGTGTACGATTTTATCCTTTTTTGTGTTTACAAGCCTCGTAGTGTGAGACAATCATGAGATTCGAGTTGTACTATTTTATCCTTTTTTGTGTTTACAAGTCTCATGTTTGAGGAGTAACCAAAAATGACCTTCTCACTGTTCAAGCTTAAGCTTAGAGTGTAGCTTGTAGGATAGAGGTAATGATGTTATTTTCCTCCTTTTCCGAACGAGAGTGTAGCTTGTAGGATAGAGGTAATGATGTTATTTTCCTCTTTTTCCGAATGTAGGTCCTTCCTAAGTTCCAATAGTTTCAGGTTCTTTATCCTTAAAGTGTATCTTTTTAGGACATCCATGTACCTCTCGAAAGGGAATATGTTGTGCAAGAATACGGGTCCAAGAATTTATAACTGTTTCACTATGTGAACCTTGAGATGGACCATTATATCAAAGAAGGACGGAGGTAAGATCATCTAAAGGTTGACCAAAGCAGCGACAATGTCATCCTGTAGATTAGATAACTTATCTGGATCTATGACCTTCAGTAATATCGCGTTGAAGAACGAGCACACCTTGACGATTGTCCCTCGTACCATGTCAGGCAGAACACCTCTCAACATCACTGGCAGCAACTGGGTCATCAACACGTAACAATCATGCGATTTCACGTTTACGATTTTATTCTCTTTTGTGTTTATAAGTCTTCTTATGTTCGACGAGTATTCAGAAGGGACCTTAACATTATTTAACAACTTAATCATGTTCTTTTTCTCTTCTTTGCTTGAAGTGTACCTCGTAGGATGGAGGTAATGTCCTTTGTCTCTTTCTTGCAGATGTAATTCCTACCTGAGTCCTAATGGTTGTAGGACCTTCCGTGTTTGAAAAGTATCTTTTGATTTGCCGTACATATCTAGGAATCCTAGCAGATTCACGCATTCTTCGTTATATGCATGAAGTCCAATGAGTGACGAACCTCTAAGTCTTTCCAATAAGGCAAATCCCAAAAAATTGACTGCTTCTTCCAACTAGCCTTCTTCTTAGCTTCATCAGGAGTTAGTGGTGGGATAGGTTTGCTACCATGGCCCTTTTCAAATACGACTTTCAGATCCTTCACCATAGAAAATAAATCTGTTCCCACTTGTGATGTTTAGACTTCTTTCGGTTCTCTTCCGTCCCATCAAAATTAACTATGTTACTCCGTAACGGGTGCTTCATGTTGAGGAACCTACGGTGGCCCATGTATACAACCTTCCAAGAGTTTGTCAGGTACTTGTCTTCCGTATCGTCCAAGCACTCGATGCAGACTTTATATCCCTTGATAGATAGGCCCGACAGGTTACCAAGTGCTGGTCAGTAATTGATGGTTACGAATAGCAATGCACGTCGGGTAAGTACTCCCTTTTGTACTCATCCCACACACTACACCATCGTTCCACAATGTTATCAGATTTTTGACCAACGGTTTTAGGTACACATCGATGTCGTTCCCGGGTTGCTTGGGACCTTGGATGAGAAATGGAATAATAATATACTTCCGCTTCTGACACAGCCAGGGAGGAAGATTGTATATACATAGAATCACTGGCCAGGTACTGTGATTGGTGCTCAACTCGCCGTAGGGGTTCATCCCATCTGTACTCAACTCAAATCATATGTTCCTCGCATCGCTTGAAAACTCCGGGTATTTCCTATCAAGTTTTCGCCACTACAACCCATTTGCGGGGTGTCGCAGCTTTTCATCAATCTTACGAGCATCGTTGTGCCAACGCAACATCTTTGCAAGCTCTTTGTTCGCAAACAAACGCTTCAACCAAGGAATTATAGGAAAGCACCACACCACCTTAGCGGGGTCTCTTCATCTTACGTCCCCCCTCTACCTCACCTGCGTCATCACGCTTGGTCTTATACCGTGATGTTTTGCACACCGGACAGACTTCCAAATTTATACACTCATTGCGATAGAGAATGCAACCGTTACGGCGTGCATGTGTCTTCTGTACATCCAAGCCCAAAGGATAGAGAGCTTGCTTGGCTTCGTACGTAGTTTCAGGCAACGTGTTACAAGCAACTTCTTCATGAGGCCTAACAACTCGTTGAATCCCTTATCAAACAATTCATTTGCTGTCTTCCATTACATTAGTTCTAGTGTGGTACGCAACTTTCTGTGCCCCTATCCGCAGTTTGGATACAACAGTGTGGATAAAACAGTGTTTCATAGTCCTTCCAAAGGTGTTGAAACTTTTCGTAATGCCTTTTATCAACGTATTCTCCCTCTCCATCAAGCAGCATCTGGTCTAGATCATCGTCGCCAAACTCCCCCTGCATATATTCGAAATAACTGTGTTGGCCAGCGTCCGAGATATTATCGTCTATCTGTTATTCTTCAGCCCGTGTAATCTTTAATTCGCCGTGCTTGGTCCAACATGTATAATTTTCCATAAAAGCTCTTGAGATCAAATGAAAATGAATTTGTTCACAGTTTGCCCACTCCTTTTGATTCTTGCAATCAATACATGGGGAACATATATAGTCTAATGTAATATTGGTTTCGACATGACGAATAAAAATTTCTAAACCCTCCACGAACTGCGAGGAACATCGGTCCATGTACATCCATCGCCGATCCATCTGCATTATACATATTCATAGCATTGAGTGTAACGGTAGCTTGTGATCAAATACACATATTGATACCATACAAACAAACATCTTGCAAGGCTAAATACTCCTGGGTGAATCAGCAAAGATCATCCATCATTGATACTATTAGGAATTTGATGTAGATATGTGGAATTAAAAATAATAATATTTTTTAACATCCATCATTCATGAAATACCCTTCCCAATCCTTGTCCCCTCCATTAATCAATGCTAGTACACATACAAACATGATTTAACAATACACATACAAACATAATCCGATACTTCACATACAAGCATCCAATGATAGTACACATTAAAATGCATCAATAAACATACAAAGTCTGCAGCACGTACAATTATAATAATTGTTCGGACAACAACAATTCTTAAATGCATAAAACTTGAATTAAAAAGTACAACATAGAATGTGATCTCGATGTCTCAATCACACTCTACGGGAACGTGACTTCCCCTTGCCCTTGCCCTCGCTGCCCTCGCCCTCGCCCTCGCCATTGCCCTTGCCCTTGCCCTTGCCGCCCTTGCCCTTGCCCTTGCCCTCATTACCACCATTCCCGCCGCCATCGCTGTCGCCCTCGCTCTCGCCCTCGCCCTCGCCCTCGCCCTCCTCATCACCACCGCCACCGCCATCGTCGCGACGTGGCACATCATTGGTCGCCACGTATTTTTTGTCTTTTGCGCTATTTCTGTGGGTATTCGTCCCCCCACAACAAGCAATGGTGGAGGGGCAAAGACACTTTAGAAAACAGCACATTTTGGACCTAGTTGGAGGGAGCGTGGTTTCGATGTTAGTGGCGTTGTCACCGGTCCAACAAGACATCCTAAATCTTAACGGAAATTTAATGGTAAAAACACAGACAAATGTCGGCATTTGTAGTTCCGCCGGTAGCGGTGGCTGCGGCGGCGGCTGCGGTGGTGGCGGTGGGATCAGAAACGAAGATGCGATGCCGGTGGATAAATGTACATCAGCGGCGTGGCCGGAGAGGCGCTGACGAATGGGCGGGCGCGCTGCGACGACGAGAGCGGCGAGGCCGGGGCGGTGGTGACAACGCGGCCGGCGCGGCGACACGAGCGTTGCTCCGATGATGATCCGATCCCCTTTCACCGCTTCCTCAGCGCGGCGAAGAGAGGCTCCCCCCTCTCCTCCTTGCTCTCGCTTCACCGCTTCCTCAGCGCAGCGAAGAGAAGCTCCCCCCTCTCCTCCTTGCTCTCGCCTCAGCAGCTCCTTGCTCCTCAGCTCCGGTCTCCGCTCCTTCCTCACAAGCGCGTGCGAGCTCCCTCAGCAAGTGCGGCGACGAGAAGACAATCGACGCAGTGACTTTTTGTTACCGGAGGAGAAATGACTCCTATTATCGGAGCCCAGTATTAGTCCAGATTTGTAACACCAACCGGGACTAATAGACAAATATCAGTCCCGGGTTGTAACACCAACCGGGCCATTTGTGATAGGAGAAATGGCGCCAATTATCGGAGCCCAGTGTTAGTCCCGGTTGGTGATACCCACCGGGACTAGTACTCCCCATCTGCCACCTGTCCCGCGAATCGACCTATCGGTCCCGGTTGGTGGAACCAACCGGGCCTGAAAACTGGCCTTCTGCCTCGTTATCATTGAACCGGGACTGAAGTTAACCTCAGTCCCGATTTGATGGTAACCTGGACTGATGTGCCGGGATGGAAGGGCCGTTCCGTAGTAGTGAACTGGTAAAGTTGTCATAGAACGATTTTTTCTATACGGTTAATACAACTCCGTCTCTTGTAATTTAGAGAAATAAACAACAACGATAGTAAGTCAGTAAAAGAGAGACATAAATTAATATAGTACTCTTATTTATTTGTATCTAAAAGTCCTGGTCTCCCTGGATCTCCTGGAAGAGGATAAAAATAGCTAGGTTGTATTTCTCAAAGCAAAAAAAAAGGCTGTATTTATCTGGCTGGTAAAAACATGGCAGAGTTTTAATGCTGTAATTTAAAATCTCAATTTTATTTTGAAGTTGTACATAATAATTGAAGGTGCGGCCGGAGACCCGGCCATTACCGGGCAGGAGTACTGTTTTGATCTGATAGCTGTAAAAAGGTGGCGTTGTTCTGAGTTCTGACGAAAACTACGTCGGCATTAAAGGAAAAACACAAAATTTGTATCAATTTGTTGTACCTGCTGACGCCGGAGTCCCGGAGACGGTTTTGCTAGCAGTTATTATTGTTGAGACGTTTCGAGTGCAGACGTGAGCACTACATACTAGGTACGTGGGTGCTTTGCACGCACATGGTGCATGTTGATTACAACCACGCAGTTGCAACCTACTCTGTCTATGACAGTATAGTTCCACCTTAGACCTACCTATAATTTTTAGTGTAAACTAGGAGAAAAGAAGAGACTAAATTTCAGACTTGTGTATTAAACTAAACTTCAGCCCCTCCTATCGTTTTTTGCTGCGTCCACCCCTGTTTACGAGTGGGATACATATCATGTCAGTAGTATATTTGTTGCGCAACAGTAATTATAGCTAAGCCAGAATTAACAATATACATAGTACAAGATGTATATTTGATAGGGGGCGATTACACAACGGGATCACGTTGGAAGCCCACCCCGACAGGATCCCTCCCGTCCTCTCGCGCCCCTCCGCCTCCTCTCTCCGCCCGTCTACCTCCTCTCTCTGCCGCCCCCACCGCTTCCTTCCTCCACCCCGGCCGGCGGCGCCCTCGCCGTCGGCCGCTCCGCCGCCCTAGCCTCTCGTCGCCGTCCACCCTAACCCTTGGGGGTGAGGTGCTGTCCCCCTCCACCGCCGGCCGACCACCTTCACCCCCTCCATTGGCTCCGGCGGTGCCATAGCCGCATCCGCCGCCGCCCCCCATGAACCCACCCACCGCCATACAGCCGCCTTCCCCGGCCCAAATCTACACCCGAACCCCATCCCGAACCCTAACCCGAACGACTGGCGGCAAGCTCGATGGCGCCGAAGTAGGCCTTCTTCTTCCTCCTTCCTCCTCCCGCCTGCTTCTTCCTCCTTCCTCCTCCCTTCTTCATCCTCTGCATAGCGCGCAGGTGACCGATCCCGTCCGTATCCGACCCGGACGGAATCCCATCCCCAAGAATGTCTCATTTGATAACCCGCATTGGGTTTGGCCAATAACGAACGCATTGGCTAATGAGTTGCGATTATGGTTGCATCCCATAGGCGACCAGAGGCTAGCTAGCTATTCCCTCCAGTTTTATAATACTTGTCGTTTTACATTTGTTATAAGTCAAAATTTTAAAACTTTATACATAAAAATCTTTTAAACTATTTGGATTGTGTACATCAAAACTGTGCATATAAATTCGTCTGAAAAAATATTTTCACAATATCATATTTTTTAAAATTTTGTAGATATATTTTATTATTAATTGATGGTTAAAGTTGCATTTCGAATACGATGTCATTGTTTAAAACGACAAGTATTATGAAATTGCATAGAGTAGCTCGCACGGGCAGCGATGCATCTTAATTTGCCATGCATCCACACGCCGCCACCGTGACAAAGTTCTGGCACTGGAGATTAGCAATGCACGTAAGTTGATCTTTTGGTTTGGTTTGCGAATGGGGGCCGGCAAGCATCGATCATGCGTCGCTTTCTGTTCGCCACCACATGCACAGTAAAACACAAGCTATCCAAGTAAATCTGGCACCAGTAAATTTAGCTGTGAGACTAGCAAGTAAGTGAAAAGTTAGTCCAATTTAAAGTGTCGGAGGCAGCCACGATGGACTTGCAAAAGTCGCAACCAGGTAGACATAAAAGGAAAACTATGTATGGAGCCAGCCAGAGGGTTCACTGCATGCGCGTACCGGAAACACTAATGCGCACGGTTTTCTTTCAAAGCCACCATGGTCCACACGTGTCATTGCCATTGGGTTGTGGCGCTGTTAATTAACCTTGTTATCAAGTGTAGTTTAAGATATTGGTATACGAACAATCGCAAAAAAATTAAAAACATAGAAAAATAGGGTGGAGTTTTTTTTAAAAAAATTAATTTTTTAGATCTGTGTACAATATAAGGGCTTCACCTCTTCTTATACAATGCTCCTTAGTGTTTTGGTTAGATACAATGTGTCACCCACCGTGGAGGGTGCCGGACAGCCCTAACCGCACGCGTGACGCGTGCCGGCCATAGCCGAGCCAGGCTCCCCTCCCCGGTAGTTTCCCAACACTCCCCCTTGTACCTTTGCCAGCGAGATGCATATGTCTTATCAAAACTCCATCCAAAACCCTAGTTGGAAAAAAGGACTGCAGAAAGAGTACATACTACATAGCATACGATTGTTGTGCTCACGATTTGTGTCATTAAAAATCTTACGTGAGAAAACTTTAGAAAAAAACTCACTAAATCATGCCAAAGCTTTAATTCAGGGCGTGTGAAATATCTTCCCCTAAATTCAATATTTCTTTAAGCTTGATCATTACAATGCCTATAACACACTATTGAAAAGAGGCAGTAGACAATAACTTAGTGAATAGATCAGCTAAATTCTCACAGTATTTGATGTGCTGAATACTTATTTCATTCAACTTATGCAGTTCATGCACATAAAAGAACTTGAGGTCAATATGCTTTGTAAAATTACTTTTTATATAACCTATTTGTATTTGTGCAACACAAGCAGCATTATCTTCATAGATAATTGTAAGATTTTGCTCAATAGGTAATCCACATAACTGTTGGATATGTTTCACCATTTTTCTGAACCATGCACGTTTATGATATGCTTCATATAATGCAATGAGTTCTGAAGATTGTTCTATCGCCAAAGGTTAGAAAACCAATGGTTTGATTCATTCCGGTTCTCAACATAGCACAGCCATGTATAGTGCAACTAAAATAACGATTCACATAAACATGCTCCAAAATTATGAAACATCACCCTTTATATATTATATGAAGAAAATGTCAATTACAAATAAATATTTGGCTGGCTGGTATGCATGGTACAATTAATTCTTCTCACAACATCATGTGTTAAATAAATCTAAAAAGTTGTCCAACTTTGTCTTGGAATTTATCCTACATAACTCGTATTCTTCATGGTGTTTGGAAGTCCATATATCATCAAAAATTATACTGATGACGAATCGATCATCTATCTTTTCTCATCCTAAAACAAGAAAAACAATGAATTTAGATGAAGTAGGATTTTAATACTCTGCGGCAAGATGAAGTATAAGAGGTATATATATTAAAGAATCTTGACTTATAATTGTGAATAGAGCTAGAAAAAAATCCAAGAAAAGCACATTGATATTACATATTTTTTGCCATGTTGATGTCACATTTATCTTAAATAATCATTTGATAAACTGATAACAACAATGTTATGCCCTGTTCTGAAATAAAAAAGCTCAAAAGCAATTTATTTGATAAACTGATAACAACAATGTTATGCCCTGTTCTAATCTATTGTTCATTCCAACATATTTGAAAAAGGAATAGTTGACTAATGAATTCCCTCATGTAACATATATATTACAGCGGCTAACAAGAATACAAGTTATGATACTAAAGCAGAAGTGACACAAAACCTACTGTCTGGTCAACTTCATACATCATACAAGTAAGGACAGTAAATACCTTTTCACTTTGATAACACCTCGCGCGGGCCTGCAGTGTTGCCACTTCTGTCAAATCTATACTCAAATGAGTACTGACCCATCAATTCTCATTAATCAGGTAGGATAATAACTAGATTACCTCAAATGCTGACTGACCAGTAGGAGATAACAAAAGCTAACCTCACAAAACAATCCAAGCTTCTTCCTATTGTATTCTTCTGCTAATCTGCATTTAACCGATATGTATTGAGAAAATCATACACTGCAAGAGTAAACAGGGGATGTCAGATCTTTGGAACCAAGGGACTGCAAGAGGAAACGGAGATGCTAGATCTTAGAAATCAAGGACTGCAAGAGAAAATTGGGGGCTAGACACTTCCTCCAACCAAGCCCACGCCATTCGGAGTTTGCCCAACGAGCTCCTGGTTCCTTGGATACCTCGATTGGGCTCCAATAGCACATGCAGAATTGAGATTAGCCTTTACTAAAAGCTACAGAGAGGCAACTAAGCAGGGCTAGAGGATATGGGGTGGCTGGGAAGCTTAGTTCCGCTAGCATAGAGATAAATCACAGGCTGTGGGGAGCGACATTGACGGACCTGTCCGGCGAGCAGTTTGTACCTCTAATCCTGTGGAAGCTGGTTGCCGAATCCATCCGGGGTTGCGCCTAGGATCGGAGGTGGCGGCGCCGGCGAAGCTTGTCTAGGGTTTGAAGAGGAAGGCGATCTTTTTTCCACGACGATCCTTTCTGGTTGGTTATGGGTTGACCACGGGGTGGAGTTTTTTTTTAATTTATGGGCCAAGGGTGGAGTTTATCCGTTGTTATTGGCTCAAGTTGCAACGAAAGCCTTTTTCGTTGAGAACCATGCGTAGGTAAAGGGGTGTTTTCCTTGTAGTGTTATATTATTGCTCATTACGAGTGGGATAAATATCATGTCAGTAGTATATTTGTTGCGCAACAAATATTATAGCTAAGCCAGAATTAACAATATACATAGTAGAAGAAGTATATTTGATAGGGGGCGACTACACAACGGGATCCTGTCGGAAGCCCACCCAGACGGGATCCTGTCGGAAGCCCCTCCGCCTCCTCTCTCTGCCGCCCCCGCCGCTTCCTTCCTCCGCCCCGGCAGGCGGCGCCCTCACCGCCGGCCGCTCCGCCGCCCCAGCCTCCCGACGCCGCTCCGTCGCTGCGCCACTCTAACCCGTGGGGGTGAGGTGCTGTCCCCTTCTACCGCCGGCTCACAGCCTTCACCCCCTCCCTTGGCTCCGGCGGCGCCATCGCCGCCTCCGCCGCCACCCCCGACGAACCGACACACCGCCATACAGCTGCCTTCCCTAGCCCAAATCTAAAACCGAACCCTAACCCGAACGACCGGCGGCAACCTTGATGGTGCCGAGGTAGGTGTTCTTCTTCCTCCATCCTCCTCCCTCTTGCTTCTTCCTCCTCTGCACAGCGCGCATGGGACCGATCCCATCCGGATCCCGCCCGGATAGGATCCCATCCCCAAGAATTTCGTATTTGATAACCCGCATTGGGTTTGGCCAATAACGAACGCATTGGCTAATGAGTTGTAAATACGTACCTGACTTAATTAGCTTAATTAATTCCGTAGTAACAGCGATTATGGTTGCATCCCATAGGCGACCAGAGGCTAGCTAGCTATTCCCTCCAGTTTCATAATACTTGTTGTTTTACATTTGTTATAAGTCAAAGTTTTAAAACTTCATACATAAAAGGAAAATGCTTCGTCTCGAGCGTCTGTCACGATCGAACGCTGGCTCGCGGCCCAGCCCACGTTACACGCGTGAGCGCTTTTTTCTCTGCCTCCCGTCATTGCGCCTTGCATGTCGCTCACTGTGCGTACTGCATGGAACCAGCATACCTACGTTGGCCCCACTAGCTAGCCAATCGAATAGTTAGCATACCATGCATGCAACTCTCCTCACGTATGCATGCGTACATGTATACACAGGCATATCATTGTATGTATATGTACACATATATCTTGTTTTTCTTTCTTTTCTCCTCCAAATTAATCTCTAATTTGGCAAATCACTTCATCAGATAAGTCAAACTCATTGTTCCAATAGGCAACCTTCATTGTTCCAGTAGGCAAACTTTATTGTTCCAGTAGGCAAAACCTTTTTTGTTCCAGAAGGCAAAAGCTATTGTTTCAGAAGGCAAAAGTTATTGTTCCTGTAGGCAAGCTCAACTGTTCCGTTAGGGCAAACTTTATTGTTCCAGTAGGAAAGCTTTATTGTTCTAGTAGGCAAAACCTTTATTTGTTCCAGAAGACAAAAGTTATTGTTTCAGAAGGCAAAAGTTATTGTTCCAGTAGGCAAAGTTCAACTGTTCTAGTAGGATAAACATTATTCTTCCATTAGGCAACTTTTATTGTTCCAGCAGGCAGCAGGCAAACCTTGCTGTTCCAGCAGGCAAAAATTATTGTTCCAGTAGGCAAACCTTGCTGTTTTCCAGTAGGCAAAAATTATTGTTCCAGTAGACAAACCTTGTTGTTGCAGTAGGCAAAAATTATTGTTCCAGTAGGCAAACCTTGTTATTCCAGTAGGCAAAACGTTATTTGTTCCAGAAGGCAAAAGTTATTGTTCCTGTAGGCAAGTTCAACTGTTCCGTTAGGGCAAATTTTATTGTTCCAGTAGGCAAGCTTTATTGTTCTAGTAGGCAAAACCTTTTTTTGTTCCAGAAGGCAAAAGTTATTGTTTTAGAAGGCAAAAGTTATTGTTTTAGAAGGCAAAAGTTATTGTTCCAGTAGGCAAAGTTCAACTGTTCCAGTAGGACAAACCTTATTCTTCCATTAGACAACTTTTATTGTTCCAGCAGGGAAACCTTACTATTCCAGCAAGCAAAAATTATTGTTCCAGTAGGCAAACCTTGCTATTTTCCAGTAGGCAAAAATTATTGTTCCAGTAGACAAACCTTGTTGTTCCAGTAGGAAAAAATTATTGTTCCAGTAGACAAACCTTGTTGTTCTCGTAGGAAAAAATTATTGTTCCATCAGACCAAATACATTGTTCCAATTGGGTTTAGCCTATTGTTCCAGCAGGTCAAATACATTGTTTCAATAGGTATATAAGTTGTTCTAGCAGGTAAGACTCAATGTTCCGGGAGGCTAGACTCATTGTTCCAGCAGGCAAGATATATTGTTCCGGAAGGCTAGACTCATTGTTCCAGCAGACCAAATAAATTGTTCCAATAGGTATACAAGTTGTTCCATCAGACCAAATGCATTGTTCCAATTGGGCTTAGCCTATTGTTCCAGCAGGCCAAATACCATGTTGTTCCATCGTATTAGACGTATTGTTCCAATAGTACAAATTAATTGTTCCATTAGTATAGACAAATTGTTTCAGTAAAAATTTAGATAGCAACATGGGTCTTGTTTTGGTCGAAAAAATGCGAGGAACACGTTGGTGAAAACGGTTTGTGGATTGGAACTCCCAGTCAAAAAATATGACCGTTAAAAGAAAAACGAAAAAAGGAATCTTCGCTGACGTCAGCGATGATGTCATCGCATGCAACATGGAGGGAGAGAGCGTGTGGCTGCATGCGGTTTGTTTATTTTATGCTGCATGCTACATGTAGCATGCATCTGCTGCGGGCTGGGCTAGGGGCGGGCGACCGATCGATTTTGTTTTGGTCGGACGTCCGTCCTGTAGTCGCTCCCTACATAAAATCTTTTAAACTATTTTGATTGTGTACATTAAAACTGTACATATATAAATTCGTCTGAAATTTTTTTTTCACAATATCGTATTTTTTAAAATTTTGTAGATATATTTTATTATTAATTGATATTTAAAGTTGCATTTCGAATACCATGTCAATGTTTAAAACGACAAGTATTATGAAATTGCAGAGAGTGGCTCGCACGGGCAGCGATGCATCTTAATTTGCCATGCATCCACACGCCGCCACCATGACAAACTTCTGGCACTGGAGATTAGCAATGCACGTAAATTGATCTTTTGGTTTGGTTTCGCCACCACATGCACAGTAAAACACAAGCCATCCTGCATGCGCTCCACTGAACTGAAAGCTTTTGCACGTACGCATGAACCAAAATTTAAGTTTAGGGGAAGTAACATATAAAATCTGGCACCAGTAAATTTAGCTGTGAGACTAGCAAGTAAGTGAAAAGTTAGTCCAATTAAAGTGTCGGTGGCAGCCACGATGGACTTGCAAAAGTTGCAACCAGCCAGGTAGACATAAAAGGAAAACTATGTATGGAGTCGTGTGGGAATATCTGCCAAATCGAGTTGCATGCAAATACGAAAACCAAATTGATTTGCCGCGTAAATATAGCACATATGTGCATGAACTTGCGAAAAACCATGGCTGGCTGTTGTGCACTAGTTAATATCCGCATCAGCCACAGGGTTCACTGCATGCGCGTACCGGAAACACTAATGCGCACGGTTTTCTATCAAAGCCACCAAGGTCCACACGTGTCATTGCCATTGGGTTGGTGCGCTGTTAATTAACCTTGCTATCAAGTGTACTTCAAGATATAGCGTATACGAACAATCACAGAGAAAATAGAAACATAGAAAAATAGGGTGGAGGTTTTTTTTTTAGTTAATTTTTCAGATATGTGTACAATTTAAGGGCTTCACCTCTGCTTATACAATACTCCTTAGTGTTTTGGTTAGATACAATGTGGCGTCAACCGTGGTGGGTGCCGGACGGCCCTAGCCGCACGCATGACGCGCGCCGGCCCTAGCCGAACCGGGCTCCCCTCCCCGGTAGTTTCCCAACACTCCCCCTTGTACCTTTGCCAGCGAGACGCATATGTCTTATCAAAACTGCATCCAAAAACCCAGTTGGAAAAAAGGACGGCAGAAAGAGTACATACTACATAGCATACGATTGTTGTGCTCACGATTTATCTCATTAAAAATCTTACGTGAGAAAACTTTAAAAAAAACTCACTAAAGGAAAAGGAGTACAAACCACCCAACATTGCATACGATCTTCTATATCGAGTTGGGTACTCAGGCTTCATGCCAAAACATTAATTCAGAGCGTGTGAAATATCTGCCCTTAAATTCAACACTTCTTTAAGTCTGATCATTCCAATGCCTATAACACACTATTGAAAAGAGATAGCAGGTCATGACTTAGTGAATAGATCAGCCAAATTGTCAAAATATTTTGGTGTGCTGAATACTTATTTCATTCAACTTATGCAATTTATGCGCATAAAAGAATTTGGGGTCAATATGCTTTGCAAAATTACTTTTCATATAACCTATTTGCATTTATGCAACACAAGCAGCATTATCTTTATAGATAATTGTAAGGTTTTGCTTAATAGGTAATCCACATAACTGTAGGATGTGTTTCACCATTTTTCTGAACCATGCACGTTCACGATATGCTTCATATAATGCAATGATTTTTGAAGGTTGTTCTACCACCAAAGGTTAAAAAATCAATGGTTTAATTTTATCTTGAGGTTGCCGCCACCGCCCGCCGAAGATGGGTTAGTAAGGAGGGGGACGAGAATTGGCCCATTGTCGCCTTCTGGGAGGGCGTTGCTAATCTTAGCGCGAGGGTGTTGCACCTGTAAAGGGGTGGAGAGAAGGCTAGGAGGGGGTCAGGTAGGGCGCTACGCTTAGGAGGTAAGTGGTGGTCTTGTAATCCTTGAGCCGAGTCAAGATAGATTCAACCTGAACAGACTTAACCCAAACCAGGGATCTAACCCAAACTCAACATGGCATCTATATCTACTGCTGCACCTTCTTATAGGATCATAAGCCAGCAATGGCAATCTTACTTCGTCCTGGGTAGAAGGTTGTTCTACTGCGAAAGGTGAGACAACCAATGGTTTCATTTTATCTTGAGGTTTGATCCATATCAGTGTCCCTAATCATAATAAAATTAACATAGAGAAGCTCTGAGTGCAGATAGGACCAAACAATAGTTTTGTTTGATTAACCAACAAATTCGTAAAGTTGCAGAGCTCCTCTAATACTCATCATGATATGCAGGTACGCGGTGCCGATGAGCTTGTACTACTATGGTCTCCACGACACAACGCCATCCTATGCCGTCATCTTTCTGAATTTAATTCCTCTCGTCACCTTCCTTCTCTCCCTCGTTTTCAGGTACAGATTTTCTTTCATTTTATTTTTTGCGTATTTTGAGGCAAAATGCTCTTTGCATTTTGCAAGGATCAAAACTAACTGCTCCACGACTTGCAAAAACAAAGCACCTTTTCAAGGATCTAACTGGATTTCGTCTCACACAATATGGTATGGGTACTTTCGAAAATATCAGGATGGAGGTATTGCATGTTCGAAGAATGTCTCGATATCTGAAGATGGTAGGTGTTGTGCTCTCGGTCGGAGGCACGATGCTCGTCAGCCTTTACAAGGGCAAGACGCTGCATCTCTGGAACTCCATCCTGACACAAGGAAGAACAGACAGAGATTGCAACCAATCAGCTACGCGGGACAATCTTCTTGGTCGGCAGTAGCATCACCTTTGCTTGCTGGTACCTAATTCAGGTGATCACATCGATCCTTGTCTATGTCCTTCTACTTACGAATCGGAGTGAATTTCTATCTAACATGCATGGTGTTACAGTCAAAGGTTGTCAAAGCGTATCCATACAAGTATTGGTCCTCTATGGCAACATGCTTGGTTGGAGGATTTCAGACAGCAATTGTTGGAATAATTTTGAGAAGAGATAGGGATGCCTGGAAGCTTGGATGGGATCTAAACCTTCTCACAATTATCTACTCTGTAAGTCATCACTTGTTTCAATTAATCACCACTTTTTTCTTCATTATAGCTAAGATTTAAAAAACCGACAAACATTGATGAAATTTGCTTTAAAAATTGTGGGCAACGATGAAATCTTCAGACTTCACCAGGAAGTTCACAAGTAAACATTTTGATGCAGGGTGCACTTGCAACGGCAGCCAAATATAGCCTAAACTCATGGGCCGTGGCTAATAAAGGCCCAGCTTACCCTCCAATGTTAAGCCCATTATCAGTGGTGTTTACTGTTATTTTGGACTCCATCTTCATCGGGAACGACATCACAGTAGGAAGGTATGTTGCTTCATTCTAATTTCACTGAAATGGTATTTCTCAAATTTTGCTAAACAGTACATGCCCAAATCATCTGATTTCTTAGCAAACTTCTAAGGAACGGATTGCATTAGTTTACAGCCATATCTAGCAGTTGATTGAGTTGTTCTTCTTTCTTGTGAATTACTAGCCTCCTCGGAACAACAACGGTTATCGCGGGGCTGTACGTCTTCCTCTGGGCAAAATCACTAGAGCTACCTGGGACTGGGAAATAGATATTTCACATGGCGCCTGAGTTCTTTTACCACAGAGCATACAGGAACTGTATTTGTATACGACACTACAAAATGCAACTATTTTTCCTTGTTTAAATTGCGAACGAGGCGAAAGTCATTTCTAAATATGTCAAGTATGTCATGTCATAGAAACGGTTATTGATACAACTCTGCCAATTTGATGTATTCAGTAATTAGTTTTCTCATTATTTTTTCTTTCTATTTATAGGTTTTATAATAACCAACACCTTACTAGGGATTTACTGAGGTTTTATTTCTTGTTTCTAGGATATAAACCGTCACTTATATAAGAAACAACACTACTCTCCGATCATTAACTATTCTCCACTTAAGCAATCCATCCTAAGTTGCAACTTTAGAAACAAAACATTATTTTGGAATGCACTAATGGTGAATGAGACAAGAGGATGACCCTGCCTCACAATGACACTATATGACGGAGTCTAGGAATGGTAAAAAAAGACTCATGGTAAGCAAAATGGAGCTACTTCAAAACATATAAAACAATCGTTTTAAATTAGTTCCCCTGATTTGAATGTCTGTTTAGTAGTAATAAAATAATCTACACAACCACACCATCAGAGGACTATTAGATCAGAAATTACATGGCATACATCCATGCATTTTACAGAGATACAAAATTAATCATACGATCAGTATATTTTGCTGACCTCATTCTACTATTTGATCTGCATACACGATCTGTGTATTTTGCTGACCTCATTCTACTATTTCATCTGCATACACGATCTGTATATTTTACAACGGAAAATCAATGTTTGTGGTCGCTCAAAGAAAATAAGTGGTCCAAACCATAAGTAAAATCCACAGACAAATCCTGCAATTAACGAGTAGTACACATGTGCGACTTCAAATTGTTTTCCATGTTCTATTCTTCTAACAATGTTTGAGTAGTACGTGAACCATTGGGGCATGCTGTGCCCAAGGGAAAGCCACAAAGCCCAACATTGTTGTTGTAAATTGAAGGATCAGATAGTGTTTGGAGTTGACTGCCGGTTGGTATCTCACCTGAGATGTAATTGTTAGAATGATTTAGTGAATTAAGTGTTGGTGATATACTCTATAGACGATCATGTAAGATGATTATATCATACGTTAATGTTCATATACTTATGAGTTCATTGAATAAATATCACTGATTTGTTCATTGATTACGAAATATGACTTAATTGTGAAACATAATGTGAATATGATATTATTCAAAATTATCCTTGATCACTTATCATTATATGTAACAATATCAATTTGACCAATACAGATATTAATTTATGGTAATGTTTCACATAACATAGATATGAAAATATCAAATCAATAATGTGGGCACATGTTATACAACATGAGATTGGATAGACCCGCTCCGAGACACTACTGAGATAGTTATCTTAAAAGTGTCATCAGGGTGTAGTCTCGAGTGGTATACTATACGGTCTTTCGACCTTAGATCCTTCTTGATTCTCAACATGCATAGTCGTATACTTTGTGACTATCAAACACTTCGCCTTAATAGGGGCTATCAAACACTACAGCTCAATTATGCCACCGCAAAGACTACAGTTATAAGTTCCTTCTCTGTGGTGGCATAATTGAGCTGTGGGCCGGTTAAGGTTTTGCTAGCATACGCAATGGCGTAATGCTTTCTGTCCTTAAATTTGAGCACGAGATTAATTCGTTTGTTCATTATTTGATGGGTTTTACGAGTTCCCGTCAAAACGGCAACACGTCATGTAATCATGACCTTGCCTTGGAATTTGGGCGTCAAATTTGGAGGGTGGCTAGATGTTGGCTTCTAAGAATTACTGGAATTTTCCAAGAATTTTACAAAAAGGTTTCCTAAGGTTTTAGATTTAAATCTACTTTAAAATAAATTAAACTAGGGTTTTGTATATAACAATTCCTTTTTTATTTAATTTTAAGGTTTTGAAAATACAAGTGACATACGATAAAATACATGATTTCACATCACCCTTGGGCTATAAATAGAGGGGGAGGGGAGCTCCTCCTTCTCATCTCCTTAGAACTGAATATTTCAGAAATAGAGAGGTGAGTTGGGTGTGTTTTGGGTGGCACTTAGAGTGCTTGTGGCCAAAAGGAGTGTGGATTGTAATTCCCCAACTTTTATGCAATGAAATTCTTCCTCTTCATGAACATCTTGTATTGATTTGCTCCTAGTTATTCTTGCTTTCATTTTCCATTTTATAGCTCTTGTTTCGAGATAAATCTTGATGATTTCTTGCTGTTTCTTGGTGGTTTATGATGTCTTGAGGCTGCTAATATGATTTGACACACTCTTAGCAACCATAGCAAGAGATCAAGTTCTTGACTTGCTGCAAATCTGTCTAGAAACTTTCTCCACGCAGCAGTCAGTGTTTTATTTTTAGACAAATCTAGAAAAATTATTTTAGGATGATTCCAATTGGACAAGATGCGTGACTCACATACTATGGCATTATTATGGCAAAAAAGAAATTCTGTATTTTTCATATTTGACATTTTCAAAGAAAATCGACCCAATCCAGCGGCTGATAAAGTTTTGAACCCTTTTTTTTATAATATCCGTTGAAAACTTGTGTATTTCTGCCTAAGCCGTACAAGATGAAATATTCATAGGGTTTAGAGTTTAGATATCGGAACGAATATGTCGCGCCGGCACGGAACGCCTACGTCAACAACAACCGCAACATCAAGGCCGATGGTGGAGGTGACAAGAAGAAGCCACCTAAGTAGCTGATGAAGGGATGCCACATGGTTGATAAGGTGATGGCCGCTCTAGAAGAAGCCGTCATCTCCGACAATGAGGATGGACACTCAGACGATGGTAAGGATGAGACGCCGGAAAACGACAACGTCGACTACACCGTCATGTGTTTCATGGCACACAGCGACAGCGGCAGCAGCGGCTCGGATGTCTACCACACCAATGACGATGAGGTAAGTAATGAACAAATTCCCTTCTATTATGAACTCTTGGAGAAATTAGTTAAACTTCATGAACTAGGGTCTTGGCCAAGAAAAATACTCTGTAAGTTCAACTAAAAAATGCTAAATCTGCTGCTTGCTCTTATTGTGGGAAGCTCACTCTAGAATTGGATGAATTAAAAATGCATTTTAGAAATGTCACTATCCAACTAGAGAATGAAAAATGTAGGCCTATTCCCGAGCCTGTTGACTCTGATGGGTGGTTAGAATTTGATAGGGTCTTGGATGATTTCGATGAATTAAGGACAACTCATGATAGGGTGCTTTCTTTGAATGAAGAACTTAGGAAAGATAATGTTAATCTTGTATAGAAATAGATGATGATAGGAAGAATTTGTTCCTTTTCACTTCTGATCTAAAATCTGTCTGCTTGATGAACCCTTGCATGCTTTGTCTTGATCCCTCTACACACTCATCTAAGGACCCTATTGGTCTAGTTGCGGGCTGTGGCGATAATGCTCCGCCTAAGGACCCATTTAGCTCAAATGAGAGTTTTATCTTTCACTCACTTAACTCTAAATGCCGTGATTGCATACTGTTGAAATTTGAAAATTTGAACTTGCAAGCTAAGATTTTTGAGCTTAATAATGTTGTTTTTTATGGTTCTATGTGTGATCGATGTCTTGAGCTTGATGGGGAGATAGGTAGGATCTATTAGTACATGAGTGATAGATTTGAGGGTAGGTTAACCCAATCCCAAAATGGTGAGTACCTTTCCTGTCAGGCCCTCAAGAAGGAAGTTAAGATCCTAGGTGAGAAGTGTCGATGTGAAAGGGTACAACTGATAGCCAGAACTCTTTAAACTCTTCCTCTTCTTGCGGGTTTTGTCCCCATGTTCATCAGGAATTTGAGCATGAGCTCTCTTGAGAAGTTTGTTGAGGGCAAACAGAAACTGAACTTAATACTTGTCAAAAGTAATATATCAAGGGGCAGAGGTCTAGGTTACAAGTGGCTAAAGCACATCAAGAGATACCCACCTAGAGTCTTTGGAAGGGATGAGAATGGGCATACAATTGTTCTTAGTGACAGTGTTTCTGAGATTACTGTTTTCAGGTCCGCAGGGATCGTTAGGAAAAGTATTATCACACAGTCTGTTCAAACTCAGAAGAAGGCTCCACAGAGTTCACATAGGAAGAGTGTTCCCTTTACCACTACTGCCTCTGGATATGGCAGATGAGTAGTTTGCACCTTCTGCGATAGGATTGGATACACTAAGCAGAACTGCTTCTGCCGTGCTAAGTAAGCACGTAAGCGCATAGGAAATAGGATAAATTCAAGACCCTACTATATAACCTGCACCTAGGTTCGTTCCACCTCAGGCTACACCGGTGGGTAGACGACCAAGACTTGGAACTGAGCCTTCTGTTGCTCATCATGTTGCCGATTTGGGGCGTCACCAGCGTCGTCCTCATAACGTACCTCCTATATGTTACAGAGGTGACCATCCGCAACATGATGTGACAACTCTATGGTGGAGAAATGACAAGAAGGGTAGGATGCGCGGACAAGATGCACCCATTTCAGCTAAACGATAGGATGCTCCTAATCCAGCTTCTGGACGTTCTGCTGCTAGAAGGGATGGACTAGTCCGAGTAGAGTCTATTTGGTATGCTCGTTTAACTCAGTATTAGTTGCCAAAATATGCACTGGTATTTCCCAATGCTGAGGTACGTTTCTTCACTCGTTGACTCAAACGCGTCGGGCTGAAAAGGGGGACGTGTGGATAATTGATTCTAGGTGTTGTCGCCACATGACCGAAAACTCTCAGTGGTTCTCCTCCATAGTCCGTGAGCCCTAGGGTGAGAAAATCACCTTTGCGGATGCTTCGTCAGGTCGTGTGCTTGTCTGTGGCTCAATTCAGGTTAATGACTAGATAACACTTAAGGATGTGGCTCTTGTTAGCAAGCTTCGCTATAACATGCTTTTGTTTTCTCAGCTGACTAACTAGGGTTTTGAGGTTTGTTTCAAGAGAATGAAAGTTTCATTCTTGATTCTTCTGAGAGTTTTGTTTGCGGGATTCACAGATTTGGGAGATTTTTCATTTTGATTTTCGATCTTCAGTTGGCTCTTCTCATTACTTGATTACTTCAGAGTCCTGTGACACCTCCTTCTGGCACAGGAGACTCGGTCACATTGGTTTTGATCACTTGGCCAGAGTTAGCAGACAGGATCTTATTCGTGGTTTGCCCAAACTTAAAATGGTAAATGACATTGTTTATGCTACTTATCGGTATGGGAAGATGGTTGCCGCTGCTCACCCACTAGTCACCAAGGTGATGACTGATGCACTGGGACAATTGCTTCATATGTATATTGTTGTTCCCTCCCATGTTCAGTCTGTGGGTGGCAAGTGTTATGTGCTCGTTGTTTTCAATGACTATTCTCGCATCTCTTTGGTCTATTTCATGGTAAACAAGGATGATACATTTGGTCATTTTTTATACTTAATTCATAAGCTTTCTATGAGTTCCAATCTTTTCAGACAACGACACAAAATTAAAGAATGCACAATTTGAAAACTTTTATTTTTTGATTCTGATGTTCATTATCAATTTTCTTATCCGAACGTCGGCTAACAAAATGGCGTTGTGGAGAGGAATAATTGCACTTTGGTAGAGATGTCTAGGACTATGCTTGATGAATATTCTACTCCTAGGAATTAAGAGCTAAGGCTGTTTCTACAGCTTGTATGTTTCAAACAGGGTGTTTGTGAGGTCCAAGTTGCATTGCACATCCTATAAATTTCGATATGGGCGTAAGAAAAGTGTTTCACATTTCAGTGTGTTTGGATGGAAGTGTTTTATTCTAAAGTATGGAAATTTAGACAAATGCGAATCTCGATCTTTAGATGACATTTTTTTGGGTATACAACTTTTGCGGTGAATTACCGCGTCTGGGATAGTGAGAGGCAGATAGTTGTTGAGACTTGCGAGGTGACCTTTGATCAGGATATGCCGGGGCCAAGGCTAGATATATTAGGTTCAGACTTGTCTTTTAAGGCAATATTTGTTGAGGAGAAGGTTATTGAAGATGACGGTTATTCCGAACCCGACTATAACTTAGCTCCACCGGTGCCGCCTACAGTTTCCAGTGCTGTTCCTCGGTCTCATCCCTTACCTTCTACTTCTACACAACTATCACCTTGTGCTTCTAGGTTCTCAACTATAAAATCTGATTCGCCCGTTGGCTCTAATCAAATCTTTCTTGCTCCCGAGGTAAACGCCAATTTTAGGGCTGCTCGTCACATCGAGAAAGAGGATCCCCCTGCACAGATGATCGGTGATTTGAGCGAGAGGATGCTAACCCGATCGAAATCTGAATTTTCTCACCTTAGCTTATCTCCTGCTTTTGTTGCTTCATTTGAATCGAAGGACGTCACCCATGCTCTTTTTGATCCTGATTGGGTGAATGCGATGCATGAAGAGCTGTATAACTTTGAGAGGAACAAAGTGTGGCAGCTTGTTAAACGCCCTAAAGGACATAATGTAATAAGTACTAAATAGGTGTTCAAAAACAAGCAAAGTGAGGATCGGGTAGTGGTTAGAAACAAGGCAATATTGGTTGCTGAAGGCTACACTCAAATCAATGGGATAGACTTCGATGAGACCTGTGTCTAGACATGATTCCATTAGGATCTTACCAGCATTTAGACATCCAATGGGTTCAAACTGTAGTGCCTTCTTGAATGGCTATATTAAGTAGGAAGTGCGTGTGAAGAAACCTCCTGGGTTTAAGGATTCAGGATATCCTAATCATGTATAAGAGCTTGATATGGCTCTATATGGCCTAAAGTAAGCACCTACGGATAGTCATGAGAGGCTTAAAACCTACCTGATGAGTAATGGGTTCCTAATAGTTAAGTTAGACCAAACCATATTTACTCATAGTATTGGCTCTGATTTCTTTTTGGTGTAGGTGTATGTCGATTACATTATTTTTGGTAGTTTTTTCTCTGCACTTGTTTGTAAGTTCTTAGAGGTGATGAGCTCGGAATTTGAGATGAGTATGATGGGGGAGCTCAACTTTTTCTTGGTTTTCAGTTCAAGCAATCATTAGAGGGAACATTCCTTCATCAGAGCATGTACACAAAAGACCCGCTGAGCCGGTTTGTCATTTATGACAGCAAGCTGGTCTCTACTCTGATGGTGACCACTATTGCCTTAGGGTCCGATGAGCATGGTGAGCCAGTTGACTGGAAGGAGTACCATAACATCATAGGCTCCCTGCTCTACCTCACATCTTCCCGACCGGACATCCAGTTCGCTGTATGTCTTTGTGCTCGTTTTCATGCCTCACTAAGAGTGTCTCACCTTTAGGCAGTGAAGCGGATCTTCCGCAATCTCCATGCGACTGCAGATTTTGTTCTTTGGTTCTCTGCTGCTGCCTCTTGTCTATCTCTCAGAGCCTTATCAGATGCAGACTTTACTGGCTGTTAAATAGATAGGAAGAGCACTTCTGGCACCTGCCAATTCCTTTGCACTTCTCTTATTTCTTGATTTATGCAAGCAGTCGAGTGTTGCGCAGTCCACTGTTGAGTCTAAGTATGTTGTCGTTGCTGCATGTTGCCGTTAGGTTGTTTGGCTCTCCTCTAGTCTGAAGGACTTTGGGTTGGTTCAAGGAAGTGTGCCACTTCTCTGTAACAACACCCATGCCATCAAACATAGACAAAAACCCAGTGCAGCACTATATGACAAAGCACATTGATCTGAGATAACACTTCCTTAGAGACCATGTGCAAAAGCATGATATAGTTTTGCAGTTCATTGAGACCGACCGTCAGTTGTCTGATATCTTCACCAAGTCACTAGACAAGGCTAGGTTTGAGTATCTCAGGGATGAGTTTGGCGTTGTGAACGTGGCTAGCTTGTAGACAGGGGGAACTTAGGCTACTTGTACTATATATAATATAATTTATCATTTTCCCTGCATTGCATTTGGGTTGCATTCGGCCTTAGTTATATTATGTAAGCGGTCTTCCCTCTTCACTTAGACTTCTGTCGTGCTTTGGCACGAACCTTTCATCTTGTGCTTAGGTTGCTATCATGCGTAATAGATTCTCTCTCTCCTTTGACTAGGTTGATCCCACGCAGTCTTATAGGTCTCTTGGTAGACACGGTTTGTGTCGGGTCTCTAGTATTCGGGGTAATGAGTTGTCCTTCCTAATAAGACACAAGCGACAGATGAGAGCGAGTTTGAGTTTAAATGGTTTTTGTTTTTGCCTAATTCTTTGCGGTTGGCCCGGTTGCATTTCCCTAGTTTTCGGACTCTATTTTTTTTGCGGATCTCTTTGCACATCATTGTTGGACAAAGTGTGGACTTGTTGAGGGGGAGTTTTTCAGAAAACATTACATTAGCATATAGACTTATTTTCCTTTGAAGCTTTGTCTATAATGCTTTTGAATTTAGCCATTAGAACATGACGAGACTTTTCACATTTCAGCTTGTGATAACTCATTCAATTGGTGTCTAGTTCAAAAATAGCAATGTTTTTGGTTTTTCCAAAACATTGATGTGGGATAAGATTTTCACTTTCTGAATGTTGTTGCTCGGTGAAATGCCCAAATTCCAAAAAAATCATAAAAGTAAAGGATATAGTTTACCTTGAAACGGATATCTTTGTATCTTTTTTTTTCTGTTATTTCTAACTCATATTTATGAGGCAATAAAATATGACAAAAGCTATATCAAAAACTGGGTGCTTGCAGTCTTTTTTTCGTCATTCTTGCAACTTGGTGAAATCTTTTGTTGGCCAAATCATGCTCCTATAGATTGAAAAAATAAAAATATACAATTTCATGTTTTGGAGAGTTTTCACCGGTTATACTTCACGAGATGGCTTGCCACTGCACACGAAAGGAATGAACTTGCAAGAGAATCGCATAGCCACGACGTGTGATTCCTTCAGTGTAATGTTGGATATCGTCGGCCATTGGTATGAGGCTAGAGCCTCTCCTACCTAAATTCAATTAAAAAATACAAAAACACACTCAGGAAGCATTCAAAAGTGTTTGAAACAAAATAAAAAAGAAAATGCTAGTTAGTTGAGGTATTGATTTGAAACTAATTGGATTTCAAAAGGTTGCATGTGGTGTTCTATTAAAACCGTTTTGATTCCTTTTCATGCGGCGGTATTTGATTGTGATTTTGTAAGCCACATTTTTGAATATTGAAAATGGATTTACTAGCATTGTTTGAACTAGTGAGCAACGAACTAATTTGTATTGCTTCGAGCATCCTTGCCTTGTGCTTCACATTGAAATGGATAATTTTCAAAGCTCCCTAGGGCTTGCATTTGAATTTGTATCATGACTTGTGCTTGTTTCCTCACTTGATGTCTATATTGCCAAAAGGGGGATAATTGAAAAAGAACATCAACAAGTTTTCTTAAAAAAGGGGCAATTTTGTTGGGAAGTTTTGATTTTCATGACTTGGAGATATTGAACACATGTGTTTCTTTCCCGTGCTCCAATCGTGATTTAGCATTTCCAAAATGCTTTGTGTTTAAAATCCAAAAACTTCAAAATGATTTTCGATGGTTTGTCAATATATTCATCAAGGGGGAGTATTGAGACCCATGTGGAGGGTTCCCTTTGGTAATGATGAATATATATGACAAGGACGAATTTGATGCGGTTTTGAAGTTGTCATGTTAAGGCATTGTTGGATTTTGCGGAGATTTTGGATTAGTCCCGAACTGTCCGATTGTGCTAATTGTGTTTTGGCACGGTGTTTTTGGTTTTGAGCATCAAATTGAATGTTTGATGATCGTATGATGTACTAACCTTGTAGGAGAGGTAAGGTGTGTTGTTTTTATGTGTGATCACCTCTGTGATGTAGGTATTGGTGGGTACGTGGCTAACTATTCGCGGGGATAGCTAGAGGCTAGTGCATCCGGAGGCGTGCAGGCGACTGGGTTTGATGAATTGGTGGTCACATGATGTGATGTACTCGAGAAGCTTCGCCATTGCAGGGAGTCCGGAACAGCGGGAGGCTAGCGCGTCGGTTACTTTGTGATGAATGTGATCTAACCGGTGGGCACTGGCTTGGGCTAGCGACCAAGGAAATCGCGAGAATATTTCCCGAAGAAATATGTGGAGAATATTCCTCTGCGATAGTGTGTTGTTTAGCGCGTGAGTTGTACACCACTCAACCTGAAATGAAGGGCGGAAATGGACTCTAGGGTTTAGGAATCTCACCCTTGGGCTATAAATAGAGGGGGAGAGGAGCACCTCCTCCTCATCACCTTAGAGCTAAAAATTTCAGAAATAGAGAGGGTGAGTTGGGTGTGTTTTTGGTGGCACTTAGAGTTCTTGAGGTCACAAGGAGTGTGGCTTGTAATCCTCCAACTTTTATGCAATGAATCTTTTTTCTTCATGAACATCTTGTGTTGATTTGCTCCTAGTTTTTCTTGTTTTCATTTTCCATTTAAGAGCTCTTGTTTGGAGATAAATCTTGATGATTTCTTATCGATTCTTAGTGTTCTATTATGTCTTAAGGTTGATAATATGATTTGACACACAGTTTCCAACCATACGAGAGGCAAGAAATCAACTTATTGACTTGCTGCAAATCTGTTTAGAAACTTACTCTGCGTAACAGTCAGTGTTTTATTTTTAAACAAATCTAGAAAAACATTTTGGGATGATTCCAGTTGGAAAAAATGCTTGATTCACATACGCATCTGTGGTAAAAATTTGAAATCCACTGGTTACTTCGTTTGGAAGCTATGAGGTGAATAACGAGCCCCAAACTTATAGTCTTGAGTTTCTAACAGTTGGGGTGCATATTTTTCTTATTTTCTGTAGATGGAATTTGATGCTAAAATTTGGAGGAGAACATTTGGTCTTACCCACATGGGTGTAGAAAACGTTTGACAATTTCTAGAGCCTTACAACAGTTGGAACTATTCTTTTCTTGCATGACAAATTTTCTAAAATCTGAGTTTTGCTTTTCACAAAGTAACTATAATGTTTTGGCTTGATCACTTTTTAAAAAGCAAGTTTGAATTGATTCCTCTTTGTTTGTACACTTGAAAACCGGGATTGTGATTACAAAATTCCCACTTATTACATGGTTATCATTCAAACAAGTCAAGGGTACACATAGTGTTCGGGTTTTGTTTAAATCGGCAGCCTTCAAAATTGTTACGTCTATTCACCCCCATCTAGGCGCCTAACTTGGGTCTTCAAAGGATCGCTTCTCTCTAAAGCGGGCCACCTCACCTTACTAAATTTTGTCCTGTCGGCAATCTCAGCAAACTTCATTACGGTGTTCAGACTTCCAAAGTGGGTCTCAAAGAAAATCGACAAAATCAGGAGATCCTTTCTCTGGAAGGGCATGGAGGAAGCTATAGGTGGTCATTCTTTAGTGAATTGGCACTCCGTTTGTCGTTCCAAGCATCTCGGAAGGTTAACGAGTCCCAAATCTACAAAAACAAATTCATAGAGCCCTTCGCCTCTACTGGCTTTGGCATGACCCTTGGAAGGCAACCCTACACCTTGTGATGAAAGCGACAAGTAACTCTTCCGTGCAGTTGCAAGAATCACTATCGGCAGCGGTTCCAAAACTGATTTTTGGCATGATCGCTGGCTTCAATTAACAGAGCCTCTCGATTTCTTAGGTGGTGGAGAGGATTGCTTCTAGCATCGTGGTTTGGGGTGCACTGTTTGTAACTCCCACCGTCTCTTCCATTCTATCTTTGTACAGTGTGGATTCCGCCTTTTTTAACGAAATGACAGTGATCCCGTCCATTTGTAAAAAAAGGTTGTATCCAAATTTAAGATTTGAAGGAAAATTCTAGATCTCAAGTTGAGTTTTGTTTTGTGGACACATCATGGATATCCTTGTTCATTTTAGCTTAACAACTTAATGACTTAAAAGCTTAATGATTTATCTATGTTTTCAAAAGATATATGCTTCAAATGTTTGAGTCTATTTTTTCGTTGTTTTGACGGTAGGTGCTAAAACTTTAAAAACAAAGTCAACGAAATATATTTGAATCTCAGCCATTCAAATCAGATTAAAAGAACATAACTATTAGAGTCCTTGTAAAATATGTGTACAAGTAGGATGAATGGGCTCTATGTTATAAAAGGCAGGGTAGGTTAGAGTGGAAGTCAAACTGTTGCCTGGCCTCCACTATATAAAGAGAGACAACCCTGATGAAACAAAAAATGACCAAGTAGTGGTGTAGGCTCGCAGGTGGTCACAATCAGCTTGTGGCCGTGACACGAGCGACCGGTATGCTGCGTTGTTGGGAAGGAGGGCCCATAATCAGAGCCCCGAAGAGGTATGCGTAACCCGAACTGCGTTACCAAACATTGTGTCTCTTGGTATTGTTCATGAAGGATCGAGATGTCGCCTTGAGGAGGTCGTTACAAATTTCCAACCTTTTAAAGCACTGCCGAGAAGGATATCAGATGTTTCAATGTTAATATCGGATAGTGCAATATAGATTGGATTATCTGATATTATATCTGAATATAGGATATCTACATAAATGGGGATTTTGATAATCGCACACAAATGAAGGATAACACATGCACCAAAATCAAATCCACAATTTAATAGCATGTAATAGCAGAAGAGGGTGCTAGCCAACAATAAGTCCAAACACAAATCAAAGTAAATCAATCTAGAGGGCAAAAGGGAAATCAAGACTCAAGTGGATTCTCGAAGATTTGTTCCTGAAGTTCGGATCTTTTAGAAGATCCTACATCTCCGTTGATGTAGGCTCGGTCACACTTGAGCCCAGGTCTCTTTCAACCTTTTCCCTCATCGAGGTCGCACCAGGATATCTTGGTTTTACTCCTTGATTCCTTCCCTTCCAAAGGTGGAATCGGCCTTCAGAAACTTGCATGGCTCACCACATAAAGCACCGGTGGCTTGTGGTTGATTCCAAGTCGACTTGGAGTTCTCAACCTGCAAGAGTAACAAATACTCACAAAGAATGGACTTGGAGATAAACTCAAGTTCTCAATGATTGAATTCTACTCACATAGCACTCAGACCATCTCCCAACTTTTCTCACAAAGAGTGTCACTTAGATCTTGAGTGGAGAAGGTAGGAAGGCCTAGGTTGCTTGAAAGTTCTGCTCAAAATAGTATGGAAGGCAACACCTATACATGGGGAAGAGGGAGACAATAAATAGCCTCACCCATCAACTGGCCGTTAGACTTAGACAAATATAAGATAGTCCGATATTACATATCGGATAGTCCGATATGAATTGAGTCAGAAACTTGGAGTAATGACTAGAAAACTTAGTCTAAAGAGGTTCAGATCGGATACAACACCAAAAGGTCGAATACATACAGGATAGACCGATATTTTTATGTTATGGGAGACAGAGAGGGTCATATCAGAGTAAGAATCAGATAGTCTAATATATATATAAATATCAGATAGTCCGATACACACCACATAGCCCCTAACAGAAACGAACATAACTTTTGAATCTAATTTTGGTGATCTTGGGCTCCATGGAAATCTAAGAAGGACTACACAACCCAAAAGGTCTCACTATTCAAATCCCAAAGCATATGAGTAGCAACCACACTGGAAGTCATGAGAGACCTAAAACTTTCACTTCCGACTCTACCAACACCTCTCTCTCTATCGATCTCTCCCAAAGATTGATCACTTGAGCACTGAGACCAATCTAAGCCTTTTTCGTTGCATCCCTCTTAATAGCATGACAATAATTAGACTCAACTTATAAATAATACAAGTTTAGGAGAAATCACTTGCCGTCTTCTTTGTTCATTTTGTGGTTCAACAACATTCTTAATCTTGAGCACCCTTCATGCATTGTGCTTGACGATCTTCACCAAATTATTGATGATGCATTCGTCTTCTCAACTTCAACTTGATTCACCTCATGAGACTCTCGTCCCATCCGACTTTGACTCGACTATCCTCCTCGACGATCATCTCGCCAAATCGACTTTAATTTAGTACTTAACTATTGGTGACACCGCCGTCTTGTTGACCTCGACTTAATCGTCATCATTCAATGTACCTTGGTCATCACACAAACTCATGAAAGACATTCACACAAGCTCAATAAATATGGATAAGTTTGATATTCGTGAGCGATAAAGTGTCCAAGTGTTTCACATAAACAAGCACAATATAAATATAAACACTTGGGACAAGCATGATATCAACTAAGTGCATCATGATGCATAGTATTCATACATATATGATTTCATAAATACCACTTCACTTAACCATGCACACGAGAACACATTCATAACTTACACATGCGCAATTTCATATTTGAAGCAAGAATGAAATTGTAAATCAATATAAATTAAACTTCCCTAAATTAAGGCATGTGAATATATTCATGTATAGCATATATGCACAAAGCTATTTAAACATGGTGAAGTTTATCTAGTGAATAGACTTATAAAATCACTAATACATGGTATATACACTACTAGGAAAATGATTATTTATGACGAAAACTCCTTGACGATGTCAACTGGCGTCACAAAAAATAACTTTTTTGTGACGATTTTATTTCAATCGTCAGAACACGCACCAAGCGTCGTGTAGCCCTATTTTTTAGTGACAAAAGTTGAAATTTCGTCACCAAAAAATTATAAGCATTGTCATAGAAAACCGGACATCAGGTTGGCCTTATAATCTTGGGTTAAAGTCATATGCATATGATTATTGTGACAATATATTTTTGTCACGATGAATGTTTTGTCCTTTCTTTCAAGTCTATATAATACATCAAAGGAGTAAAGGGAGTGAATGAGTTCTCAAAAAATTCTTTGAATTTGAATTTTTTACGAACTAAAACTTTTTATTGACATTCTTTATGGCAATTCGCATGTTCCTTTGTTGCAAGTTTATCTCCTTTTGTTTTAGTTTTTAAGGCCCTACAAAAAAGAATAGAAAAGAAAAATTTGTCAATGAGACCATTAGGAAAATAGGGTGCCGCAGCTCTGTTCGTTCAATGCCATTGGTAAGAAAAAAGTGCTATGTGTCAGCTCGAGAAGAAGTAGACAGGAGCAAAAAACCTAAAAAGTAAAATATGCGACGAAGTCAGGCCTCGAACATACGACCTCTACATGTTAACCTGGCTGCCTTACCACCACACCAATGCCTCCTTCGTGGCCCATGCGAACTAGCTCACGCAAAACGAGAAAAACAATAATAAATAAAAACAACAAAAGAAAATAAATTCAAAATTATACAAAAAAAAATATAGTAGCAGTGGTGAATTTTGTGGATTTTTAGAAACAGGAATCACTGGATTCTGACCGTGGGGAAAAGATGAAAGATTACCGTTCAATCAAATTCAGGAAATTGGAAAGTTACTGTAGTACATGGTCCCACTAGACAGTGAGATAAGGGAATGGGTGGTATGTAAATAGGAGAGTGAGAAACTTGGAGGAAAGAGAGCAGATCGGGGGAGATTGAGATTGATAGAGAGAGGGAGTAGAGAGAGAGAGATGGTGAGAGGGGCGGCGGCGAGATCGGGCTTCGGCCGGCGGTGGTTCCGGCGAACGCAGAGGCTCGCGGCGGTGGTGCAGCGGCAGTAGGACGCGGCAGCGCGGCAGCCTGGGTTGCGCGCTGTCTAGGGCACGGCGGTGGCGGGCTTGGGCTTCGGCCGGCTGTGCATCCTGCGACCGTAGTGGCAGCAGGAGGCGGCGACGGTTCGGCAGCAGCCTGGGCGGCGCGCTGCCTAGGGCACGGCGGCGGCGAGCTCGGGCTTCGGCCGGCAGTGGTTCCGACGACCGCGGTGGCTGGCGGCGACGCAGCGGCAGCAGGAGGCGGCGGCGCGGCGGCCTGGGTGGCCCGTGGCCTAGGGCACGATGGCGGTGTGCACCAGTGGCTAGGGCGCGGCGACGTGGCCGTGGGTGGCTCAGGATATGGCGCCGTGGCGAATTGATCAAGGAGCGGCTGCGGCTTCCGTGATCCTGTGAAAGTTTTCATCTAATATTACCTTAATTGGACTATATGTGTGATTATGTATGAGCTTTTCAATTGATCGACTTTCAAACTCCTGTGCTAATTGGTGATTCTTGTTTGATCTTATCTGTCTTGCGTATAGGAGCTGGATATGCTGAGTAATGGGGGCAAAGGTGTACTATCAACCTAACATCAAGAAGCACATCAGGTACATGGCTAGCTAAACTGTGATTCGATATGAGGCTATCTTGTTTGTTATTCGATTGGGTTTCCTCTTCCCGATTGTTTCTTCTTTTGCAGGAAGCAAATGGATCAGGCACTTAAGGACTTGGATTTGAGGCAAAACTAACGGCGAGCGCCAGCGTCCGGACGTCCGTCCGGACGCTGGCGCGCCGGACCCGCCCTAGCCGTCCGATGGCCGGCTACCGTGCCGATCCAACGCACGCATGCCCTCCCGTGTACATGCCCTTCCCAGCGCGTTGTTAGTCGTCGTTTGATTTCAATTCCGATTAAACTTTCGATTTTTGTACAAAATTCAAACAGTGTTCAAAATGAGTGAAATAAATTTCATAATTCTTCTAAAATCAAGAGCAACCCATTTTAAATACTTTTTGAATTTTTCAAATTTTTTTCACTTTTTCATTTTTTGATGCGAACTAGGAGAAGGCACTTATGAAACTTACATCTATACTAGCGAAACTTGGCCATGTTCTGATGAAACTTCGATGAAACTTCGATGTAACCTGATGAAACTTGGATGAAATCTATTGAAACTTGATGAAACTTGAATTGACCTGATGAAACTTGAAAAAACTTGGATGAAACCTGACGAAACTTGACAGTTCGGCAAAGTTTTACAAGTATGAAACCCAAGTTTTACTAGGCGAAACCCAAGTTTCAGTAGGCGAACCTCAAGTTTCACCAGATAAGTTTGAAGAGTTATATGGTAACATATATCTTGTTTTGTTCTAAAAATACGAGGAACACGGTGCAAACGGTTTTTGGATTGGAGCACCCAGTCAAAATTTATGGTCGCCGAAAGAAAAAAAACCGTGGGCCCTACCCCTGCATGTGCACAGTGCCCCTCCCCCCGTTTCCCGCGCGCTACGCGGGAGCCCGGCGCATCCGGACTCCCGGACTGTAGCCTTTTCGAAAACTAAAAGGAGGGTTCGGTGTGTTCTTTTCTTATTTGTTGGTTTCTTTGCCAATTCATTGTTGTTTGACTGAGTGCTATCATTAGTAACCACCTTATTTGTGCAACACATTAGCAGTAGTGGTGAATTTCTTGTTGAATATACTATAACTTACCATCATGGGTTTCTTTTTGGAACCTATCTAAAATTCAGCGGTATACTGAAATGATTCTTTGATAAATTCATTCTTCTTTGATAAATTCATTCGAAGAGACTACAAAATTCTTATAAATATATTGTTGTCTTACTGTATACATGTCTAGTCAAATCAATTTTGCATGTTACTTATTCTTATTTTCTTGTGTGTTATTTTGGTCTAGTGAATACTAGCGAGGAAAAATGATTGAAAGGATACGACGTGTCGACGGAAAAAGGAAAGGATGCTAAAATTGTGCTGCTAGATGAAAAATTTAGACTTGTACAAAGCAAGAGTTATCATATCTTTTAATTCATATGTCTATAAGTGTTTGTAACATGGTGCTTACTGATATTTATTATTGATTTTTCTATGGAAAATATATATAAATATTGGGCC
>SPJY01002643.1:260361-273840 GCA_005191435.1 Raddia distichophylla
ATAACCCCCCCCCCCCCCCCCCCCCCCCGGGTTCGCTCCGACGGATGCCTTCACTTCGCTCTATCACATGGCCAGTATGAGACCATAACCAGCAAGCAACATTAATAACAAAAGAAATAAGGGACAAATGGTGTGGTACTGATGCCGCTGACAAAGGGTCTCGTTTCGCCTCTAGGACGGCTGCTTTGTGCTCATCCCTCCCATCCATGCATGAAGCAGACCACCAAAATTAGGACGCCATATGACATGGAGGCGCACACCGGCTGTCGTGCGACGTCGACCAACGAACCTGCCACCATAGCGTTTTGCCGTCTAGATAAATTTTAGCAACATCAAATACCACCTCCGTTCTTTTTTGTTTGATGCCTTTGACTTTTGAGCACGTTTTTGACCATTCGTCTTATTCAAAAAATTAGATGAATGGTCAAAGATGTATACAAAATTCAAAAGCGTCAAACAAAAAAGAATGGAGGGAGTACGAAACACCGCACAAAAAAATTCTATAGAAATTGTGCAGGTAAAAACCTCACAGAAAAAACAGTATACCAATTAATACCATCAAAGTTAATTTCCTACGTCTCCTGATCCACCAAAATTTTCTCAAACCATGCTTCCATTTCAAAACTGAATTAAACGAAGCCATCATATTAATTTTAAAATACTAGAAAATTTCACGTTAATAGGAGGAAAAAGAAATATCTACATCGTCGATTGTTGTGTGTCCAGATTATAATAGCTTAGATTAAAAGCTACAATAATAAAATAAGAATAATTTTATAAGAGTTAATATCAAATGCGAGATTAAAAAAGGAGTCCATATCTAGCCGTTATTATTATGTTAGTGTCGACGGTTGAGATATCGATCTCAAGTCAACTAAGGTTCTTGAGAGATAGAGCGACACCTATATCCAGTTTGTCCATATCCACTACAATAATAAAATAAAAGCAATTTTAAAAGAGTTCATATCAAGTACAAGATTAGAAAAAGAGTCTATATCAAATATGAGACCTACCCGCGCAAATGTACGGGATACCTTGCTCATTATTATAAAGGATGTGTACTAGGTCTCTCTGTGTGAAGGCTAAAATGTATTCCTTTTATCTAATTTTTGGTTCTGTCTTAAGTCCTGCTTCAAAGAAAGGAAAAAGTGCCGATTTGGTCCCTCAACTATATACCCGCTGGACCACTTTGGTCCTTGAACGCGAATACCGGACTTGGTAGACCCCAAACTACTAAAACCGGACCAAATTAGTCCTTTGACCGGTCAGCAGGACGGTTTTCAGGATTTTTTTTGTAATCGTGGCTTAGTTTAGCCTACGTGGCTGCCACATGGCCGCCACATCCTTTCCAACCCTCCTCTCTCTCTCCTAATATTGTAAATATGCCCTACGTCCAGCCTTTCTTTATATCAAAGAGGATTACAAGGTGGAAGCTCGTCGAGACGAACAGGTCTCGGCGAGATTATGTGTGTACAGGAAGTAGTATGCGACAATGCGATGTCTCTTGGCCCCTCTACACGCCGTAGGGGCCCTGTTTATATAGTACTGAGCAACCGACCTACCGAGGGATAATCGGGCCGGACTAACTACGAGATCGTAACGAACTCATACATGCCAAATCCATCCCGAGGTAGATAAGGCAAACTCCAAGTCTTGGGGATCACGACGTCTGCTCCAATCCGGAAAACCACGTCTGGGTCTTCACGTAGCTGTGCAGAACTCTGTTCGAATCGGACTCAAACATGAATCTTAACCCGTTACGCACCGTGCCAGCCAAGAAGTTGTTCGGCAGGATGCACATGGGCCTGATAGAACCTTCCAGGGGGCCAAGCCCTAGGAGGCTGTTCGATTGGGCCATCAAGGAGTGGGCCATGGCAATGGGCCGTGATTGCTATGGTCAAATTCTCCGGCACTAGCATGACTGAGGAGGACTTGAAGGCCATTGAAGCCGAGGGGCACATCGACAACGGCAGTTGGAGGCTGCCCGGGGAGGAGGAGATGCCGAAGCCACACGAAGATGAATTCGTGAACTTCGAGCACTTGAAGACGTACCCGGTAGGAGACCATCCAGTCTCCAAGCACGGAGCTCGTCACGGGGACCAGACGCACTCTCCGGGCGAAGAGCTGCTCGGCGCAGGGTGATCCAGCCCCTGAGCACGGATCTCGTCGCGGGGACCAGACGCGCGCTCCGGGCGAAGGGCTGCCCGGTGCGAGGTGATCCACAACGAGGAGCAGCTTCGTCGCTTGGGTGCTACTATCTCAAGCTCCGGCCAACCGCTGACGACGCACCCTACCCTCGTCCTCCATTGCTCGACTCGATGGGACCGTGGTGGACGAGGTGGTTCTACACCAAGAGGAGCGAGGACAGCAAGCTCATCTTCACCGGACAGGCTCCGGCGAAGGGAACACCAATGCCTCGGCCGGATCTGTCCGACGAGGAGTAGTATTTGACCCGGAAGAACACCTCCCTCGTGGGCCTCGGGCTCACGGGCAGGAAGATCATCCGGGACTTCGTGGCGAACAGGATCTGTCCGATGCGGAGGAGATCCGACCCCTTCTACAAGGTAGAAGGCTGGGAGGACATCACCAGGGAGAACACGGGTAAGTCCCCTAAACACTCAACCTTTTCTTGGTGATCTCATCCGAACGGGAACTGACGCTTTCTTCTGTTCGGGCAGTGCAACCTACCGAAGAATGGGTAGCCGAGCAGATCAACTCCATGTTGAAGGCTGTCAAGAAGGACTCCAAGGTCACCGACGAGGTGGCCTACAAATGTCCAAGAAACGTGCTTGTCCGCACACCCGAGGTAGGTTACCCAAACCCCATCCGGTTTGCAAGACTTACATGATTAGAGTATGCTAACATTCGTTTCTCAAATACTCAGGAGGACCAGCTGATCCTAGGAGGAATCGTCGAGGAGCTCTCCGAGTCCGAGGGAGCGAGGAAGGGCAAGGCCAAGATGGCCGAGAAGCCTAAGGTGGCCGCCGCGCCGACGCAGAGCTCGCCGCGCCGTAGCGGCCGTCAACAACTTCCGAAACCCCCGGCGGCGACAAAGTGCGCCGAGCAAATCAAGTGCGCGCGGGGTCAGCCAAGAGGGGAGAGCCCAAGCCCATCCCTCCCCACCGAGCAGAGCGACGAAGAGGTACAGAATTTGATCCACTGGCTGAAGCGATTCACGCAAGCTCACCCAGGCTATGTGGAACGGCTACAACAGATCGCCAAGCAGAGGAGGCTTGAGGAGAAAGTGGCGCGCAAGGAAAAACTTCTTGCGCTGCGCAAAAAGAGCGCTCAGCTCAGCAAGTAGCTGAGCCTGTCGCCATAAGTATCCGGAGACCAAGGCGAAGAAGCCAAGGAGCCCCCGAGCAAGAGACGCAAGCTCCGTCAAGGGGCAAAGAAGAAGGCTAAGTTCCCTGCGGCAGGTATGTAGTAGCAAAGCTGTCCCCTTTACATTCTACCGAACCGCGCAGGATTTAACCTATTTCTTTTTCATCAGCTGCCCAGGAGGAGACTGCCACAGACGATGTGGACACGACGATCGAGCAGTCTCTGCTGCTCGAGCACCTACACGGTGCAACGTGAGCAACGAGACTGCTCGCTCTCAAAGACAATCTGGCAGCGTGGTCTGCGCTTCCGCCAGGCTCCCCCGACCAGATCGGCGCGTTGAGGAGCGCAGTGGAGAGGCTGGAGGCCCAAGAAGCGGGGCGCGGCGCCACGAAGAGCGGAGCAAGGTATTGGCTCTGCCGGCTACCCAAGGCGGGATCGAGCAGGTGGTTCTGTCAGGCACTTCGTTGAATGGGAAAATCGACCCTGTGGCGACGGTAACCTCCGGAGAGCAGGGAGAAGTCCCTACCCCCGGGGAGCAAGAAGAAGATCGCGAACAGGGGGATGAAGTCGCCCTGTCCGTAACCCCACCGACGTCTCCAGTCGGAGAAACGCCGGTCTTGCCCGAGGCTGCTCGGGCGGAGGAAGAGGAGGAGCAAGAGCTCCCAGGCGACAAAGATGCCGCCGCCAGCCCTCCCAGGACCGAAGTTGCCAGTGAGAGGAGGCGAGCCCGCGGGCGGGCGCGCTCCGACAAGAGGAAGGCGCAGCACAGAGAGCATCGTGCCGGGGTCGTTCCGAGCAGCCGGGGCTTCGCCACCCACGGCCTTGGCGAGTGTCTCCGCCGGAACTTGAAGACTTGGCTTCAAGAGGTAAAGCCCAAACCGAAACTTGTCCGCTTTAAGTCACGAACAACTGAGCGTGATGGATCTGTTCTTCTCTTACTCAGGTCTTGCGGGGCACTATGGAAGATTTTGAAGAAGGCGTTAGCGTCGAGCGCAGCGCCATTCTGGGAGCCTTCCAAGAGTACCGGGCGAGGGAGCTCGAGGGGCAGCACCTCGCACCAGCCAAAAGCCGGAGCCGACTGAAGGCGAATGTGAAAAATCTTAAGGCCCAATTGACCGAGGAGAGGCAGACTTCCGCGGCACTCCAGGAGAAGATCTCCACCCTATGGGTGTCACAGAAAGAGGCCGAGGAGATGTGCGGGCTGGCCGTGAGGGCGAGCACCGTGGAAAGAAGGGTCAAGGAGCTGGCCGAGTAGCTCAAAACCGCCGAGCAGCGCGCTAGTCAGAGCAAGGATCTAACCGGACAGCTGCGCGCCAAGAACGAAGAGGTCGAGACCCTTCGTGCGGAGGCCAAGGAGCAGGCCAAGCACAAGACAATCAACAAGGAGGAAGCCAAACGTCTCCGAGCTGAAGTTAGATAAGGGATCAAAACCCAAGGGGAAGTCCTGCGCCTCAAGTTAGAAATTGAAGAGCTAAAGGAGCAGCTTGCTTCTAAGTAGCAGTAGGGCTGTAACCCGAAAGGGACTTTGTACCTGTAAACTTTTGTTAGTGTAAATAAAGACTTACCTTTTTCCCTGCAGGAAAGAGTAGCAAAAAGATAAGAACGAACAGGAAAACTGAGAGAAAGGCGAAACAACGTTAGAAAGTTTTAAGAAAAACGGTAGAACGCCAGCCTAACTCCCAGCCCCCGTTGTGCAGCTGCTCGAAAACATGAGTTTGCGAACTCGAACAGGTGCGCAAGCAAAAGAGCGACACCCTAGCCCCCGGTACGGACGATGCACGAAGCCCTAAGTTTGCGAATTCGAGCACGTGCGCAGAGAGATAGAGCGACACCCGTATCCTGATCAACTCGTTCCATGAACTGCTCGCTAACGTAAGTTAGGCAATTTCAAAGGTAACCGAACAAGAAAAGCGCCTCTGCCGCGGGGCTTATGAGAGCAGGCTTCGCCAAGTCGTTGTGCCGTGAGCGGTAAGTGCCTCTGCCGCGGAGGGCTTACGAGAGCAGACTTTGAAGTTCCTGCACCGGCCATGTTGACGCTGCGAGGGCCGTGTGTTGGCACGTTAGACGGTGTCATCACTGTATCGCCATAGGAAGAACCAACCGACATAGTCTTGGAATCCGAAAGATCTAAACCAGCGTAAAGATCGTCGGTTCCGTAGTCATCGTCAATGACGGGAGTTTGATCTAAGACCATCTCTGAAACGTATCCAGAGAGCTCTGTCTCAGATCTGGAAGGTGATCGAGATCGAAAAGATCGATCCGATCTGACAAGGGAATTGACATCCTGTCCTTCTGAGTCGTACCCTTCAGGAACATTTTCCTGGTCGCTGAAGAAGTTCGACATACTCAATCAGGCTTGATCTACTATCCCCACGGTCGGCGCCAACTATCGACGGTTGAGATATCGATCTCAAGTCAACTAAGGTTCTTGAGAAAGGGAGATAGAAGACACTGCCGAGCAGGGCGAACAGCGATCAACGAGCAACAGGGAGACACGGGGTTTTTATCCTGGTTCAGGCCTCTCAGGAGAGATAATAGCCCTACGCCCACCCTTTCTTTATATCAAAGAGGATTACAAGGTGGAAGCTCATCGAGACGAAGAGGTCTCGGCGAGATTATGTGTGTACAGGAAGCAGTATGCGACAATGCGATGTCTCTTAGCCCCCTCTACACGCCGTAGGGGCCCTGTTTATATAGTACTGCGCAACCGACCTACCGAGGGATAATTGGGCCGGACTAACTACGAGGTCGTAACGAACTCATACATGCCAAATCCATCCCGAGGTAGATAAGGCAAACTCCAAGTCTTGGGGATCACGACGTCTGCTCCAATCCGAAAAACCACGTCCGGGTCTTCACGTAGCCGTGCAGAACTCTGTTCGAGTCGGACTCAAACACGAATCTTAGCCTGTTACGCACCGTGCCAGCCAAGAAGCTGTTCGGCAGGATGCACATAGGCCTGATAGAACCTTCCAGGGAGCCAAGCCCTAGGAGGCTGTTCGATTGGGCCGTCAGGGGGTGGGCCATGGCAATGGGCCGTGATTTTATCCCCGACAGTTAGCACAGAGTTAAACGGAGACTCCATATTAATCCTAAGAGCATCCCCTGCAGCGACGTGAAAACGGCCTGTACTTCAAAATATTTTGTATGCAGCTGGCGGGGAAGCAGACGGGCAGAGAGGAAGCAGCGAAGCAGGCGGGAAAAAACATGGTTACTGTACCGACGCAGGAGGTTTTGATGCCCCTGCTGGGGATGCTCTAAAATACTAGAGAAAATCTACACTATCGATTATTGTCGGTTCGAATTACAACAGTTTAGATTAACATAATAGTCCGTATCCACTACAATAATAAAATAAAAGCAATTTTAAAAGAGTTCATATCAAGTGGAAGATTAGAAAAAAAAAGTCTATATCAAATATGAGACCTACCCACGCAAATGTGCGGGATACCTTGCCCGTTATTATAAAGGATGTGTACTAGGTCTCTTTGTGTGCAGGCTAAAATGTATTCCTTTTATCTAATATTTTTTGTTCTGCCTTAAGTCCTGCTTTGAAGAAACGAGCAAGGTGGCCCGCGCGTTTGCGTGGCTAGATTTGTGTTGACTTATAGAGTTTATCTTTAATTCATAATCTTTTTTTAGGTTAATCTCCAACTCATAATCTATCTCCAATATATCAGATCAAATTTAAAGTTTATCTCTAATATATTAGATCAGGTTTAATAGTTATCTTTTTAATCTTTTCAATATTGACCGCTAGATTTACATAATGATATCCATATTTAACATGTAGATTTTTTTCTTTTTTCTATGAATAACGTGAGAATTTCTACTATTTTTCGATTAACGTGGAAATTTCTAGGATTTTAGGATTAATGTGGTTGTTTCGTTTAACTCTGCTTTATATAGATGGTAGATAGATAGATGGCATATATAGCTTCATTTTTTAAAAACACACAATTTAAGTCCGTGTAAAAAAGTAAAGTAGGCCTTGTATTCACAAGTGTTGGGCCTACATGCCCACACAAAGAGGGTTCCTTGCTGCCACACAAGAGCCTAGCTAGGGCCTTGTTCCCATGATAAGATTAATTATTATTAAAAAAATTTCGGACAACAGAATTCAAAAATTAAAACCACAAAAAAGCAGCAAATTATGAATGCACGAATGGGATCGGACAAGTGAGAGGGTCATGTTGGTCCAAGCCGTGTCCAACTTTTCCTCTTCCTAGCAGGCAGCGGAGAAGGCGACTCAGCGAAGTGAGCGGCGCCGGCTGGGATCCGGCCGATTACCTCGTCCCCGGTGGCCTGCGGGCTTTCGCCGGGGATGGGGGACGCCGGATCTCAGCCGGGCTATGTACAGCTCTAGCCTAGGGAGTAGCTTAGGATGTTGTTCTGGTGTCTTTTGGTGGTTTCTTTTGGCTTGCTCTAGATTTCTTCTTCTCCAGTGGCTTCCCGGGCTTCGGCGTGCGGGTGGACATCAGTTTGGTTTCCTCTGGTGCTGGTGGCCTTTGTGTGGGTGCTGCAGGTGGGGAATCTCAGATCTGGAGCGTGGGGGTTCAAGCTTTTGTTCAGGTGAGTTAGCTTTTAGTTGTTCTGTGAGTCTAGACCTCGGCGGCGGGATGTGTATTCTCGTCGTTGGTAGGAGCAGGAGTGGAAGTGGTAATGGTTTGGTTGGAGACTCCAGCGCTGGTAACGGGGAAGATGGTGATGGATTGCGCATGTTTCTCTTCCGATTTGTGTCTTTCTTTTTGGCCGAGACGGTGCTTGGTTCCTACATGCTGATTCTTGATATTGATCTTGTTATCCGTTCTCTGAGGCTGAGGAAGCTGATCGATGGGAGGCCTACGCTCTTCATGATTGTTGTCTCTGTTCTTGGTGTGAGGAGATGGATGAACATCTTTAGGTGCTTTATTTTACAGATCCAGTTTGGAATTTATAGGTTTTGTCCTTTGTTCCAGGATCTGCTTGTCTGTATGAAGATGTTCTTTGAATGAATGAAAGAGAGGTTTCTGCTCAAAAAAAAAAAGAACAGCTGTTGATATCTTATCCTCTGATCGAGCGCGACATGCTGCTTTTTTAGCTGAGAGATGGTGTGAATCTATTATCATTGCTCCCTCTCGTTATAAATATTTATCGTTCGAAGTATGTGTCAGTCAATGTTTTAAAATTTTATTTTAATGTATTTTAAACTATATTTTAAAGTATGAGTAAGAATTATAACTATAATTCACCTCGTGAAGAATGCTAATTCACCTCGTGAAAAATGCTTTAGCAAGGAGTTGAAAACCTTTTCTAATCCTTGGAGAAAAATCGAGCCTCCCTTTCCCTCTTTACTTTCCAAACTTATTGTTAATTTAATTGATTGCACGTGTCCTTGCTTGGCTAGTGGTGGTTCTAGCTTGTTTTTTCTTTCTAGTCGTAGAAAGTGTTACTCTTGCTTGCTAATGCTAATTCAACTAAAATCCAAAGATTAAAATACGATGGACCGATTTAACCCCTAATTGGTATTTTAATCCTTTAAAGAGGAAAGGCATCATCAATAAGGAGGAGGGAGATGCACACTAGGCCAAAGGGAGGATGATGGAGGTAGCGACAAAATGGGAGGAAGAGACATGCTGCTAGAAGGAGGAGGAAGAGGAGGGAGGTGACCACATCGAGGGATAAGACACCAATGATATATGGATAATAGCTAGGTAGAGTCGAAAGGAGGTAAAAATTTTTGAGGGGGGCCGGGGAAACCAAAAGAGAGGGCAGGCGAAGTGGTGGGCGTAGTAGGCTGGAAAAGTCTTGTACCGTTTCTCCTAGTAGATGAGACGGGCTTGTGAGGAAACTTATACACACTCTGCAGAGTTAAAACTATCATGATAACCATGTCCACGGTCATGGACGGTTTGAAAGGTTTGCACATGTAGATTCACCTTTTTCAATAATAAACTTGACTAGAATAGGCTGGGATTGGCCTGGTGCGAGATGCACCTTCTATTGAAAATGGAGAGTCATCACTGATGATCATGCATTCACTAAATTAAAATTTGAAAAACTTAAATATGACTAGAAGAAGGATTTGGGTAAAATAACCTAATCCCCTCCTTGACCCTGCACTCATATTTAAGAATTGCTTGCTGGGTAGCCGCGTACTCATTAAATTTATCGTGGACATTTTACTCAGATTTCGGTCAGGACCAGGAAGACCCTGACGAGGGAGCGCAAGGCTAGTTAAGGTGTTCGGGTCGACACCTTCGATTTCATCATAGTTATTTAATTTGAATACTCTGATATTTTTACTGCTTAATGTTTAATTCCGCATAGACTATTTCACTGGTTTGTCAGTTTCTTTTGTAATAAAATGCTACTGTTTACTCGTATTTCACTTTAATTAAAAACACTATGATGATTCCACCGTATTGTCTATCATTAGATACCAAACTAGAATTAATATCGTCTCGTAGTGCTGGATTCCCATTACAAGTGCTGGGGTCACTGAACGACGGGGAAAACGCGCTTTCGCTTTGTTTTATTTTAAAAGTAGGATTTATCCCAACTCCACGTCATTAGATACAAATTTTGAGAAATTTGTATGCATTTGAGAAATTTTGCCCTTGTACTCCCTTGATTCATCAACGGATCAATCAAACGCACAAGGGATGGTTGTTATGTATGGACTTTATCCTCACACTCCCTTGATTCGTCAATGGACCAATCAAGCATATGAGGATGCATGTTTCATATATGCTAGTATGCAGCATGTTTTCTGGACAAGCGCATAAGGGATGGATGTTATGTATGGACTTCATCCTCACCCTCCCTTGATTCGTCAATGGACCAATCAAGCACATGAGGATGCATGTTTCATATGCTAGTACGCAGCATGTTTTCTGGATGAGCCACACGCTGCGTGCGAACGTGGGGGCGCGTATGGCAGTTGCTCAACTCAACTCAGTGCGTCGCGGAGTCATCTAGGGTTTAGGGCTCAACTCAACTCAGTGCGTCGCGGAGTCATCTAGGGTTTAGGGCTCAACTCAACTCAGTGCGTCGCGGAGTCATCTAGGGTTTAGGGCTCAACTCAACTGTACGTACGTACATGCAGGGCCATGGTCGTGCGTGACCCTATGGGCTTGTTTCATGGGCTGCATTTGATTAGAGACCGGCCTAACCCATTTGCTAACTACTCGGCTGATTTTTACCTGATACACGCAGCTATACGTGATTTGGTTTGAGTAGAGTAAACATCACTTCATTTAACGAATCAATTCGCTAACCGGCCAATTAACTATGCATGGTATATATTTGCATGTATATGAAACCATGACTTCTAATATCATTATATTTTTTAAATGGATTTTAGCCATCAACATACTTCATTATATAAATATCATCACTTGCACGTGTATGAATCCATGCATGACTTCTAATATCATTATACTCCATCAACATACTTCATTATATAAATATCATCACTTTAATTATTTGAACGTACGTGGATATTTGCGATAAAATCGGTGTCAACAGTCACGACACGCCGGCGCCGGCCTTGAGCGACGCCACGTACGTGCCGAGGTCGTGCACGCTGCCGAGATCGGGGAAGCTGATGAAGTCGAGCGCGAGCTCGACGCCGACGTGCGTGTAGCACTCGCCGCTCAAGGCGCCGAGGAGCCCCCCTCTGGTGGTGCCCTCGTTGAGGAAGACGCCGGGGAGCATGGTCACCGGGTCGCGGACGTTGGCGACGCGCAGCGCCTTGACGCCGAGCTCGTCGCAGCGCGCCTTGAAGGCGGCGTTGCCGACCCTCGGCCCGCCGTAGGAGAAGACGGTGACGGCGGCGCGGCGGCCGGAGGCGTCGGCGTTGAGGCCGAGCTCGGCGAGGTCGTACGCGAGGAGCAGCGCGAGGGCGCCGCCCATGCTGTGGCCGGCCAGCGTGACGCTGACGTCCTCGTCGCCGGCGTGGGACGCGACGAGGCGGGACACCTCGCGGAGGAGCTGGTCGCGGCAGCTCCCGGCGCCGACTGACCGCGCCGCCTCGTCGGCCGAGGTGTAGAGGTTGAGGAACCCCGACTGGACCTTCACGTCGGGGCGTGGATCAGATGGGTGGAGGCGCGCCGGCACGAGCGAGCTCATGAGGTCGGCAGCCCACTCCGCCGGCGTCACCGTGCCGCGGAGCGAGACGAGGATGTCGCGCCGCCCGAGCCGGCGGGTCTGCTCGTCGGTGGACACGGCGACGTACCCCATCCAGCTCGCGCGGCCGCTCGTCGATGCCACCATCGCCGGCAGCGCCACGTCCGGCGCCGCGTAGATGTACCTGGTCACCTCGTACCCTGCGCCGGCGACGCCCGCCTTCTCGAGCATCCTCTCCTTGCCGTACTTGCAGCTCATGTACCTCGCCGACGACGGGTCCACGTCGAACGCGTTGTAGCAGGCGCCGACGAGCTCCCCGTACCGAACGAGCTCGCCGCGCAGCACGGGGTGCAGCGGCTCCACCAGGCCGTCCCAGTTGCCGGAGCCCTGGACCTGCCTCCCCATCTGTGCCACCGACGCCGCCGCGCCCCTCCGCGCGTTCGCCCTCGGCCGCTGGCCGGCGGCCGGCGACGTGCACGCCAACGCGGCGGCGACCACGGCCGCCGCCACGCCGCCTGCAGCATGAGCGGCGGCGCAGCGCGCGCGGCGGCGAGGTTCCGCACTGCGCGACGTCGTGCCCGGGAGAGCGCACCGCGGCTGCGTCGTTGCCGTAGAAGACATTTGTGCCCAGACTCCCAGTGCACACAAGAAGTCGAGCTGCCGGAGTGCGCATTGCTCTATTTATACCGCATGCACGCATGCATGCATGGTGTTTGACTGTGGAGATGCCGGTCCCGGTGACAAAAAAAGTTTCGTTCCGCAGCTTGGACGGGCAGGACGGCCACTCTCTGCATACATGCATGAAGCGGACAACCAAAATTCCCTATGATGAATGATGTAGATATTAATGCATGGAGAGGCGCACATTGTAGATATTAATGCATGGAGAGGCGCACATTGTAGACATGTACCGGCTGTGGTGCGACGTCCATCGAGAAATGAAGGAACCTGCCACCACAGTATAGTAGTATACCCTGCCTGGGTTGGGTTTTTTAGCGTTTTGCCGTTTAGATAAATTTTAGCGGCAATCCCTGTTTTTTTTTTTTGCAAGCAAAATCAAATACGAAACACCGCACAAAAAATTCTATACAAACCGCGCAGGTAAAAACCTCACAGAAAAAAAAAACAGTATACCAATTAATGCCATCAAAGTTAATTTCCTACGTACGGCTCCTGATCCACCGACTTTTTCTCGAACCATGCTTCTAGTTCAAAACATAATTAAACGAATCCATCGTATTAATTTTAAAGTACTAGAAAATTTCACGTTAATCGGAGGAAAAAGAGATATCTACATCGTCGATTGTTGTGGGTCCAGATTATAATAGGTTAGATTAAAAGCTACAATAATAAAATAAAAATAATTTTAAAAGAGTTCATATCAAATACAAGATTAAAAAAAGGAGTCCATATCGAGCCGTTATTATTATATTAGCATAGAGTTAAACGGAGCCACCATATTAATCCCAAAATACTAGAGAAAATCTACAGTACTATCGATTATTGTGAGTACGAATTACAACAGTTTAGATTAAAAGAATAGTCCATATCCACTACAATAATAAAATAAAAGCAATTTTCAAAGAGTTAATATCAAGTACAAGATTAGAAAAAGAGTCTATATCAAATATGAGACCTACCCGCGTAAATGCGCGGGATACCTTGCTCGTTATTATAAAGGATGTGTACTAGGTCTCTCTGTTTGCAGGCTAAAATGTATTCCTTTTATCTTTTTTTTTTGTTCTGCCTTTAAGTCCTGCTTTAAAGAAATGGCGTAGCTTCATTTTTTTTTTTAAGAAAAAACACACTTTAAGTCCGTGTAAAAAAGGAAAGTATGCGTTGTATTCACAAGTGTTGGGCCCACATGGCCACATCTTTTTTTTATTTTTTTAATCCTTTTTTAAAAATTATTTTAATTTTAACCACCCGGAAAAGAATGTGCAAATTTAACCCTTTTGGTGGCGCCAAGGTGCCTGGCGCGGCGCCTCCACGCTGTCGCGCTAGTGCATGTGGCGCGGCGGAGGTGCCATGCTGACGGCCCCGGTC
>SPJY01002643.1:273919-333361 GCA_005191435.1 Raddia distichophylla
CCCGCCGCCTCCACCTCATCCTCACCGGCCGCTGCCCCCTCTCCAATGCCGGCGCTGCCTCTCGCCAGCTTCCGCCTCTCGCCGTCACCGCCTCCCCCCTCTCCAACACCGGCGCCGCTCCCTTCCACTCCCTCTCCACCGCCCAGCCACACCAGCCGTCGCCTGGGGAGATCCCGCCGCCTCCACCTCATCCTCACCGGCCGCTGCCCCCTCTCCAACGCCGGCGCCGCCTCTCGCCGTTGCGGGAATTTGTGGTCCTTTAGGATTAGATGGTGCTCTAACATAGTAGGCCCAACTTTTTTTTTTTTTGAGGAAAAGTGCGAAACTTCATTAAGCGAGATTAAGCCACACAGGCAGAGTTACATTTGACAAACTCGAATTTGGTTGGCCACAAGTTGGCAGGCCCCCGAGCCAACGGGCTGAGATTTTGGACATCCTACCCCACTGTGCAAGCTTGTGAGCTAAACGAATCAACTTGCGAGATAGGAAGCCCAACAAAAGCCCCTTGCTGCATTCCTCCTTTAGCTTTTCGATGATGTCTCCCCACCTCCCTCTGTCTTCTTCTCTGATCTTCACTTTTTCCACTAGGGCAGTAGGCCCAACTTCATTGGTTGTTTTCTATGTACTCATATTAAGATGGCATGACTTTCCTGAGAGGCAAATTAAGCAGTAGAATTATGCATAATTTATGGTCACCATTATGCTAGGCCTTGCATTGATTTGTTTGGAGATGGTGTGCTTTAGAATATTGGTGTTATATAAATCCAGTATTGTCTTTTGTTTAGTGTTATTTGTATCTCTTTGCAGACTATTGGAATCAGTACATGGTGGAAATAATAGAAGGCATGAAGGAATGACACCACTTGATCAACAAGGTCAGTTGTTCACTAGAGCAATTGACTTCCTTGTAAAGGAATCGAATGCGTGGACTGAAAAGGTTTCAAGAGGCACACATAACACATTTAAATATTTCGTGATAAATATCAAGTCTCTAAGGTTTATGCTTATGCTCTTCTTGCTCTGTGGTTATGCCTTTTCTATTGGTTTCAGAAAAGGCTATGGCTATGGATCCACTCAATAATGACAGCATGTACTTCTACTACCCAGGGAGGGTTTGGCCTGACACTGATGGTCATCCAATCCAAGCACATGGAGGAGGTGTACTGTATGATAAAAGAGCTGAGACCTATTTCTGGTATGGAGAGAATAAGGACGGCAAAACGTACAAAACTCACAGTAAGGGAGCTGATCGGGTAAGTCAAATTGTTCTGGTACCTATGTTTTGGTATCAATTGTGGGATTAATAGCTCCTGGCATGGTAGAGTAATAATGAAACATACATTATTTTCCCTTAATCAAACTGTACTGGCTAATTATAGACACAGGCATAGGATATAAATTTATTGCCTTCATCCTTCATCTTTATACATATAACAGGTGGAAGTAGGCTTAATAGTGCAGTGAAGAAAAATGATGGAAAATCATCGTAAACACATTTGTGTTATTATATTAATCTATTCCTTGCTGCAATATTAAGTAATCATGTCAATGGATGGATAACACTACTCGCAGACAGCTAAAACCTATAAGCACAATAGTATGCCTATTTGCTCTAAATATGCTTATAAGGATTTCAGTACCCATGGAGTACAGTGTGTGCTAATGCATGCATCTAATTTTCCTGACCTTTTAGATCCTGTCGGTGAGGCCCAGTTGCCATGGGACATGTTGGAAGTAATGTTATGTTGGGAAGGTAAGGTAGTTTCCTGGGCTGCATTAAGGAAGGCCACTGGGAATGTTATTCATCTTGTCAAAACGTAGCCACCAACCAAGTTTCGTATTTTTTCGAATTTGTTTGCTATTTATTTTCTAATTTTGAAAATCAGCTTTTTTTGGATGCTCCACGACTATTTAGAAGGCTGATTTTAAAAATTAGAAAACAAATAGCAAACAAATTCAAAAAAAATACGAAACTTGGTTGGTGGCTACGTTTTGACAAGATGAACAAGATTAACGGTTTGGATAGATCACTAAAGTTCTCGAATTTCAAAAACCCGTCGAAGTTTACAAAGGGATCCGTAGACTGGAGTCTACGCTAGCTATATATATGTATGTGTGCGTGTGTGTATATCCTAATCTGCTCCTAAGAGTAGATTAGGCTAATCTACACCTGAAACATTCCCCACACCGAACGAACCAGCTTTGAATGCCACGATTTCGACAGTAATCCAAAGTAATCGAACGGAACACCTTTTCAACACTGGCAGTAATTCGTGTTTGTATATAACATTGGTCTCACGGGTCACAAATTAATTTTTCGCAAAAAGTGGATCGGTTGTTTCACCCACGTCCTCCCCGTCCTCTCTCTCTCTCTCTCTCTGCCGCAGCGCGGCGGTTCCCAGGGGCGGCGCGACGGCTCCGGCGAGGCGGCGGCGCGGCGGCTCCAGCGAGGCGGTGGCGCGACGACTCCGGCGAGGCGGCGGCGCGGCGGCGGCGCGGCGCGACGGCCTTGTTCTCATACGCCGATGGATGATCTTCAAGGCAGCATGCTTGTAATCCATGGCTTTCACTTTGCACGGGCCAAGATCAGGGTGATCTAGAAGGGTGTATATTGTAACAAGCCTATTAATGACCATTTGGCATCATATGATCAGGAAGTAGTATCCCTGATTAGTAAGCCATAAGCCATACTATGTAATGAGCATTTTGCTCTCTGTGTGAGTGCACCGACATGTGTATTTGAGCTTGGCTGTGAAATCTCTCATGGTGGCAGGTTGTCTATATGAAATTAACTAATTATATAGCTATTGTCTTGGCTTTTATCTTATTCATTCATAATAGATTGAATTGACCATCCACGAGTTATTTTGAAGAACAACTTCCATCTTTGAGAATTGCAGCATGGTTGATCCTTGTTTTCTTTTATCGTGATGTTGTCTGTCATATGATTGTACTTCACTTTCTCTCATTCCTCCCATATGCTTGACGAAACGTTTAAATTGTCTACTCTTTGGAAAATATAATTGACTGAATATAATCGATGTGAACGGTAATCCAACCAGCTAAATAAATATTTTTTTTGTATTTCATTGGTACAAAAATCAAGGAAATGTTAACTATCCATATTTTCATTTTTTATTATTTGCTAATGTTGTTATGCATTTTCTATAAATACTTGCAAAATGTGCTTTGCATGTGCCTTTTTCTCCCGTTGCAACGCAAGGGCATTTTTGCTAGTTAAGAGTTATAAAAAAGAAAAAAACCGATAGCTTTGATGAGTTCAAAATTGATATAATTTTATTTTTTTTGCTGGAATATTTGGAAATAAAGAAATAGAAGGATCTTCCAAAAAGGCTATGCGTCATTCCAGAAGGTTGGAAAAAGAGCATATCAAAATGAGACTTACCCGTGCAAATGTGTGGGATACCTTGCTCGTTATTTTAAAGGATGTGTTCTAGGTCTCTCTGTGCAGGATAAATTATGAATGCATGAATGGGATCGGACAAGTGAGAGGGTCGTCGAAGAAGAGAATGCCTCCTACGTGCATGAATAAATTAAGGCCATATATCTATAGCTAGGTTGTAGTTTGACTTAAATTTGTTTCCTTCATTGGAACAGTACGTAGGTATACATGGGCCAATCTAGTGGTGATTAAATTATATTATTAGGGTGTCGATTTTAGACATGGATATACAGGCAGATGGCCTTGAGGTAATGATGGCATTTGCATGGACATCGATCCTACGGTGGGTGGCCCGGCCATTGGCATTTTCCCTCTATAGCTAGCATGCACTTACGGTGTGTGGACTGAACATTATTGTGTTAATTGTGCCAAGGAGATGAAAATTCAGATAGTGGTCCAAGCTACCATGCAAAGTTTCTGAGCACCACATAAATACACCATCAGGTGGTAGTCCATTAAGTGATACCCCCCAAAAGCAAAGTTTCTGATCAATGGAGCTCATCATGCTTTCATAACCATACTGATAACCTGATCAACCCACAGCTATATCAATTGTCAAGGGTTGATGTGGGAGGTGTTCTAGAGGCCCTTCAACGTGCCAAAATGTCCCTCAGAGAAAAGCTGAGCAGGCCTACTCCATCCAGTCAGGACATGTTGGCGCTTCCAGCACCAGAGGATCGGTACATGGAGGATGATTTGCCAATCGATGACACTGAACTTTCACTGCAGGTCACAATAGCTCAGCCAGGAAACATTAGCACTACCAGCATCAGGAAACTTGCCCAGTGGCATCAATTCACCAGGAGATGATGTAAAAGTACCAGTTGGCCTTGCTGGTTTGTTTCGGTTGCCAACAGACTCGCTTCCCCGAAACAAAATGTGTTCAACTGATGGCTATGGTTCGAGGTTCAGTTTGACAGAAGCAAGTCAGCACGCCATCTTTTCAAGCAATAATTCTAGTTTTATCATATCAACTCCATCAGTCTCGCAATATGGTTCTGGGTTCTCAGAGAATAATCCATATTATGATCCTCGAAGTTCTATGTTACTCTCAATGCCTGCTGCTGGTGGGTTTGACTTCATTGTAGATGACATTTCTTTCGTCCCTGAAATGCCAAGGTCTAGCTATTGGTTAAGAGGGGGAATGCCTCCTGGAGATGCAGGCATGCTCTTCCAGTGTGTTGGTGATTATACCTAGTAAGTGGAGTTTTGTTTAGGCTTGTTGCTATGGATGCTTAGAAAATCCCAGGGTAGTTTTTAGTTAGATGGTATCTGTTGCATCAGTTTTGGCTACTGATTGATAATAATGTCTGTCATGTAGTATTGCATTCCAAATATAAGCTTTGTTCATAAGCAGTGTTGGCATTGGAAATGTTGATTATTTTACGCCCTCATGCCAAGTTGGCTTTGGTGTCAGTAAAGCTACATATAACATTTTTGCGAGGATCAGTTAAGCTAAATTTGCCGAGACACGGCACAATTATCCTATATAAATGGATCTGTTCAGAGTTGGTATACTAACAAAAAACTAAGAGGCAAAGGATCTAATCCGAGCAACACAAACAAACCTCGTTTGTAAGATCTGCGTAGTCTTGCTACTTGCCAAGTCGCAAGTCGCATCCATCATGGCAAAAATTGCCTTTCTTGGCATTCTTCGTTCTGTACACACGTGTCGCGCGCTCGCTTGTGCAGCACCAATAGTGACGACCATTATCATTACAGCACTGTGCGATCGATCGATGTTTTCAAACTGTCATCGTGGTCTTTCGCCTATTGCAAAAGTTTTAACTTTTTTTTTTAATGTTAGCAACATCATCTATAACGTTCCTTTTATTGGACAAATGGAAACCTCCTTAAATGACCATCTCTTGGGTTGCCTTTTCCACTCTTGGGTTGACCATGCACTCTTGGGTTGCCTTTTCCCCTCGGTGTTGACCATCTCTTGCACTTGCACGTACTCCTGTCTGGCTGCCGGCACCAACGTCGAAATGGCATATGCAAGCATCCTTTTCTCTCCTTGCATTCATTAATTGCAAGATATCGATTTTCATCGATACGACAAAAAAACATTCATTGCAAATAACAAAATAAACTTAATAAATTACATGGGAATAGAATTACTGAAATGACTATTGCAAAACACATATAAATATGACTCACTTAAACTATTATCGATCATATTCATCTCACTTGATCTAAGGTGAGCTAGGAGTTGGCGCCTACATAACAGGTAGCTTGCTTACCAAGCCGTCCTGGCAAGCTCCTACAATTCTCTTATTATTCTTAACTTGACTTACTAATAATAAAAGAGAAAATTGCACTGTAGCCCCTGAAAGTTGGCACCTCGTTTCACTTAGCCCCCGAAGTTGCAAATTACTTTGCCGGCCCCTGGAAGTTGGCATCGTTTGCACCACAGGCCCTGGAACGTTATCTCCCGTTAGGCGCTGACGTGGCGCTGACGTGGCGCCGACGTGGCGCTGACGTGGCATTAAAAATCATAAAAAAATTCAAAAAATCATAAAAAAATCATAAAAAATTTAAAAAACATAAAAAAAATAAAAATCAGAAAAAAATCAGAAAAATCAGAAAAAAAATTCGAAAATCATAAAAAAAAAAACAGAAAAATCATAAAAAATTCAGAAACATCATAAAAAACTCAGAAAAATGATGAAAATTCAAAAAATCATAAAAAAACTTAGAAAAATCATAAAAACTTAGACGTGGCAGCCATCTACGTCGCATGCGTGTACTGCTAGTCTGCTATAGCTAGCGTACGGCATGCCATGCATGCGTGTACTGCTAGTCTGCTATGTCGCAAGTACGTGTCCTAGTTTGCTCCGTTTAAACGTGGTAGCCATCTACGCTAGCTAGGTACAGGAGGACCATGCATGCATTACAGTCTTACAGGACAGATCAACTTTGGGACCAGCCTACTTGCACGGCCTCTCTTGATCGATGCAGAAGGTATAAAGCGCAATGTTGCTGTTAGGATGCGGATAGCCAGGTGCGGCATGTTTATCATAAAAAAATCAGAAAAATCATAAACATTTTATATGAGTTTTATGAATTTTTTATGATTTTCTAAATTTTTATGATTTTTCCGAGTTTTTTATGATTTTTGAATTTTTAGGATTTTTATGAGTTTTTTTATGATTTTTCTAAGTATTTTATGATTTTTTGAATTTTTTTATGATTTTTCTGAATTTTTTATGATTTTTCTGAATTTTTTTTATGATTTTTTTGATTTTTAAAATGATTTTTTGAATTTTTCATGATTTTTCTGATTTTTTTAATGATTTTCTGAATTTTTTATGACTTTTCTTTTTTTTTATTTTTAATGTTTTTTCCTGATTTTTATAATTTTTCTGAATTTTTTATGATTTTTATGATTTTTCTTTTTTTTAAAAATGATTTTCTGAATTTTTCATGTTTTTTCTAAATTTTTTATGACTTTTTTTATTTTTTGATTTTTTTTAATGATTTTTTATGATTTTTAGTGCCACGGCGGCGCCACGTCAGCGCCTAACGGGGAGATAACGTTCCAGGGCCTGTGGTGCAAACGGTGCCAACTTCCAGGGGCCGGCAAAGTAATTTGCAACTTCGAGGGGCTAAGTGAAACAAGGTGCCAACTTCCAGGGGCTACAGTGCAATTTTCTCATAATAAAACTACTCACTAACAAAATGAAAGACGATTTAGAATCTACCAAAGAAGATAGAGAGTCCCACATACGAGAAAAGGTCACAAATGGAGTTGAACCAAGTAACTTCGCAAAGGCATAATAACAGTAAGGTTGGGATATCCCCGCCCTCCGAACATGACGTGAGGGTCTCCCCTCATCCGGCTCTGTAGAATATCCACCCTTTACCACATCATGGGGGTTTACAATGATGAATGCATCTAAATGTATATTGTATTGAACCGCCATAGACAACCAAAGTTAGAAACACCCCTCCCGGTCTTGATGTCCATGCCAAGCTAGTGAAATTCTAATGAAGAGTGAACACGCCAACGAACACATGTACACATTGGGTCATATCACTTATGTTCTGTTCTTTTGGGCTGATCTGAATGGCTGAACAGCTGAACGATTGAAATTACTGAATATCGAAAACTTCTCGAGTAGTTTTAAGATTTGGATCCATTCCGTTTGACTTGCTTTTAAAAGAGTTAGGACCCACCTTCGAAACGGCAAAAAAGCAAACTAAAAAAACATAAAATATATGCCTTTTCAAAACATAGATAAGTCATTATACTATTAATTTGAAAATAACAAAGCCTTTGAATATATCCTTTTCTTTTATTTTTTGCTTAAATCCTTGAATGTACAGTAATGGATTAGGATTACAAATGATCTAGTTAGGCATTCTTTCTTGCCTACTAAAGTAGGGGCAAGGGTGTATTCCCACCGTGTTCAAGGGGTAGGTCCATTTCATCCTCCGTGGTCATAACAAAGCTGGGTCAGAAATGGATTTGTGGTCTCAGGAGTCATGACGGATGCCTTCATTTCGCTCTATCCCTTCACATGGTTGGTATTGAGATCGATCATAACAATTAACGCGCGCAAGAAATAAGGGACAAATGGTGCGGTGACTGGTGATGCCTCTGACAAAGGGTTTCGTTTCGCCGCTAGGACGGCTGCTTTGCGCACAAACATGCATGACGCGGAGAACCAAGATTCCCTATGATGTGTAGTAGATATTAATTCATGGCGAGGCGCACACCACCGGCTGTCGTGCGACGTCGACCAAGAAATGAAGGAACCTGCCACCACACTATACCCTGCCTTGGTTGGGTTTCTTAGCGTTTTGCCGTTTAGATAAATTTTTGCGGCAATCCCTGTTTTCTTTGCAAGCAAAATCAAATACGAAACACCGCACAAAAAATTCTACAGAAACCGCGCAGGTAAAAACCTCAGAGAAAAAACAGTATAGCAATTAATGCCATGAAAGTTAATTTCCTACGTACATCTCCTGATCCACCGACTTTTTCTCGAACCATGCTTCTAGTTCAAAACAGAATTAAACGAATCCATCATATTAATTTTAAAGTACTAGAAAGTTTCACGTTAATCGGAGGAAAAAGAGATATCTACCTCGATCGTCGATTGTTGTGGGTCCAGATTATGATAGCTTAGATTAAAAGCTACAATGATAAAATAAAAAAATTTAAAAGAGTTCATATCAAATACGAGATTAAAAAAGGAGTTATGTTCCAAAGAGAATGCCTCCTGTGCATGAATAAAGGCCATATATTCCATTGGTGTGCATCTAAACTTACTCTATAATTGAGTAGTTGGCCTAGATCCAACTACAAATCACATCCGCCTATTTCCTTAATCCATCATCCAACAGTCATAATTTTTCAGAAGTTTGCTATCAAGTATAAACCATGGACTCTTGACTCAATACGTATAAACTACAGACTCTTACCCATAACTCGATACGTATAGACCACGGACTCTTACCCATATATACATATACGTAGAGACCACGGACTCTTGACTCGATACGTATAGACCACAGACTCTTGACTCGATACGTATAGACCACAGACTCTTGCCCATATATACATATACGTAGAGACCACGGGTCTTGACTCGATACGTACAAACCGCAGACTCTTGACTTGATATGTATAGACCACTAACTCTTGCCCACAACTCGATACGTATGGACCATAGACTCTTGCCCTTGCCCATATATACATATACGTATAGACCATGGATTCTTGCCCACAACTCGATACATATAAAACATGAACTCTTGCCCATATATACATATACATGGGATTAATTTTTATTCTCCCATTATAAATCTTCCTAATAATTTTTTCTAATTCTTCCTAAACTAGAACTAACAGACTAGCACAGTAACACTATAAATAGGGCGGGTGCAGGTACGTACGCCCCAACATGCATATACATATAAAACGTCTGCCGGGCCGGACGGTAAAATAAATTCAGGACTCCGTATGGAAGTAGGAGTATTACGTAGCTCTCTTAAGAATATGCTCCAGTATCTTTCCCTCCATGTCAATGTGTGCGGACGTATACAACCTGTTAGTTAAGCTTGCAGCGCGGTAAATAACAATTGTGATGAACATATATAATTACAATTTACAACCTGACCGGCCCATCGAGAGAACGCATCGCTACTTTTAATTAAATGAGTAAGTGTAACATGTATTTATGCGTACATCCATGTAAAGAATTGACATGTTAATAAAAAACAATTATTTGTATTTTATTGCATTCATTAACTAATCTATATCTATATCTTGATTATCTGTTATTTAATTTTGCTTGTTCAGATGTTTCATGAGATGAGCCACGTTAATATCAACCAAATGGGACAACTAATGAAATAAGGAATGCTCCTACACCTGCTCCAGTTAGATATAGACAAATAGAAAAAATTACATGTGTCCTAAATGTTACTCCCTCCGTTCTTTTTTGTTTGACGCCTTTGATTTTTGGATTTGTCTTTAACCATTCGTCTTATTCAAAAAAGTTTTGTAAATATCATTTATTTTGTTGTGATTTGTTTTATTAATAGAGGTACTTTAAACGTGACTTATATTTTTACATCTTTGTATTTAATTTTTAAATAAGACGAATGGTCAAAGACGTGTAAAAAAGTCAAAGGGGTCAAAGAAAAAAACGGAGGGAGTACTTTTTTCTACACATTGTTAATATCAGCATTGTTCCGACGTGCTTTGCACATGCATGCTTGCTAGTGCCCCCATAACGATTGACTCTTGCTTACGTCAGAGGGCCCTGAGTGCCCTCCGACGAGAAGCCAATGGCCTTCTCTTCTCCCTCCCCGCGCTTACCATAAGATCCATGCATGCATGCATGCACCGATTGTGCACTTACCTTGGGTTGCTTGTACTGGCAGCGCATGCATGGTGGAGCACTGGCTATATATGCATGGGCTTTTCGATCTTAATCATTAATCGACCCCTCGTGGTTGACATCTCTTGCTTGCCCTGCCGCCCGGCACCAGGCCCGTACATTCGATCTTAATCATTAATCGACCCCTCGTTGTTGACATCTCTTGCTTGCCCTGCCGCCCGGCAGGCCGGCACCAACGTCGAAATGGCATGTGCAATGCATTTTCATGCTCATCTCGCCAAATATATCAAACAGTTCTATGCAAGCATCCTTCTCTCCCCTTTTGTTCCTTGCAAGATATCAATCTTCATCGATATGACAAAAAACATTCATTGCAAAGAACAAAATAAACTTAATAAACTACACGGGAATAGAATTACCGAAATGACTATTGCAAAGCACATGTAAATATGACTCACTTAAACTATTATCGATCATATTCATCTCACTTGATCTAAGGTGAACCAGGAGTTGGCGCCTACATAACAGGTAGCTTGCTTACCAAGCCGTCCTGGCAAGATCCTACAGCTCTCTTATTATTCCTAACTTGACTTATTAATAATAAAACTACTCACTAACAAAATGAAAGACGATCTAGAATCTACCCAATAAGATAGAGTCCCACATACGAGAAAAGGTCACAAATGGAGTTGAACCAAGTAACATCGCAAAGGCATGATAATAGTAGGGTCGGGATATCCCCGCCCTCCGAACATGACGTGAGAGTCTCCCCTCATCCGGCCCTGCACCCTTTACCACGTCATGGGGGTTTACAATGATGAATGCATCTAAATGTCTATGTCATCGAACCGCCATAGACAACCAAAGTTAGAAACACCCCTCCCGGCCTTGATGTCCATGCCTAGCTAGTGAAATTGTAATGAAGGGTGAACACGCCAACGAACACAACATGTACACATTGGGTCATATCACTTATGTTATGTTATTTTGGGCTGATCTAAACGACTGAAATTACTAGATATCGAAAACTTCTCGAGTAGTTTTAATATTTGAATCCATTTCGTTTGACTTGCTTTTAAAAGAGTTAGGACCCACGTTCGAAACGACGAAAAAGCAAACTCAAAAAACACAAAAATATATGCCTTTTCAAAAAGGGAAATGCCTTGGTGCGGGAGTCCGATGCTTCGGACTCGTCCAGGCTCTCGCGCGGGAACTCATCGGGCGCGTGCATGCTAGGGCGTGGGGCCCACATCATTTTTTTTGAATGGCCATAATTTTTGTTTGGGTGCTCTAATCCACAAACCATTTGCACCAACGTGTTCCTCGTATTTTTACGAACAAAACAAGATATATGTTGCCATATAACTCTTCAAACTTACCTGATGAAACTTGGGTTTTGCCTACTGAAACTTAGATTTCATATTCGTTAAACTCACCGAACTGTCAAGTTTCATAAGGTTTAATGCAAGTTTCATCAAGTTTCAACAGGTTTCATCCAAGTTTCATCAAGTTTCATCAGGTCAATTCAAGTTTCAACAGGTTTCATCCAAGTTTCATCAGGTTACAATGAAGTTTCATCCAAATTTCATCAGCACACGGCCAAGTTTCATCAGCACACGGCTAAGTTTCTCTAGTATAGGTGTAAGTTTCATAAGTGCCTTCTTCTAGTTTCACATCAAAACAATTGATAAAGTGAAAAAATCAAAATAAAAAATAAAAAGTATTTAAAATGGGTTGCTCTCGATTTTAAAAGAATTATGAAATTTATTCCACGCATTTTGAACACTGTTTGAATTTTATACAAAAATAAGAAGTTTAATTAGAAATTTAATCAAAGGACGACTAACAAGCATTGGATCTGCGCGTTGCCGATGATCTAACGGACCAGGCAGGTCCGGACCGCGCGCCAGGCGTCGGACGTCCGACTCCTGGCGCTCGCCTTTCAAAAAATAGATAGGTCATTAAACTGTTAATCTGAAAAGAACAAAGCCATTGAATATTTCCTTTTCTTTTCATCTTGCTTACTCCCTCCGTATCAAAATGTTTGTCACTTTTGACTTTTGAACAAATGTTTGACCATTCTTCTTATTCAAAAAATTAGCACAAATATGTAAAAAATAAGTCATACTTAAAATATATTTAGTGATAAAACAAGTCACAACAAAATAAATAACATTTACATAATTTTTTTTAATAAGACGAATGGTCAAACATTTATTCAAAAGTCAAAAGTGACAAACATTTTGATACGGAGGGAGTAAATCGTTAGATGTACAGTAATGGATTAGGATTAAAAATGATCTAGCTGTATTCTTTCTTGCGTACTAAAGTAGGGGCGAGGGTGTATTCCCGCCGTGCTCAAGGGGTAATTAAGTCCATTAATTTCATCCTCCGCGGTCATAACAAAGCTGGGTCAGGAATGGATTTGTGGGTGTCCCCGTGTTCAACTTGTCCTCTAGAAAGGATCCAGCCATATCTACCCCGTGGTACTGTTTGTGCCTTGGACTGTTAGCCCTGTCGCTTCGACGGATGCCTTTGCTTGGGACCTTTGGGTGGAGGTGACGTGACATGCATGGCCGCTGGGCAGTATGAGACCCATAACAATGAGCGCCTTTAGCCAAAGCAAGTGCATTAATAACAGAAGAAATAAGGGTCAGATGGTGTGGTACTGATGCATGCCACTGACAAGGGTTTCGTTTCGCCGCAAGGGCAGCTGCTTTGTTTGTCGTGACAGGGAGGCGCGCACCGCCACACCGGCCGTCGTGCGACGTCGACCAAGGAACCTGCCACCATAGCGTTTTGCCGTTTAGATAAATTTTAGTGAAATCAAATGCTACCTCCGTTTTTTTTATTTCACGTCTTTGACTTTAGAGCACATCTTTGATCATTCGTCTTATTCAAAATATTAGCGCAAACATGCAAAAAAAAGTCATGTTTAAAGTATCTTTATTGATAAGACAAATCACAACAAAATAAATGTTATTTACATAATTTTTTTAATAAGACGAATGGCCAACGATTTGTACAAAAGTCAAACAGAAAAGAACAGAGGCAGTACGAAACACCGCACAAAAAAAAAATATAGAAACCGCGCAGGTAATAACCTCACAGAAAAAAACAGTATACCAATTAATACCATCAAAGTTAATTTCCTACGTCTCCTGATCCACCGACTTTTTCTCCGACCATGCTTCCATTTCGAAACTGAATTAAACGAAGCCATCATATCTATTATATATATAAAGGAGGAGAAAAAGAAGCCACCGCGTTATATAAAGGAGGGGAAAAAGAAGTCACCGCGTTCGTCCACATCATCCAAAATATTTGAACCGTTCGATCAACGGTGGGACCAAATTATAACGGTCTAGATCAATCAAAGAAATTCTCACATAAATCAAGAAAAAAAAAAGATCTATGCCATTGAATTTTGTGGGGCTGGATTATAATGGCTTAGATTGAGAGAAAAATATTAGAAATTCAAATTAAATACAAAAGATGATATAATATGATTATTTTATCCATTCGATCAACGGTGGAACCAAATTATAATGGTCTAGATTAACCATTGTTCACCTAGTCGGCCGACTAAGCCGCCTAGTCGCCGATTAGTCGCTAGTCTGCAATAACACGTCCTGCTACACTACTTGTCTAGTTGTCCGACTAGTCCGACTAGTCACCGATTAGTTGCCGATTAGTCGCTAGTCTACTCTTTAGCTAGTGGGTACCCGTCCTACTGCCGATTAGCGTCTAGGCTAACACTGAGATTAACCAAAGAAATTCCCACATAAATCAAGAAAAAGTAAAAGATCTATGCGGCTTAGATTAAAAGAAAATATTAGAAATTCAGATTAAATACTAAAGCTGATATAATATATTAGAGATAAGCTCTAAATCCGATCTGATATATTAGAGATAGATTATGAGTTAGAGATAAACTATATATGCTAAAACAAATCTAACTGCGCAAATGCGCGGGCCACCTTGCTCGTTAATTTTAAAATGCTAGAAAATTTCACGTTAATCGGAGGAAAAAGAAATATCAACATCGTCGATTGTTGTGGGTCCAAATTATAATAGCTTAGATTAAAAGCTACAATAATAAAATAAATATAATTTTAAAAGAGTTCATATCAAATACGAGATTAAAAAAGGAGTCCATATCTAGACGTTATTATTATATTACCACAGAGTTAAACGGAGCCTCCATATTAATCCTAAAATACTAGAGAAAATCTACACCATCGATTATTATGAGTTCGAATTACAACAGTTTGTCCATATCCACTACAATAATAAAATAAAAGCAATTTTAAAAGAGTTCATATCAAGTACAAGATTAGAAAAAGAGTCTATATCAAATATGAGACCTACCCGCGCAAATGTACGGGATACCTTGCTCATTATTATAAAGGATGTGTACTAGGTCTCTCTGTGTGAAGGCTAAAATGTATTCCTTTTATCTAATTTTTGGTTCTGTCTTAAGTCCTGCTTCAAAGAAAGGAAAAAGTGCCGATTTGGTCCCTCAACTATATACCCGCTGGACCACTTTGGTCCTTGAACGCGAATACCGGACTTGGTAGACCCCAAACTACTAAAACCGGACCAAATTAGTCCTTTGACCGGTCAGCAGGACGGTTTTCAGGATTTTTTTTGTAATCGTGGCTTAGTTTAGCCTACGTGGCTGCCACATGGCCGCCACATCCTTTCCAACCCTCCTCTCTCTCTCCTAATATTGTAAATATCTCTCTCCTCTCACTTTCCTCTCAATCTCTCTCTCTCGCTCTCTCTCTCCCAAGCATGCCGCCCCCCTCTCGCCGCCTCCCCGCCGAGCACGCCGGCCTCGCCCTCTCACCGCTGCCCCGGCGAGCATGCCGCTGCCCCCTCTCGTCACCAAGCACACTGCCGCCCCCTCTCTCCGCCCAGCACGCCGTCGTCCCTCTCTCTCCACCGAGCACGCCGCCCCCACCCTCTCATCGCCGCCCCGCCGAGCATGCCGCCGCCCCCCCTCTCGCCGCCGAGTACGCCGCCCCTTCCTCTCACCGCCGCCCCGCCGAGCACGCTACCGCCCCGTGTGACATACCCAAAATTAACCCATTTTTAGCACAAAATTTTTCGCAAAAATCATTTTTGAGCCCCTAGAAACCTTCCCTAAATTTCCAAGATTTTTCCAAAACAATTCCTATTTTAACCCATGAAAGAAATCCCCTCTTTCATTTTCCCAAGTATTTTAATCCCATAAAATGTCAACTTTTACTGCACCATTAGGTTCTTCTCATTTTTCTGGGTTTTTAGAGACCAATCTAATATTTTTCAGAGCTACCTAAATTTTTCTATGAATTTCCAAAGCTTAAAATCATTTTATGGAAAATTAGTTAAACCTTTCCTTTTTAGGAATTTCTGGAAACCCGCTTTCCCTTTTTGGATTACGCCTTCGGCGTGTCCCTCTTTTCGTCTCTCCGGTCCGATAAGTGACAACCGACGGTCCAGATCAACTCTATCCGAATCAACGCCCAAGAAGAAGCCCACTAGAACAGTATCGCTCCGGGTTTTTGTAAATCCGACGGTGCCCATTGTTTTGCTCTCGGATCTAATGGTGCCCACAGCTTCTTCCTCCTTCGCCGCCGTTGCCACCCCGAAACCACCAGCGTCGCTGTCTCCGCCGCAGAAGCTCGCCGGAATAGCGCTTCGCCGTCGTTCCTGAGCCTTCCAGACCATGGCCACCTCCTATAAGGCTTCGCCACGTCATCGCCAATCCGATCCTCCACGTCACCGCCCTCGGTTTGCCCCCTCACCACCAGAATATTTCACCGGAGTTCACCGCCACCCACAGTTTTCCTCTCCGGTCGCTGCCGTGTCCCTCTACCTATAAATAGGGTGTCCTCAACGCTCTGCATCCCCAAGAACTCACCTTCGCCGCCGCCGTGCTGCACTCGCCGCGCCGTCATTCCCGACCATCCCAAGCTCCGCCGTCACCTCAAGTTGCTCCCCCTCGCCGCCACCTTCATCTCCATCTCCGGCCACCTCGCAGCCGGTGAGCTCCACACCGTCGCCCCTCATTTCCCCTCCCTCTGTCTCCTATTGCCATGCGGGCCCCGCATGTCAGCGCCTACACAGCTCACTGCTCGCACAGCTTCACCTCGCTAATGGCCCGGCCCAGTTCCGACCAGTTAGCCCTTTTCTTTCTTTTTCATTTCTATTTTCCAGATAAAGCTTCCCATTTTTGACAAAATATCAAATCCCCTCCAAACATTCTGCTAAAATTTCCAAAAATCTAAAATCCAGTCTAGCATTTTATAAAAATATAAAATACCGCTTTTTTGTTTTAAATTCCAAAAATAAAATATTTTCCTTCTCTTTCTATAGGAAAATGCTTTTAAAATTTCTTCCCATTTTCCAAAAATCCCAAAATTTCAAATAAAAATATTTTATCCTAATATTTCCTTTAAAAATATATTTTCAAGATTTTCACTCTATATCTTCAACAATTTCCATCTCGAAACTTCGATAACTCTGTTGTCGTCGACCCCGGTCTCTAGAAATTTGTTGATTCACACTCTTCCCATGTACACGTGCATAAATTCTTGCTATCCGAAGATCTACCAAAATAATGCCAAAATCAACCCTCCATTTTATTCTATCTAAAATAATGCCAAAATCAACCCTCCATTTTATTCTATCTAAAATATTGCCAAAATCAACCCTCCACTTTATCCTATCCGGAGTAATGCCAAAAATCCCCTTTCACCTTTTCCTTTTATAAAATCTTTCCGGAGATTATCAAATCATACAAACCATCACCATCTTCGTCAACCCTAATTCTTTTTCCAAAAATATCTTTTAAGAAAATAAATTTCATTCATTCATTCTCCTTTCTTCTCCTTTTTATTAAATTTTCTCTCTATTTTTCCTCTTCTCCAACGTGTAGAAAACGAATTCATTGCCTCCGGATCAGCTGAGCAGAAATATCAGGGCAATAGTGCAGATATTGAAGATTTAGCCGAACCAGGTAGGTTTCCTATTTTTTATGCATTTTGAATTTCCTATTGCCAAATATCTATTTAATTATTGCATTACTTTTTAGTTATTTAATTTTATAAATTTCCCATATTTTATTTATATAATTTCTCATTTTTGTAGAATAGTTACTCTAAAAATCCACTACCAAAAGCCCTCCTAAAATTAACATCTTATACAATACCCTAGCATAGGAAAAATCTAATAATATTGTATTTAAAAATTAGGATAAAAAATCATTGTCCATATGATAAATTCATTTATTGATATGGAAGTGAAAAGTGAAAATTTATAAAAGTTAAGTCATTAGCAAGGTTACCGTGATGACTTAAAAAGGCGAGGCATTATTTTATTATTTTTCTAATGCCTGCGCGGTTTTCCGCAATGCTTTAAGCGAGTGAATCATTAGCAAGGTTACTGTAGTGATTCTGCGGAGCTTAGCATTGTTGAGGTTATTTTCTCAATATCTGTGCGGTGTGCAAGATATTGCAAAACCTTGGGTTTTATTGAATAAAAATGACACATTTATCATCCAACCATTTAAGAAGTTGTTATATGGGTAAGTTGGATAGGTTCTGCAGAGCTGATTAACAAAATCATCGATGGTCCTTACTTCGGGAATCTGAAGTTGTGTCAATTGGGTGGTGCCTATTTTATTCATAATTCTCATGATTTTTTAAAAAATATGCATATGAAAGAAGATGTGTTAAGGAATGGAGTATTTGGAGATAGTATTTGCAAATGTTTTAAAATCTCTTTTAAAAATGTTTTAGAAAAGAATTGACAAAATATAGGATTTTCTAAAAACTATTTTAAAAATATGCATTAAGTCTATTACTAAATTTTCATGTCAATTTCTGTTAAACCCTTGCATATAGTTAATAGGCTTGCATATGGAAACCTGTTAGGACGTAAGTGCTTACCCGTTCTTTTTGCGGGCTACCCTTCTTTTGGGTAGGTCCTTTTTTTCAGCAGAAGATTTTTCATTTGAAGACCTGGAAGAGTTTGGTGTAGATTTTTAGTTATCCTACACTCGAGCCATGCCTGTGGCCTTGAAGTGTAAATTTTGGAGGTGTATTAAAAATTGTAAGTAATATTGTAAAATAACTCTAGTTATGAAATAAAGTTTGGCTGTTTGTACTATTTTGAAATGCGACTGAAATCCTGGATAGTTGTATTTTCATGGATCTCCCGGGGTCCCCACACCCCGCCTCTCAGCCATATCTAGATTCGGCAAGGCGATGGACCGACGAGGTTATCTGCGTCCTCAATGCCACCCTCCGACGCATGCCGACATCCGCCCTTGCTCCATGCCGGCGGCGACAAGCGAGGCGGATGTTCGGTGAGATGCTAGGAAGGGAAGGAGCACGGCGGCGCCTGAGACGGTGGATCGACTGAGGAAGACACTAAGGGAGGTGGCGGCTCTGCCAAGCTCTATGTCATGGGGAGGAGGAAGCCGGCTTAGGCGCATCAGAGGCGGGCCGCCAACATCTTGTGCCCGGGGTAGAGAGAGGGGGAGAGAGAGAGATGTGAGAGAGGAGAGGGGACGTGGCCGCCGTGTGGCAGTCACGTAGGCAAAACTATGCCACATTGGAAAAAAAAAATCTGAAAACTGCCCTGCTGACCGGTCAAAGGACTAATTTGGTCCGGTATTAGTAGTTTGGGGTCTACCAAGTCCGGTATTTGCGTTCAGGGACCAAAGTGGTCCAGCGGGTATAGTTGAGGGACCAAATCGGCACTTTTTTTTAAAGAATGGCATAGCTTCATTTTTTTAAAAAAAAACATACACTTTAAGTTCGTGTAAAAAAGTAAAGCAGGTCTTGTATTCACAAGTGTTGAGCCCACATGCCCACACAAAGAGGGTTCCTTGCTGCCACACAAGAGCCCAGCTAGGGCCTTGTTCCCTTGACAAGATTAATTATTATTAAAAAAAATTTCGGACAACAGAATTCGAAAATTAAAACCACAAAAAGGCAGCAAATTATGAATGCATGAATGGGATCGAACAAGTGAGAGGGTCGTCAAGGAAGAGAATGCCTCCTACGTGCATGAATAAAGGCCATATATACCATTAGCGTGTACATGCCCCATAACGATTAACTCTCGCTTATGGGGCTCGCTTTTGAGGCTGGGTTGCTGATGTGAGAGAAGAAGCTGCCCTCTGACGAGAAGCCAATGGGCAATGGGCCAATGGCGTCGCCCATCGTAAAGCCGTGCGATCCATCAGGCCCATCCAATTTAAAGTGCATATCTTTTCGTTCATAATCAGGCCCATCCAATTTAAAGTGCATATCCTTTCGTTCGGGAAATGCCGACATGCAGTGTAATCACGGCCAATGCCCGTTGATCCGTCGACGTCGAGGGGTTATGCTTATTGTTTCTTTTTTTATTAATACCCTAGCCCGAAAATCGCCTACGTAGCATCTTACCTACGACTCGGTCCCACTTGTCCGTGTACACACGAAGCGTCTCACTTGAGATATAGGCATTGTTCTCTTAAGCCTGAAGCTACTGGAAATTTAATATGAAAAAAGTTGTGACTCCTCAGATGACATCTTGGAGAGTCCAAAAGATTATGACAAAATTATTTTAGAAAATATAAGAAGAACTATTTGAAACCACATAAAAATAACTATAAAGTACTACATCCTTGCTCTCTACAAAAATAAGAGCAGTGCATGAGCGGTGCCATCTGCTATTGGGCCACACATATACACAACCCGTCCAGCCAGGGTGACGCTTTGATACCATTTGTAACGTTGTACCTTAACATTCGCTCAAAGCCGACCGACCTTAGAAGCCGCTCCACATATACATAACTTCTCACTTGGATTCAAGGCTCACTCACCCCAAAAGGTTAACCCGGTATCTAAGATTTTGCGCTACACGGGTTGAATCCATTCGCATAGAAAAGGTTGTCTCGAGATGTTATGACTATGAAGATTATAAGACAGCGGAATACTTTGTCAACAAAGAATTGTGGTACTAAAGAAGGATACAAATTTTCTCCTAGAATAATGTAAGCTTTAGCTGTTAATTAATGCTGGCATATATAGCTAGGTTGTAGTTTGACTTAAATTTGTTTCCGTCATTGGAACAGCGTAGGTATACATGGGTCGACTTAGGGATGAACAAATTATTTTATTAGGGTGTCGAGTTTAGACATGGATATATAGGCAGATGGCCTTGAGGTAATGACATTGCAGCATGGACATCGATATCCTATGGTGGGTGGCCTGGCCATTGACATTTTCCCTCTATAGCTAGCATGCTTACGTGCGGACTGAACATTGTGTTAATTGTGTGTACTCGCGCGGCCGGCTACGTGGCCTTCTCTTCTCCCTCCCTGCGCTTACCATAAGATCCATGCACTGATTGTGCATCGCTCTCTGTCTTCTTTTGCCTACCTTGGGGTTGCTTGTACTGGCAGTGCATGCTTGGTGGAGTACTGGCTATGCATGGGCCCTTCGATCTTAATTAACCCATCGGTGTTGACCATCTCTTGCTTGCCCTGCCCGGCACCAACGTCGAAATGACCAAATTAACAAATCTACTCATTTAAGTGACTAGCTATAGCCCCGCACTCAGTTAATTGTCTGGTGCAGGTGTACATATATAATCGAATCAAATGCTAGAGTTTGAATTTATATGTATGCTTAATATGTTTGATATATCGATCTGTCAGCTGTCAATGAGCATTTCTCATAGTAGACATATGTGTGTGAGAAAAACGAATCATACATAATTTATCTTTATTGTTTAATTAGCACAGTATTATATAGACTTATACTACTATTGTGCATAACGTTATAATCTGCATCGCACTTCAGCTAAAGCTACTCGACATTGTTTGATTACTACTGTTAACCACACACAATACTATCGATCATGCCCTTATAATCTGCACCCCACTCTAAGTCTCTAACAAAGGCTACTCGACGTCGTTTAATTACTATTACTAACGACGCAGAACTACTGATTAATGCAATATTGGAGGAACCGGGCGTTGCATTGATTAATAAGGATTAAGAAGGGAGCAACATGCAGCACCGGTAACACCAGACTGAACATCGAGATTTAATGGAGGGGAGAAATTGAGGCAGCGAGCTCGATCGGCTCCCATTGATGGCCTGAAAAGGGCAGGTCGCCCTCACCAGCTAGCTCTATCTCGCTCCATCACCCATGGTGGCGAGCGAGAGCGAGAGTGATGAGAAAGAGAAAGCGAGAGAGAGAGAGAGAGACTCCAGCGAAGCCGGCCGACATGGCGCGTTGCCGGCCATCCAAATCGCCGAGCTCGCTCGGGGGCATGTCCGAATCGGAATCCCGCCATGAAAAGGAGGCGCGAGCTGAGCTGAGCTTAGCTCGCTCGCCATTGATTGAATTGACCCGCAGCGCAAGCAGAGACGATCTCCCTCTCGAGCCTCGGCCGCTGATGGGGTTGACGTCGATGGCGTGGCGCGCAATCATATGGGTCAGCCCCGCGACGCCGACCGCCCGGAAGGAAGGAAGGACACTTGGGCCAGCGAGCGCCAGATCTAGCGCGACCCTGCTGCTATATTATATGATTTTTTCTAATCTTCTCACAGGACTTCTAGGAGCCTCCTTTTCTTTTTCTTTTTGTTTGGAAAAGGAATTCTAGGAGCTTGCGTGTACATGATGGCTTGTTCTAAGACCCGAGAATTTTTCTTAGAGCCAACCCCACGCATACATAATATCCTACTTGGGATTCGGTCTCGCTGGTGCCCCTGAAACCGTATTTGGAATAACAGTACAAACTCTTCTAACATGTATTACAAAAATGTCGCATCCGATAACCTGTCATTGAATGCTCATAAAATTGTTTGGAAGAACAAAAGTCAACTTAAGCATAAACTTTCTTATGATTGATACTGCTCAATTGCTTGAATTGTTGGAGCCTTTTTCGACGAAAAGGCATTTAGAATGGATTTGCAGCTTGCTCTCTTAGTCAGTCCAATTTTGACGAAACTTTGCTACAACTTTTCATACAATGCCTAACCATAAAAGATATATGGTGTCATCTGAAACTTTCTATTATGATGATATCACAACGCCGACTTTTTATGATTACGATCGAGCCTTTCTTCAAAGAGCTCTTCTCTCTGATATGGTGGCACATTTGGCTATGGAGAAATGCCTAGATATTCAACTTAAAGTTGAATCTTTCGTTAACCACAACCTCCAAAATTCACTCGTCAATATAGTTTCTTCGTGCAAGAGGGACCGACTCCTTTGAAGAAGGCATTACTCAATATCTTTGCACTTTGGAACCTGATTAAGTTTGTGTTTTCCCTTTTTCTCTTCTTGGTTCTTTTTCATTTTTTTGTTTGGGCTTAGACCTAGCTTTTACAAATCCTTTGAGAAATATATGGTTGTGGATAGCTTAGTTTTTTTTTTTTCTTTACAAAAGGGTTAACGGGGATGCTATGATTTGTGCTGTCAAGTGTTTATATATAAGCTAGTAGAGCGCGATGTCAACCGGCAACACGGTATTAAGGAGCAAGGTGTTATAATCACTCCTCGAATGGGTTGTCACCCTCGTTAGCATAAGCTTAGGAAAGTCCACCCGATACACGATCTATGTCGTATGCCACTATGAGCCACACATACACGCGACCCGTGCAGCGATGGCGATGCTCTGATACCTAGGTTTTGACCTCACTTGCCCAAAAAAAAGTAAACCTAAATGTTTGGATTTGGGCCGTCATGAGTCATAAGCTAGTGGAACATGATGTGGTAATAAAGAGTAAGGTGTTATATTTTTTACATATTTGTGCCACGTTGACTTGTTGACAATTGGGATGTTTTCTTGTCCTCGTCGATATTCAAGCGTGTTCACATGAATTGTAAAATTTTGAAATAGCTACATGTATTTTTTTTTAAAAAAAATAATGTATACATGGTTTTATTATATGTGCAATATATTTCCTTTTCTCATATGACACCGATTTTGACAAGCAGGAGAGTGGCAATGTGGTACTAGCAAGCAGTGAGGCCCAGCCGATGTTCTTCTTATCTCATTTGCCCTCCCTCTGTATTATACCGTTGTATATGCATGATTACATGGTCGTACTATGGTCATTTTTTTTTTTGAAATGGAAGATAAAATTACTTTTAAGAACCAAACATCGAGTTGATACAAAGTTTTAAAAATAACTCCCGGCCTCTGTATACAAGATACACACAGCCAAAAAGAAAAACAAACACACTCTCAGTAACGCTCAATCCTTTGACTAGAACGCAGGTCTCATGGATAGCTGGGCAAGTGGTTGTGACTTGTGAGTACGTGGTGCTGTACCAGCTAGATGACTGTCGAATACATGTAACTATGTAAGCGTGTCTGACTGATAACGCTGAAGTAAAGGCCTCCTCTGACAGCCTGACTAGAGAAACAGCTAGCTGATCTCGTACTGCTGCAGTGCTGCTGCTCGATCACCGGCTGAAAAGTGGCCAAACAAGAGGGCTCCCTGCGTCCTAGCTGTTCTCGTTTATGTTTTCAGAGATGCATCGGGAACCGGTGAAGACGCGTTCTGTGATATGTCTGAAGAATTGTTAAGAGAGAGTGATCGACGAGGAGTGATCAGTGATGGTGATGGCTTCCAGCGCGAAGGGATGGAGCCCTACTCCTAGGTTGCATACATGGCCCCATACGCACCGACATGCACGGGCCCCTCCTCTTCTTGTGCTCGCTCTCCCTGCAATCTCACTATGGCCTTGTTTTTCTTCAGCTTAACATAGCGTAACGTTTCACTGTAACAAAATTTATCCTTTTTATATAGCCTGTTTGATGTAATAATTTGTAATGATTTTTATCAGATTTTTAGTAGTCCTTTTAAAGATTGTAAAACTATTTTAAATTATTTTTTATAACAATTAAACAACGATTCACAGCGTACTTAGAATTAAGCTGGTCAAGAAACAAAGCACGAACGGCCACTGTTTGTGGCTGCTAGCTACAGGGTAACATTCGCCCTCTTATTAAAGACAGAAAGAGGCTCACCTCCTTCGTTGTATGTGTGCTTGAAACCATTTAAATTTTTTTAGTCCATTTGAGTTTGTTTACGTGGTAAGAGATTTTTTTAGCATGCGTCTAGATGTTTTAAACGATTGATGTGGTCTGATCAAGGATCATTATTACATCTTACACGTTACACCATAGAGGGTAAGATATCATCACCAGTGAAAAGTCGTCAATCCATTCAACTTTCATTAATTCACACATACACTAGAGGGAAATAAAATTTCACTAGTAGTCCCTCCGGTCATAAAAACAAGTCGCTGTTGACTTTTGGATATGCCTTTGACCATTCATCTTATTCAAAAAAACTACGTAAGTTATCATTTATTTTGTTGTGATTTGTTTTATTATTAAAGATATTTTAAGCATGATTTATATTTACGAATGTTTGAACTAAATTTTTGAATAAGACGAATGGTCAAAAGCGTGTACAAAAGTCAATGGCGACTTGTTTTTATGACCGGACTAGATGACTGTCGAATACATGTAACTATGTAAGCGTGTCTGACTGATAACGCTGAAGTAAAGGCCTCCTCTGACAGCCTGACTAGAGAAACAGCTAGCTGATATTGCACTGCTGCAGTGCTGCTGCTCGATCCCCGGCTGAAAAGTGGCCAAACAAGAGGGCTCCATGCGTCCTAGCTGTTCTCGTTTATGTTTTCAGAGATGCATCGGGAACCGGTGAAGACGCGTTCTGTGATATGTCTGAAGAATTGTTTTAAGAGAGAGTGATCGATCGACGAGGAGTGATCAGTGATTGTGATGGCTTCCAGCACGAAGGGATGGAGCCCTACTCCTAGGTTACATACATGGCCCCATACGTACCGTACATGCACGGGCCCCTCCTCTTCTGGTGCTTGCTCTCCCTGCAATCTCATTATGGCCTTGTTTTTCTTCGGTTTAATGTAGCGCAGCGTTTCACTGTAACAAAATTTATCATTTTTATAGCCTATTTGATGTAATAATTTGTAATGATTTTTATTAAATTTTTAGTAGCCCTTTTAAAGATTGTAAAACTATTTTAAATTATTTTTTATAACAATTAAACAACGATTCACAGCGTACTTAGAATTAAGCTGGTCAAGAAACAAAGCACGAACGGCCACTGTTTGTGGCTGCTAGCTACAGGGTAACATTCGCCCTCTTATTAAAGACAGAAAGAGGCTCATGTCCTTCGTTGTATGTGTGCTTGAAACCATTTAATTTTTTTTTAGTCCATTTGAGTTTGTTTACTTGGTAAGAGATTTTTTTAGCATGCATCTAGATGTTTTAAACGATTGATGTGGTTTGATCAAAGAATTATTATTAGATCTTACACGTTATCCATTCAATTTTCATTAATACACACATACACTAGATGTAAATAAAATTACACTAGAAGTACTTGTAAGTATGAGTTATTATAAAAACATTTAAAAAGGGAATTAAATATGGATGAAATCATCTATGCAGAATGTTCCATGCTTGCTATGAGTCGTTATTTCGGACTACAAAATAATCATGGCAAGGTGATTTAAAACCTTGGTAGGATACTTGAGGTGACCCATTATGACAATTAACTGCATCGTCATGATATATCCAATTGTGGAGATAAAAAAATTATTGGTTTTTTACCTCTTGAAAGGTAAGTTAGTGTTACGTAAAATTAAAGGAAGACACGGATAATCTTGCACTTCACTAAATTAAAGGAGGACATATTCCACCGCATGCACGTACAAGAGCAAAATCCTTACATGACAACATCCCAAGACATTTAAGTAGCTAGATTGTGTCAAAGTTCAAATCACATTTTTATATGATAATCCGTGTCCAATTAGAAGGATAATTTTTAAACGTTAGGGCCGGTCGATATGTAAAAGACACGAATCTATGATTTGTGACCGGAGGAAGCGGTGATTAATATCAATGAGTTGATCATATTCATAGAAATGATTCGTGTGGATTTGTCTCCGAAGACATTTTCTACAGTGTACTCGCTTTTGGCTGGTTGGGGGCATTGGGGGTACTCCAAGTGGCAATTGGTTGGCCACTTGCTCAATCGCTTCGTTGTCACACTGCTAGGGTCAGCGTACACTGGTAGGTCAAATCCAACTTGCTCAATCACTGAGCTATATAGCTAGCTCCACATTGTCATACTGATATACCAACTTTAAAAATAAGCATGAGTGCAGCAGGGAGAAGTTTAGCATGGTTGGGCGCAAGGGGTGAAAACCCTGCCCTTTTGGGCTAGTAATGGCGTCGTCCTGTCGACGTTCCCTCGTTGGAGGAGTTACATCTACCTAGGGCCACCTGCCCCTTGGCTACTCCTTGTGCTGTTCTTTTCCCGTTTGCTTCTTTTCGCGCCGTTCCCTGCTTCTTCTTCTTTTTTGCTTCTCCTTGTGCCGTTCTCTGTTTCTTTCTGCTTTTGCGCGCACCTCGCACTCTCATCTTTCCCCCTTTTTTTCCACCTCCGGTGAGAAGCGGGGGATTGAACCCCCGACCTGTTGTGTCCCACACCCAGGACACAACCAGTTGAGCAATGCTCACTTCTCACTGTAACATAACTCCAAGTGCTAATTGGTTGCCCTGATCGCTTCGTTGTCATACTGCTAGGGTCAGCGTACACTGGTAGGTCAAATCCAACTTACTCAATCACTGAGCTAGCTAGCTTCACATTATCATACTGATATACCAACTTTAAAAAGAAGCATGAGTGCAGCAGGGAGAAGATTTATTATTCATCGGCAGGGAGAAGATTTTGTTCATTTATTCATTTACATATGCATGTCTCCGTCGCAACGCCGTTGAGCTTGCAAGATTTTGTTCGTTGTGGACAGGATATCGGGCATGCAACGCAAGGAGCGTGTGAGATGTCACCAAGATCCTGAGCTGCAGGACGGGCAAATGCTAAACTAATCGCCAGATACGGTCTCTGATCTTATTATGTATGTATCCCGGGAACAGCAGGACAGGGATTGTGTTTGTGCGGTTGACATGTTAACATCTAGCGCGTTAACGTACGTGTGAACTGTCCGATTCACAGGATTTCCTTAGTGGTAGCAGTACATGCTCTGACTAATTACCATGCTAATCTAGCTGTCTATGGTATTTGTGAGTATACAACAAATGAGCCCAGATCGTAGAGCTCCAGATTCTGTAAGATTGGAAAACCTTTTTCTGTACCCTGCTCAGACCTAGAAATGGCACCCTCACCGCTCCATGTTTTTTCTTATTTTGTTCAATGTTGGACCAAAAGATGATCTGTTGTATTAATGGAACCCATACGAGCTCGTCGGCAGGGGAGGTGAACATTAATCATAATTCACATATAAGGTGAAAACGCGCTCTATCACTTATCCTTAAAACTACCATGCAAGCCGACGATTCCACTATAATTCGAAGACCCCCACCCCCCAGCGTTGCGCTTAACAAAATGATCACAAACTACCCTGCAAACCTTCGAGGGTCATGCATAAACTGAGGAAACTGATATTATGCCACTCCTTAGAGTGGTTTTCATCTAAACGCCACTGCAGTTGTTTCTCTCTTTGTCATTTTGGCCTTTTTCTCCAATTCGAACATATAAAATGATATTTTTATCCGAGTAAAATGCACCGGAGGTCCATTAACTTGTAGCGTGGTGTCATTTAGGTCCATCAACTTCCAAACTGCAGTTTTGGTTCATTAACTCTTTAAGTTGTTTACTGCAGGCCCGTACCCCTTCGTTTTGTGTTTAGATCCAACGTGGCATGGACATCATGGCAGCCATCAAGATCCGACGTGGCATTAACTCTTTAAATTTTGCTAGAATTGTTCAGAAAGAGTGGAACATGGCACCATCAAGATCCAAGATTGCTAGAGCCAGAAGGCTAGCCATGAAAACAGTACTTGGTGATGAGATTGAGCATTACAAGTGTCCATGTTCATGCCACGGTTTCCATGCCACGTCAGATCTAAACACAAAACGAAGGGGTACGGGCCTGCAGTAAACAACTTAAAGAGTTAATGGACCCAAAACTGCAGTTTGAAAGTTGATGGACCTAAATGACACCACGCTATAAGTTAATGGACCTCCGGTGCATTTTACTCTTTTTATCCCCTTCTTTTCCAACCCGCTTATCTCTCCACCATGACCGGTCACCTCTCCCCTTGCGTCGGTGCACATAGCGATGATGGTCGCAGCAAGCTCTAGCCAAGGTCCCACTTACACCACCACCCCCAGGCCCGCTAAGTCAGCCAAGAGCCACCACCTCCTCGCCAAAGCCGCACACGTCACCACGCAGCCGAAGGTAGAGCCGCTTCCCACTATCACCCCAGCCCTAGCCCCAGTCCTCGCCGAAGCCCTATCCGATGGATAGGATGGGGGTGGTGCCATGCAACCATCATCAAAGTTGTAGCCAAGGTCCTCATCAAAGCCTTCCGCTGCACTTTTGCCCTCACCACCAGGTCGCTGCCTTGCCGATGCACCATTGTCCCCTCCACCGCGCCTTCCTTGTGCCTTGCGGCCCGTGCCATTGCTCACTTGATCTTGTAGGAGAGGCGTGAACACATGGAGGAGGAGGAAGAAGAGAGGATGAAAGGAGACGGGGGCAACATTGTAATTGTGCATGGCTGTGAATGGAAGAATTACCTAAATACATTTTTAAAAGGGTCACAACAGGAAAAAAAAAACCAGAGGGCAATGAAGGCAGTGGTGTTTCTATGAATCCCAAATGTGGAGTTGCATTGACATGCTCCATAGAGTGAGAGTGTGACATAATATCAATTTCCTCATCATAAACTACCTTGAAAGCATGGTTCAAGCAACAAGGAAAGGATACGATAAAATCGAGCCATTATGTTAGTAAATGTCAATCGCTAACGTGAATCGCCACCTGACAACTATACAAGAGTGGAGAAAAACATAGCTCTTAGCTAGCTACTCCCTCTAGGCACAAATACTATCATCTAAAACGTCAATAATTAATTTATGATAGGAAGGAGTACTAAAGAGAAAAACAGAGACCTAACATACAATTGTATTTTCTTTTTAAAAGGGCCTGTCTTTTTCCAAGGCAGCATAAATAAGGAGAATCACTGTGCATGCAAGTCATTAATACCATCTCCACTGTTACAACCGTTCCGTTCTTGGCTGATCGCCTTGTAACATCTCCTTCGCGGGGTCACCCCTCCTACGCTTCGCCTCCACTCCCACGGTAGAAAGTTCTCAGAGGCCGCCTCCGTTTCACCTTGTACGATGTGACTCATCGACAATATATGTCCATTTTTTTACCTAGAGAATTATTGTACAACCAATATATTTTACTTGGTTCTATCTGAATACAGTAAGGTTGTATTATATAAGGTCATTATCGGAAAGATCCGATTAGAGTAAAAAGATCCTGCTATACGGATTACTGGATTATGACCGTGACAAAGCTGGTGTGGTCCTCAATTTGTTGTCCTCGAGGTAGCAGTGTACGCCGTTGTTTTCTCAAACGTCCATCTCCTAAATGAAAGGCAACGGCACGTTTTTAATCTTGAAGGAAAGAAACCCGTGTGATTGGCGTTGGTCTGGAATAACTGCGGTGAAAACGTCTGACGTAGAATGGCAACCAACACGTAGACACCACCGTGGCCCTGGCCCTTTCGCTGCCCGGGCCCATGCACACCGACCCTGCACATCAGCCTCTAGGCTAATCCTAAATAAATGACGACGTTAATCCTGCATATTGGTCATGAATGGTCCACTCCACCGTCTCTGCTTTGCGAAATCGTTTTGCTACGATCCTACGTATTTTCATCGGTTTCTAGGCGATTATGATGGATTGCCTTGTTTTTTCTTCTTTGGTTTGATGAGGTTTTGTACTCGCTCGTGCTGGCTCAACCGGGTGGATGGAGGGTGAAACCACTTGCGCATAGATGAAGGAGATCATCGAGACATGTCAATTGCTAGAGTTTGGTCTCTGAGTTTCTTTAATAATTTTGATCCAATTTTTGGAACCAAGGTTATAAGTTATGAACCGAGAGTTTTGTACGACAGATTGTGCAGCTGTGTATGTACGTATGCAAAGATTAAATAAATATGGAAGTGTCTTCAACCCAGAGTCCCAGACGACTGCTCATGCGCACGTCCGTCAGGCACACTCGTTGGTAAGCGTGCGGCGAGGCCCAGTCGCCTGGGTTCTAGCAAAACCGAATAAATATTTCATTAAAGAAAAAACATGGATGTCCACATGCATGCATCATCGTCCATCGCACATGAAGATCGATTAATTGGTGCATGATAGGTAAATCCATCTTATATGATTAAGAAAAATCATAAAATGCCACTTCAAATATGTGCATTTTCATAATCCGTCTGACAGCCAAGGAACATTGGATGGAGATCCTCCTGCGAATTGAGTCGGAAAAGGGAGGGAAAATGCGTCTGCATGTTTGGCGAGGGGAAGATCGAGTGATGATCACTGGCCAAAGCTGGAGGATCCCATTTTCAATTCGGTTTCGCGTCTTGATTCGGTCTGCACGGCCGGTGACTCGCAAAGCTTAAGCCTCCCTGATCGTGATTTCATCGGCGCCAGATATGCATGCACATCCAATGAAACGATCAAAAGCGAACGGGGAAAAATGCTAAAAATTTAGGGGCAGCTTGGAGACCAGGACGAACAGAATCCGTGTGGAAAGCAACTCGGAACTCGAGGACTGGATGGGCAGGCATCGTCTTGTCACGGGTTATAAGCAAAGCCTAAAAAGGAATAAGTGCCTTAAGCTAGTACTGCCACTATATGGTTAATTTGCTGCTAATTAAGCAGGTTCGAATCCTGCGAAGCACACGCTACTTCCCCGGGCTTGCCTTATCTGATACAGTTTATTTCTGCCTCTTCTTGCTTTTGCACTGCAAGAGTTCTTTTTTTAATCATACTAGCAAAAGTCCTTATTTGGATTAAAAAAAATATGTAGCCTGTTTAGAGTGGCCGAGATGAATAAATAAGTTATCTGAGCTAAGTTAGTCGTGAGCAAGGATTTTTTTTTCCCGACGAAATTTCGGCGAAATTTCGGGAATTTCGGATTTTTCGCTAGCAACCAAAACGAAAACGAAAATTTTGAATTCAAAAGATTTGATCAAATTTAAAACTTGCGCATAAAAAGAAGGCATAACTTATCTCTTTACAAAACCCTCTAGCCTAGTGGGTAGTGCTTACTGAAACATGAAAGAGGTGCATGGTTCAAATCCTAGGTTCAACACTTTTTTAAATTTTTTTTCAAATTCTCTATTTTTATTTCGGCGAAATTTTGCCAAAATTTCGAGAATTTCGGATATTTCGCCAGCCACCGAAATTTTTTCGATACCGAAATTCAAATCCCTGGTCGTGAGGGGCTAAATAAATAAGCTGGTGGGACGAACAAGGTTAAACTATTTTAAAGCATTATGTACACTATTGGCTTCATGGAGTGTTTTAGCTTAGGAAACCACAACATTTCTAGGTGAGGCCGTTTGAAAGCAAAATGAGAAATTTTTTTTAATCGCTTAATGTACTTAGGGCTTGTTTGGATCGAGCCCTGCCAGGCAGCTCGCCAGCCAGGCAGCGATCACAGCCCCAGGCAACCAAAATCGGACGCCTGGGAGCGCTGCCTGGGCCAGGCAGCTCCGGCCGGCTCCCATCCAAACAAGCCCTTAGTATGCCACATACGTCATTTTCTTGGAAAAAATAATTAGACAAAATATCTATGATTGTCCTTGCAAATTTTTTTTCACCTTTAGAAAAGAAAAGGGTGAGAGAGAAGAGTTTCGTGAGCTGTGCTGCCAGGTCGTTGGAGTCCTACGTTTCCAAGCAACAAATATACGGTGACGTACTTGGCGGCACGCCACTGCCGTAGCACTGGAGCGAGCCATTCCGCTTCGGTGGAGGCCGAATCCTGGCCGTCCGTTTCGCATCCGACGCTCGGGCGGTGCGCGTGAGATTTTCTCCCCGTATCTCTGTCTCCCCCCTCGCAAAGCTGGCCGGAATGGGGCGGCGCTGACGTGGCAGGCCACCGCGCCGGCGCCGGCGCCTGACACGTGGAGCAAGAGCCCAGCAAAAAAGGAGTGCACTGGAGGACTGTATCAATGAATGCAAATTGGGCGGAAAATATCAGGTCAGTTTTTGCTCTGCCGTTCGTTTGCATGCCCTGTTTCGAGGCTTCTTTTGCTTCGCTTGTGTGATCACCGATCGGTGCAGAGTCCGTGCAGAATCAAGAAATTCCAAAAAGAAAGAGACAAAGTAAGGAAAGGGGTTTACCATTTTGGATTGTGATCTGTATGTCTGGTGGCGATGAATCTATACAGGAACGAATGAAAGAAGGACCTTAAAACCCTCGAAGAAAAATTATCGAAGAGGATTAATGGTTAATCATCCTAGTAACAGTGTGGTGAGTGGGCGAGTGGTGAATGGTGATCAGATCAGCCCGAGAGTCTGCACCAAGCCGCCCATCTGCAGGGCCGCGTCCTGCCACGGCAATGCGCATGCGCGCTGCCGCCCCACGAACTCCAGCACCTTGGCGATCACGCCGCCGCCCTCCCGGCCCCCGGCGTTCGCCGCCTGCGCCGTCTTGTCGGCCCTGAGCAATGCGATGTAGGTGCCGAGGTCGTGGACGGCGGCCGGGTCGCCGACCTTGAAGAAGTCGAGGGGGAGCTCGACGCCGACGTGCGTGTAGCAGGTGGCGCGCCACGGGCGGAGCACCCCCGTGGTTGCCTCGTTGAGGAAGACGCCGGGGAGCTTGGTGATGGGGTCGCGGATGTTGGCGACGCGCAGCACCTTGACGCCGAGCTCGTCGCAGCGCGCCTTGAAGGCGGCGTTGCCGACCCTCGGCCCGCCGTAGGAGAAGACGGTGACGGGGGCGCGGCGGCCGGATGCGTCGACGTTGAGGCCGAGCTCGGCGAGGTCGTACGCGAGGAGCAGCGCGAGGGCGCTGCCCATGCTGTGGCCGGCCAGCGTGACGCTCGTGTCCTCGCCGGGGCGCGCGCCGGCGACGAGCCGTGACACCTCGCGGAGGAGCTGCTCCCGGCAGCTCCCCGCGCCGCCGAAGCGGCACGTCTTGTCCGCCGAGGTGTAGAGGCTGAGGAACCCCGACTCGACCTTCACGTCGGGGCGCGGGTCGCAGGGGTCGAGCCGCGCCGGCTCCAGCGAGCTCATCAGGTTGGCCATCCACTCCGCCGGTGTGACGGTGCCGCGGAAGGAGACGATCACGTCCCGCCGCCCGAGCCGGCGGCTCGTCTCGTCGGTGGACACCGCGACGTAGCCGATCCACCGGCCGCGGCCGCTGGTGGACGCCTCCATGGTCGGCACCGTCACGTCCGGCGCCGCGTAGATGTACCTCGTCACCTCGTACCCGGCGCCGGCCATGCCCACCTCCTCCAGCATCCGCTCCTTCCCGTACTTGCAGTTGAGGTACCGCCGCGACGCCGGGTCCAGGTCGAACGCCTTGTAGCAGGCGTCCACCAGCTCGCCGTAGCGCGTCACCTCGCTCCTCACCACCGGGTGCACCGCCGGCTCGAGCAGCCCCTCCCAATAATCGCACCCTTGCACCTGCCTCCACATGCTCGCCAGCGCCGCCGTCGGCGCCGCCCTCCTCGCCGGCGCATCCACCGCCATCACCGTCGCCGCCGCCGCCGCCGTGGTGCTGCCCGCTGCGGCGGCCCTGCAGCGGGCGGCGGCGCGGGGCCTAGCGGAGCAGCTGGTTGGGATCCCGGCGCGGCATTGCGGCTGCATCGTCCTTGCCGGCGTCGCGGCGGCGAAGGCCATGCGCTAGCTGCCGTAGGAACGCGACGACCATAGATGGAGAGGGAGAGGGAGAAGGGGGGGAGAGAGGAGCAGGACTGCAGGAGCCGAATGGATGATGCATGGCATATAAAAGGCGGGAAACCGGGAACCGAGCGCCTCGGCTTGCGGTCTTTCTTTGCACGCAAGCTGAAGCTGCTACTAGTCCTTAAGCTGCTGTTGCAGTCGCCCAAGTGAAGCTCGAGCTGGTTGCCACCGCGCCGCCCGCGCGCTTTTGACATGCGCACCCGCTTCCTGTGGCTGCCTCCCGCCCAACGGCCGGCGCTACGGCCAGCGTCAGATCTTGAGGCAAATTTTGTCATTTTTGTTTCTTCATGTAAGAAAATTCAAAAAATAAAAAACAAATCATAAATAATCTCTAATGTATGCCCGTTCCCACATATATTTTTCATATTGGTATACAACATTTATACATCTAGGTTATTCTTTAAAAAACGTTTATAAAAATGAATATTTGTCACATAGATTCAAATAAAATAATTGTGGGGCTTGACATAGATTAGAGAATATATATATGTATATATATTATTTGTTTTGATTTTTTTAAATTTTGTTACACGAAGAAACAAAAATGACATAATTTACCTCAAGATCTAACGATGGCCGTTCGATGGAGATCCAAAGGCTAGCACAGGCATAGGATGGGAGCACGTCTGTCGACGGCCATCGGACAGCCCCACGTCCTCCTCCGCCTGGTTTTGAATCTGGGGCCGTCCGCCTCCGCCTGGTTTTGAATCTTCTTTTTTCAAAGAAATATTAAGAAGGAACGAAATTGGGCCGATCAAAGTGTAGTAAAAATTTACCCAGTCTTGACCCTTGAAGTTTTTTGACCTCAGTGGATGGAGATCGGAGAGTGCCGATGTTTCATTCAATTAGAGGGATGACAAGTCTGCATATTATATGTATGTTTTTGGCTAGTGATTGACCGGTCAAGTTGCTTGCTTTTCTTTTGGTTTGGTGGATGAGCTATCAGCACTCAGCAGGTATCCTACGATCTCAGATTGGCCATACGTATGCTGGGTTTCTGAAGATCAAGAAGCTAGCAAAACAGCAGAGCTCTCCTTGACTGAACTCTGAATGACCGGGAACATTCAGAGAGCCGTGTCTGATCACTGCACATTTGCCGGATTACTAGCAGTAATAGCTAAGAAGGAAGCAAACCACGGTTAAAAAAAAAAGTCAATTGCTTGTTGCCTTGCCGGTAGACAGATAAATCGTTTGGTTACCAACAGTAAGCCATCAGTTCATGAAAAGCGTCGGTCAAGAACAGACATTCAGTTTATCTCCACCAGTCAACTGCATCTGTGCAAGTAGGGCTGACATTTTAAGCTCGGAGAAAAACCCAGTATGTATCCATCATCGGGTTTAAGCATACCCAGGACGGATTCACACTGGGAAAGTGCCATTACCTAGTGCATATATACATCCGAAACAGTTCTTGCCGTTCATTGGACGCCGAAAAATAATTTGGGAGTGCCTAGCTCGCAGGCGCCTGCGATCGGTGGATTTGCGCAGGCGCCACGGCCGGCAACTCCGCATGCGTACGTATATAGCAAGAAAACAAATAAATTTCCACTATCACAAAACATTTTTTTCCAATAAATGGAATATGGAAAAACAGTAGAAATTTAGTGGAATTTTTTGCGCCTGCACGATTTCGCAAATTATACGAGCAAAAAAATCTATTGACATGAAAAATAGAAAACAAAATAAAATTTATAATAAAATAGAAAACAAAATAAATCTATAATAAATGGAAAACAAAATAAATCTATAATAGATCAGACCTTGCGCAAAAAATTCCACTATCGCAAAACATTTTTTTCCAATAAATGAAAATGTGGAAAAACAGTAGAAATTTAGTGGAATTTTCGCTAATTGAGTGCTAATTAAATAAAAAAATAGCAAAAAAAATCAAAAAATCAAAAAAATAGAAAATATTTAAAATGGGTTGATTAGGATTTTAGAAGAATTATGAATTTTTTTCTACGTAATTTGGACTCCAGATAAAATAGATACAAAACAGAGAAATCTAAATGAAAAAAAATGAATCTATACAACTAGTAAACTAGCAGCATGATCTTGTCTGGCGCGCCTGCACTCCCCGTAGCGCCGTTGAGAAACGGCAGGCGGCTGCGCGTTTTGCTAAACCGCGGGCGTCTGCGAAATAGAAACACCGAAATAATTTCCCCTAGATCATCCTATCATAATTAACCCGGCGAATTAAGCAGAGTCCCGTCCCTGTTCAATCGCTTGCCGCCTTTGGATCACGACGGTGCAGTGCGCGCCAGTGTACTACGGGGGCATACGCATCGATCGCTGAATGCTACACTGCCATTGATGTTCTTCTCCCTCTCGCGGACGCCGCGAAGAGGGGAAAAAAAAACCCGGATATTTATGCCGAAAAGTGGCGGGAACTTGGCCAGATTAATGGCCAATTAAGGAGCTGGTTGGAAGGCAGTTAGGCCGGGGCGCGCGGCGAGGCGCGCCGACGACGTGGGCGAACGGGGGCCACGCCGGCGCGGCGCGGCGACGTGGCCGCTCCCGCGGCTGCGGGTGGTGACGTCGACGGCGCCGAGCGGCCGCTTCGTTCCCGCGGCGACGTCGATCGTCGGGGACGATGATAGCGTGGGCATCGGCCTTGGGGGCGGGAGGGACGTCCAGCGCCCGTGATGCTGCCGTTTTGGTCAACGGGCTGTCGACGTGTCCCCGTTCCCCCTGTATTTTTCGGCCATTAAATTGCGTGATGCCTGGATCCAACGAGCGAGGTTCCTCGAGGCCCAATCTTGGGGCGTGTAGTTTATGGTGGCTGACTGGCTGTGATGGGTGTCGCGTGAGGGTTGACATGTCAAAGAACCTCTTGCAGGTTGAGTAGCATGTCGGGCTATCTGTCCGCATAACCGTCTCGGCGTGGTGCGGTTGCATGGTTGACTGTATCAAGCTGCAGATGATGAGTATATTTGGAGTGACTGAGCTAAATAAATTAAGTAATTGAGTTGAAGGGAGCTGAATGTTAAACTAGATTTTGAGAGGGATTTGAATCTGCTTCTCAAATCTGGTAGCATTGTTAAGTTATTTTTAAGATTTTTTGAATGATTTTTTGAATAAGACGAATGGTCAAAGACGTGTCCAAAAGTCAACGGCGACTTGTTTTTATAACCGGAGGTAGTATTTCAAATGGTTAAGCTAAATAAATAAGCTAGCTGAGCTGAATGTCAGACTAGATTTCGAATGGTTCGTAAATTTGCTTCTCAAATATGGTCGCGTTGTTTATGTTATTTTTAACATTTTTTGAATGACAGAAAAAATAAACTAAGAATATTAAATTAATTTTCTTATAAATCACCTTGAACATATTGATGGCCCTCTCTAATGCATAGTTTTGTTTTGTTTGGTTTAGGCCCAGTTCTTTTCAACTTAACAGCTTAACGGCTTAACACTTAATGACTTATCTACGTTTTGAAAACACATGTGCTTTGAGTTTTTTGAGTCCGTTTTTTCGCTGTTTCGAAGATGTGTCCTAACGCTTTAAAAAGCAAGTCAAACGGAATGTAACCGAATCTCGATACTATCTCGAGAAGCTTTCGAAGTTCAGTCATTTCAGCCGTTCAGATCAGCTCAAAAGAACAGGGCCTTAGTTGTGAGGGTCGTCAAAAAGAGACAAGAAAAGGCTAAAAAATTATTTAAAAATATCTTTGAGATTTTTAAGTAAAATTCTGCAAAAATTTAAAAATTATTACGAAATGTTACACATAATGATCTATACAAAAAGACAATTTTTAATTCAACCAAACCAAATAAAGCTAAACAGCTAATCAAAGGCCCCGATTATATAATTATTATCTCTGACACATATGTTGTGTTGTAGTCAAACAGGGCGCAAACGAATAATTGGTTACCGGTTGCCGTGAGGGCTGACAGGGTTCAGGAGGAGGATTTAGAGGGGACTAAACTAAAATTAATTGGGAACGGGTGTTGACTTGGGTGCTGAACGCTGCTACGGCGTAGGCATCCGTGTGGTTGGAGAGGTCGCGCGGTTGTTGTGGCGTAGGCGTCGGTCATCACGTCGTTGACATTTTCTCCTCCACGGCCACGCTGTAGCTCCCCTGTACGGTCGCGAGTGAACATTCGATGCACTGATCATTGAAAGGTGCCCGCTTTAAGGATTAAATAAGGAAGACTCAGAGCTAGTGGTACGAGAGGGTGGGCCCCCACGTCATTAACCACTGCTCGTCGTGCAAATTAGCGACTACGTGGCCTCCCCCTTTATCTTTCTCTCTCTAGGCTCCAAATTAATTTTCCCCACATACACCCTCTCTCTCTCTCTCATCTCGTGTCATGTGTAGGTACGGGAGCACTGATTATCAACAAGCTTCTTATTTTAATCGCCCTGTCTTTTATTTGCTTACTTGGACATTACCACCTTTGCTTGCGCAGCTGATCCTCTCTTAATGTCTTTCTTTGGGTGTCTAGATTCTACGTTGCCCCGTCACTAACTAACGAGCAAAGCGTACCAAACGAAAGAGTCGCATGCTAGCAAGAAACCACGGGAACGACTAAAAATCTACTATAAAAAAATGACCTAGAATTCTTTTTCTTGGCTGCATATCTTTTTGTATTGAAAGTTTAGGCAAGATGCCTAATATCCATTGTGGGGGATAAAAAACAGGGTTTGAGGTTGAAACTGGGGGGAAAAAAAAGAACAACCCATAAGAAGCACATCTTCCATAAGCACCGACACCTAACGTTAGATGCCTGTAAGTGCTAATGCCCTATTACATACATCATCGTCACGGACAACAAACAGCATGTGCTAAAAGGCTACAATATCAGAGCTCCTATACTTATGATAAAAAAAATTCTAGCATTCCACTCCTTCCAGATGTTCCACGGTATGTAAAGAACCTCATCCGCATCCGTGTGTGTCTTCCTCTACTTGGAAAATCCTCCCACCAAGAACCAAAAGGAAGTGTGAGCCGACAATGAAGCTAGGCTAGGAAGAGCAGCCTGCGTCAACCACCTGCGGGTATCGGCCAACACCTTAAGTGCAAAGGGGTAGTGCAGGAACAAATGGGTAGCCGTTTCGGACTGCGCGTCGCAAATGTAATAAATGGGTAGTCTTTTCAGACCGTGCGCCACAGGGAAACAAATGGGCAGCGCTCTCTATGAACAGATTGAGTTCTTTAAATTATTTTTAAAAATCTCAAAATCATAAGATGAACATTCTTAAGTTTAGCTTTGGTTATTTTTTTTCGAGTTTTCAATGCAACTAGCCAAATTTCCAACACAGCACTCTTAATGTCTAGCTGGAACTCAAGAATGTCGTGTAAAATCTGTATAGGTATTCGATAGGAAATAATCCAATTCCTGCATACATCGATGCAATGGAACATCCCGCATTCAAAGTTTCAAACATGCCCTTCAATTTTAAGGTATTTGCAATCAAAGTTCGTGAGGCCCAACTACATTTGACCCGAGACCCTCCAAATGTTTTGTTCTCGTGTTATAATTAAATGAATCAAATGTAATTTCTAGGAAACACCGAGCCATCGATTTTTCTTTTTGCATTGGAAAAGATCCAATTATCAACTTAATTATAACTGAAAAAATTATATCCTCAAGTAGCATAAGTTGTGAGGCCATGCATGATACGTATATATACCATTCCAGCTTATAGTGTTTTGTATAGTTCTATTAAGGTAAGTAATCTAAGTGGTCAGTTCTAAAAAGACATGAATATTGGCTCGCGCGCATTGCATATACGCGAAGAAGGCTAGCTTAATTGACAAGAAAACGTCCTGCTCAATCCATAGCTGATAGGGGTCGTGAGCGGCCATGGCTGACTTGTTGAGGTTGACGCTGTGTGTACGTCGCCTCGCCTGCGTCGACATGGCGGATTACCAGCCAACCAAGCCCCCGCCAGCTCACTGCCTCACTCCCCTAATTAGTCGCCATTTCTTGTTATTGACGCCATTAATCACCTTCGTTCCCAACAGAAGAAATGCATGGTCCGGTCGATCCATCGACCGAGCCGGCCGGCCCGGCCGCCGTCGACGACGGCGGCGGCGGCGATCCATGCATCCCCGACGTCGACGTTGACGTCGCCGGTGCAATGTATGCCCACGTAGGCTCGGGCGATCCGTAATCAGCTAGGCGGGAGGAACTGACCGGCCGGCCGAAAGGGGATCGATCAACGGGGTCGTCGTCTGCGTCTCCGGTCTGATGGTCTCCGGTCGCCGGCAGGCTCGCACACACCATCGAACGAGCGAGCAAGATCCGGAAGACCCGGAAGGCTCCATCGATCTGTGATACGACGACTCGATCCGTCTCCCTTTTCCGAATACGCGCGGGTTTCCAGCACGCCGCCTGTAAGCTCGCAGGTGCACTGCATCCGGCCGGCCGGAGCCCGGAGGAGGATTAGCTCGGCCGAGCTTTTGGACCCGGCTCACCGCCGCCGGCGAATAATTAGGTTCGGCTCGATCCAACCAATCAGCGGCCGTACGTATACGTGCAGCGTCAGCGTGCGGTGCATGAATGCGTGATGCGTGCTGCTTCCCGGAAACTTGGACTACCACACCACTCGATCCAGCTAGTGCGGGCGCCCCGTTGCATGTACACGTACACGTGCCACGTGGCCGTACGTACGCGGAATTTTTTTTTTTTTTTGACCAGTAGACGTAGTACTAACCTTGTAAGCATGCGTCACGTACGTGGGTGTGAATAAATGGCGGCTAGGATATATATGGCACGTATGCATGACTCGATCACGCTAACGTACGTGGAGCATGGACGACGTCGAATTAACTAGATCTCTTGTTGGGTGCACTGGGCTACCCATATCTTGCGTATTTTCATCGAATAAAGTGGGGATTTCTCGCCTATGAAAGGATAATTTTCCTACTGTATACGTACCTGGTTGTGCATCGAGATATGTGTGCGTCTCTATCTCTTACCTTTCATACGTGCATAGCACCGTGTTGCACTGGATCGTCCATGGTTCTCCATACACATGAGCTTTCCGAAACGGAGCAGACTTCAGACAAGGTTCACAATGAAATTATTGAACAAAGGAAGTGACAAGGGTCAAGGGATATGGCATTTTTTTTTTTTGGGGATGGAGGATAATTAAAAAGGGTTCTCTTTAGAGAGAGAGAAAGGATTTTTTTAAAAAAAAAGAAGAAGGAAAAAGTATCGATCTAGTCTCTCAACTATATCCGTCAGACCACTTTGCTCTCGATCTGAACAGCAATACCGGACTTGTCAGTTCCTTAAACTCTAAAAACCGGACTTGATTAGTCCTTTGACCGGTCAAAACGGTGGTTTTAGGTGGAGTGGCAGCCTACGTGGCAGATTTGGCATACTTTTGCTGATGCAGCAGCCATGTGGCAACGACGTGGTAACCCTAAATGGCATCCACGCAGAAGAAATCCGCCTAAAACTACCATTTTGACCGGTCAAAGGACCAACTAAATCCGGTTTTGAGAGTTTAAGGACCTGACAAGTCCGGTATTGCTGTTCAGGAACCAAAGTGATCCGATGAATATAGTTGAGGGATTAAATCGACACTTTTTTCAAAAAGAAATAAAAAGGGTGTAGGAGGAGGTAGACTGGGATGGACGGCAGGGGAAAAAAACCTTTGTTGAAAAAGCTATGCCACCATAATTCGTAGGCATAATCTAACACTTTGCCTCTATATATGCATGCAGCATATGGCTCTATATATGGGGCCACATGTTGCGCCGACGGACACACGGGCCCGGACGGGTGCAGCGCTGGGCGCCGGGCAAATGGGACCCTCAAGCTGGCGAGGTCGGCGAGAGGAGGTCCGTGGGGTTTCCATCTGGGACTCGTAGATCGCGTTTGGGCCACACAGATCACAGATGCATGTGCCGCGCCACCACCATCACGACGGCGACGGCGACGGCGTCGCTCTGCCGAGCATTCAATTCATTCGTTCCTGTTGTTCAAAGATGCCCTTCAACTTCAAGGCTGCTGCGCGCGATCGAGCGTGTGTTATATTGTTAATGGCGCCCTTTGACCTTGCGCCGCGCCAGCCGTGGTGCATTATAGGTGCGTGCATTGCCAAGTACAGTGCACCGGTCTCCCCCTCCCCTCCACGTACAGCTAGTGCGCCAAGTCGAGCCGGGGCGGCCGGGCACATGCAGCCGCCAAGCTCTCTCCCGGTCACGGGGCCGGCCGCATCGGGAATCGGCCAACACCTCGTCACGGCATCTCTGTTTATCGGTCTATGTCCATCTCCGGCTTCACACCCAACATATCGGGAACGTGAAGAAAGTTTCCACCATGTTAAAAGTTCTTCTATTTCATTTTTTCCCTTCGTTATGAAGTCGTCCTCAGAACCTTTTTAAAAGAACGTAAATGAAGCAGGCTAGATTTGAGAATCAGATTTGACTGTTTTAAAAACTTTTCAAAATCCAGCTTTACATTCAGCTCACTCGACTCTGCCACTCCAAACATGCTCTTTCGAAGCAACGCCATCTCAGAGCTTAAGCTTAACTGAATCAAGAAGCTAACCATTTTAATTCTTTTCTTTGATTCTTACCAACACGGTCACTCATAAAACCTACTATTTAAAATAACATAACGTAAACAAAGCGAGCTAACTTCAAGAAACAGATTCAAAAAAACTTTTAAAATTCAATCCAGCCACTCCAAGCATGCCCAAAAGTTCATAACAAATCATCGATCACATAACTCATGACGACTTTGGGTCCACCTCACACGACATCACCACACCGTCCACGTCGAGCACCGTCCTCACACATCCGGGCTGCTCAGAACACGGAGGTTTCAAACCAAGTTTCACAAGAATCATTGTCGTCCAGAATTCATCGGAACGGACAAGGAATTCCCGCTCCACGGACAACCCCAACCTCCACATTGCCTTGACAATTTGGCCTCGCGCGCGCGTGCGTATCTATGACGAGATCTACGTACGTAGCCGATCGATCATCTGGTACGTGCGTGCGTGCGTGCGTGCGTGCTTGCTGCAGGGGGCAAGGCATGGGTGGCTTCCCCGGTTCCACGAGATCTCTGCGCTTTTGACGCCTGCGACGTCGTGCCAGTGCTGCGAAAGCGCGACTTTGGCATGGCGATCGACGCTCGCTGTCTGGTTGGTGAGCCGGAGCCCGGAGCCATGCCGCCGTATGACAAGAAAGGCAGCGCGTGCGTACGTACGTCGCTTGTAGACCGCGAACACCGTCCAGTTTGCGTGGAATCCCCAGCGCGCGTCGTCGTCGATCGGTGTGGTCGACAAGCGAGCAAGGCAATCATGCCTTCGTCTTCGCCTTCGTCTTCATCCTCTTGTTTCTTTATTTCTTTTTGCCCCCTTTCTTTGCTTGACAATTGACAACCGGGGCGAAGTTTCGGGGTTTGTCAAACCTGCAAAGCTAACTTAGCGAGCTAATCTCCTGCTTCCTCTGGTCGCCCGGAACTCCAACACATGGCTCCGGGGTGGAGGAAAGCTTGACGCATTGGGGTTTGGGGGAGGGAGGAAGTGCCGGCGAAACCACCGCCGCCGCCGGCTTGCCGGGCGGCGGGGGCAACAGGGAGGGGACAGGACCGGAGGAGGGAAAGCTCCCGGACGGTGAAAGTCTCGAGCCGTTTCAACTCCCGGCTGGAAAAAGTCGATGCTTTCCAGTTTTATTTATGCATGCAGACCGCAGCTCGTGGTGTCCGATATGGAGAGGTAATCGGTGAAGCTTCTTGGCGCCTAAGGATGCAGAAAAGAAGAGAGGCGGTGCCTGAAATTTTCATCAGATCTCAACTTGTTTTAGTTCGCTACGTCAGATTGGAACTAAGCTGGACTAGCCTGGATATCGGAGGCGAGGTGGAGTATAGCGACGATCATGTCGAATTTGTCTTGCCTTTCCGCATTGTCTGTCCTGATCAGCTCGATATTCCAGCATGTCAGGCACCAGGTTGAGTGGACAACTGTTCCTCAATTCGGGGTTATACCTCCTGCTCGTCGTCACGATTCCTTGGTTCTTTCCAATCTGATGGCATATCTTTTCTGGGGTTTAAATTTTTCTCGTCATCACGATTCCTTGGTTCTTTCCAATCTGCTGGCATATCTTTTCTGGGGTTTATTTTTTTTTTCTCTGTTCAGTCAGGAATCTTTCTTCAGGGGACGATGATGATAGATAGATTGGGTCCCTAAAGGTTCGTTGCAGCTTTACCTGCTGCTTGCTTGCTGGATGCTGGGGCTGACGTTCTTCTTGGTGTTTTATTATGGCTGGAATGGGGTCGCTGAGGAGGTGGCCCATCCAAATCTTTGTCTGTTGAACACTCATGTGGCTGTATCCTCATTACCTTCTAGTTGTCACACACTAGCTTGGATTATTCGCAAGCTTCGCATATTTGTCATCTTCAATAGTACTTCATCTATCTTGTTTTGAACTTGTAATTAAATTTTTTTTTTGTAATGAATTATTCGCAAGCTTCACATATTTGCCAGCACAACCTAAAAACCCCAGACCACCTATTGCTTCAGTGCGAATTTAGCTCTTCCGTCTGGACCCGGCTCATCGTCAGGTTAAACCTCCAGCAACTCAGCCCTGTCACATGGTCGAATCGCAGCTCGGTAGCTGATTGGTGGCTCCACGACATTCTTCCTAGCACCGCGCAGTGCGGAGTACGCTCCGTAGTCTTCGCAACGGTGTGGCATCTTTGGCTTAAGCGGAACAACCGTATTTTCCGTCAAGTCGATAGAACAGCCCAGGCCTTCTTCCTTGTTTTGATCGAGGAGCTACGGCTTTGTGTGGCCGCAGGAGCCCGTTTTGTAATTAGTTAATTTTGTAACTTTCGGCTCACGGGGGGAGGGGCCGATGTCTCCCCCCACCTCTTTATTCTCCTATACTTGATCAATACATGGTAGTTCTCCTGCCCGTTTTGCTAAAAAAACATATTTGCCAGCACAAATTAAACTTGCAAAAACACAAACCTGGTTCAGGAGTCATCTCGGTCGGTGGCAAACACGTTAAATTAAAATGCACGTAGATGAATGATTTGCTTACTGTAGATTAGGGCACGAGAAGGCTGTAGTATTTTCAGAGTTCAAACCGACGGTACAGGCAATACGATCGAAGAGCATTTGAATCTAGTGTAATTTTCAATTCAGCTAACCCGGGGTGCTTTCAAATCTATCTATTGTTGGTGATTGATAAGCGGCCCATCCCAAGATGGGCCTTGGATCGATTCCGTACCGGCCCACCACACATACAAAAGGTCCAAAAGGCCGCCCTCGGCCGTACCGAAGGAAACGTCTAGCCCGCCAGGGTCTCCCCTGGGCTTGACCAGGTCAACCACGCCCCTAGCAGCGTCACGCACCTCCCGGGCTACCGGGAGAGGGTCCCGCGGGTAGTCCGCCTGTCCGTGGGCAGGTGGCGACAACTGTCATGTCCCACCGCGCTTTCCCCGGCCTTGACTGGGAAGAACTGTGTCTCTCCGGTGATCCGCAGCCCGGGAGAAGCACGCGGGTAACTCGGTTTGTCGTTTGCCCCTTTGGCAGGCGACGACGGTTGTTACGCTACGCGACGCCCCTAACGGGTGGCGCGAGGCTGGCACGGTCCAGTCAATGCTATATTAGGGATAAAGAAAAAGTGCTTTTCTCCCTGTGTAGCTAGCTTCCCCATATTGTCATTCCGAGATAAATACATGTCCAGTACTAATCTGACCAGCTTTTCCCTGTAGGCTCCAGACCAGGCAGAGCCCCGGAATGAGACAAGGGCACCGCCACTAAAGCAAGAACGGGCGCGGGCCCGCCGCATCAGCTCCGGGCGACCCGCCGCGCCTATAAAAGGAGGACCTGACCAACGTGGAGGGGGGCCAATCCTTCGACGCATCCGAAACTTTCTTAGCAATAGTCATAGTCCTTAGTCACCACGGTGTCCAATACTCCCATGTAAGCTCAGGATCGGTGCCTTCAAGCCCGGTCTCGGCATCTCTGTACTATTTTCCACCATATAATCAACAAGAGCTGGAGTAGAGCTATTACCCGGCAGTAGGTGCGCAACTTCCATCGATCTAATCTAAAATGTTTTAAAATCCTCTCGTTCTAATTTCATTTGGAGTATGGTAAATAGCCCTTAAATCTAAAAGGGATTTTGTCTTCTTTGGAGAGATACTAAGAGATACCAAGTACGGACTTTGGATTTTGGAATAGACCTGGTTCTTCAAAAATTCGTCTCTCTCCTCAAGCCCGCCGTTTGGCTTAGGACGGTCCGACGGCACGTGCCAGATATTAGTAAAAAATTCAATTTTTGGAGGCAATATAGTATTTACTGAATTATATCATAATTTTACGTTGTTTTTAGGTATTTATAGAAAATCAAAACCAATATCTGAGAATATACAAAACAGAAGAGGCAGGAAAATCACTGCGAACAGTGATAGGCTGGAATTTGACAGTTCAGTCCACAGGGACAAGCCCACGGCCGAAACGGAGGGAGGAAGCCCTCGAGCAGATAGACGGTTTGACGAATTTTTAATTTTTTATATTTTTTTATTCGTTTATGTAAAATTATACGTCGGATTGAAAATTAGACACAAATAGACGTCGGTCGCACCTTGAATTCGCGACAGCCCCATTTGTCGCACTTTGCGCGCACGATAGGTTGGTGAGAAAACGGCGCGGAGAGCCAGGCACTGGGCGCATGTTCAATTCGCGACTGGCACTGTAGCTACAGTACTAGGCACTATTCATCAAACTTCTTCTATCTATTACCACTTCGTACCATATCCAACTTACACGAAAAAAATTTCAAAATTCATGTAAAATCCTAAAGAACCCATTTTGGAAACTTTTAAATTTTTTAAATTTTTTGAATTTTGAATTTCAAATTTACACTTGAATTTGCACTAGAATTTTTGAATTTTAAATTTTGAAAATTCAAAGTATGAAAAATGGGTTCTTTATGATTTCACATGAATTTTAAAATCTGTTTCGTGTAAATTGGATATGGTATGAAATATTAAACTTCCAATTTTTGAATGTTGGATTTTGAATTTACACGAAAATTGGAAGTTTAATATTTCATACTATATCCAATTTACACGAAACAAATTTTAAAATTCATGTAAAATCCCGAAGAACTATCATTTTTAAACTCATAATGAAATATATTAGAGATTTATGTAATAGGTCAATATAAAAAATAAAAAATTATTAACAAATAGTAAAATATTAATTAATTTAAAATATATCATTGATAATATTGCTAACAATATGTTAACTAAGGTAAATATTTTCATTTTATTAAGCTATATTTATTAGGTTACCTAGTTTTAAAAATAATAAATCCAACACTGATGTGAAGGTTACATTCCTCATATCAAAATTATAGATAGTTTGTATCATTAAATTCTGTTGCGTATTAATTTCATGCTGGATGTCTGGTCAAACTTACCTGATGTCAAAGTCGAAAGGATGCACAAAAACAAGTTTGGAGCTGGATATTAGAATTTGAAAAATTGTATCTCTTTCAATTCCAAACATGTACTCTATTTCTGTCCCATGAAATTTTCAAAATCTTATTACAACTTAATAATAAAAAGTACAAAGTAACATAGTAATAAAAAGGAAGTTAAATAAAATGCAACGATAAGAATGAACACATAAAAAACAACATCTAGTATATTAGGAAACTTCTTTGGGTATGTTTAACCAATAAGCTCTTCCAGCTCTTCAGGATGTCCCATAACTCACTACATTGTATCTCGTCCCTCTCACAACAGCTTCCTTAATGAATAGGTCGGTAACTTCTGTCGCTTTTCACAGTGTCTCCTCGGTTAAAGCATCAATCAAATATGACTGGACATACAGATCAATGGTGGACAGAAAAGCAATCACGTTCTCTTCATTAATGCTATAAAGTAATCCCTATAGTTTTTCCTTGGCAAACTTTGAACCAAGTTGAAATGCCTAATATGCGGTAACTCCTACCATAATCAAAGTCACTAAATATGCGGCCAATGAACTACGTATGCCATTTTTCTGTTGATAACGATGTTTTACATTATCTTTCTAAAAATAAGAAGGTTCAATTGAAATAGTGTTAGTTGACACCGATAAAAAATTTCAGTCATATAAAAGAGAAATTTTCTGCCACTCGATGTTAATGGCACCCCTAGAAAGAAATAGGAGGAAGAGAGAAGGGAGAGATAGAGAGAAAATTGAGTGCCACATGTTATAGAAGTTTTCTCATCTATGTAAGAACAATCGTGGTACACAGCTCTAGTGACCGCAACTTAAGCGATTATTTCATTCGAGCCGTTCAAGAGCAATTTAACGGCTCCTATCTAGTTGCAATATCAATGAGCTATTGAAAAACCTAGCTACAACTTGTAAATTAGATTAGTCAACGAGAAATAAAAGATGGAAAGAATGTGCGGTGATTCTACTAAGGTATTGAACTACAAGGAACCTACAACTATTAAGCTAGTCGAAAACCTAGCTACAACAACTATTTAACTAGTCAAATTGACTTTAAAGAAGTATTTGCACCGATGATGAGACTTACATGGTGCGTGCCATACTTGCTACTAACCGTGGATGGAAAGTCCATCACCTAGATGTAAGTCTGTATTTTTAAAATGGAGATTGAAGTATATGCCACTAAACTAGAAGGAATTGTGGTGAAGGGCAAGGAGCATTACGTGTATAAATTTAGCAAGGCACTGTATGGAATTCGACAAGCACTAAGAACATGGAACACACCGCTAGACAAGTGTTTCAAGCGGCTTGTATTTACAAGTGTGCACAAGAACAAACAATGTACACAAGGGGAGAAGACAAAACTGTATCCAACTAGTTGAGTCTATGTAGATGATCTCATTGTTACGGGAGAAAATCCGAAGGAGATTGCGTAATTCACGTAGCAGATGATGAACCAGTTTGAGATGAGCGACCTTGGGTTGATAAGTGATTCGTATCCAATACGATAAATAATAGGAAAGAGTTCCTATCCAATACGACAGATGCTAGAAAAGAGTCCGTAAATATAAAAAATAAAGGATCCGTATCCAATACGTTCGATCAATGGTGGGACCAGATTATAACGGTCTAGATTAAAAAGAAGGATTCGTATCCAATACAATAAATAATAGGAAAGAGTACTTATCCAATACGACAGATGTTATAAAAGAGTCTGTAAATATAAAAAATAAAGGATCCGTATCCAATACGATAAATAATATAAAAGAGTTCATATCCAATATGACAGATAATAGAAAAGAGTTCATAAATATAAAAAATAAAATTCAGAATAAAAAATAATAGAAAAGTAGAGTTCATACTCAATATGATAGGTAATAGGAAAGAGTTAATAAATCTAGCTGTGCAATTACGCGGGTCATCATGCTAGTTTTACTTACAAAGCATATTATTCTTTACAGTACAAATACTCCCTGGTAGTATCTTAAAAAATAAAATCAGCCTAAGCCGTTAAATCAAAAGAAACAGACATGTCATATTCATTTTATTGTACTGTAAAATCTCGGTCCAGCAAGAAAAACCTGTAAAGTGATGAATGGTCGCATGATCTTCTCTCCGAAATACCGTGCCAAACATCTAAAGGATACAAATCAGCAAGCACTAGTTCTTGACGATTAGTGTCAAAAAGGAGATAAGACTAGAAACATCAAATACAATAATTCATGCTGCTCAACTCATTTGCGGCCTGCCCTCAATTGCTTAATACAACAATCTTGACAATGTTCTAAAAAAAACAATCTTGACAAAACACAAATGCAGCCCTTGACGCGGCCAAGAAATTTACTCCTTGAGGCATCTCCCACACAAATAATAGGAAAGAGTTCCTATCCAATACGACAAATGTTAAAAAAGAGTCCATAAATATAAAAAATAAAGGATCTGTATCCAATACGTTCGATCAATGGTGGGACCAGATTATAACGGTCTAGATTAAAAAGAAGGATTCGTATCCAATATGATAAATAATAGGAAGAGTTCCTATCCAATACAACAAATGCTAGAAAAGAGTCCGTAAATATAAAAAAATAAAGGATCCGTATCTAATACGTTCGATCAATGGTGGGACCAGATTATAACGGTTTAGATTAAAAAGAAGGATTCATGTCCAATACGATAAATAATAGGAAAGAGTACCTATCTAATACGACAGATGTTAGAAAAGAGTCCGTAAATATAAAAAATAAAGGATCCATATCCAATACGATAAATAATATAAAAGAGTTCGTATCCAATATGACAGATAATAGAAAAGAGTTCATAAATATAAAAAAATAAAATTCAGAATAAAAAATAATAGAAAAGTAGAGTTTATACTCAATACGATAGGTAATAGGAAAGAGTTAATAAATCTAGCCGCGCAATTGCGCGGGTTATCATGCTAGTTCATACTAATTGCATTCCATTCTAAATCAGCATTGCAAACAACGCAGCGCAACTTCAATCGATCTAATAAAAAAATGTTATAAAATCCGCTCGTTCTAATTTCATTTGGAGTATGGTAAATAGCCCTTAAATCTAAAAGGGATTTTGTCTTCTTTGGAGAGATACTAAAGAGATACCGAGTACGGACTTTGTAATAGACCTGGTTCTTCAAATTTTCTTCTCTCTCCTCAAGCCCGCCGTTTGGCGTAGGACGGTCCGACGGCACGTGCCAGAGATTAGTAAAAAATTCAAATTTGTAGGAGGCAATATAGTATTTACTGAATTATATCATAATTTTACATAGTTTTTAGGTATTTATAGAAAATCAAAACCAATATCTGAGAATATACAAAACAGAAAAGGCAGGAAAATCACTGCGAACAGTGATAGGCTGGAATTTGACGGTTCAGTCCACAGGGAGAAGCCCACGGCCGAAACGGAGGGAGGAAGCCCTCGAGCAGAAGGACGGTTAACCAATATTGCAGAATGCCTTTCTTATCAAATTTGGTGATTTTTTTTTGTCAAAATCGATGAATTTATGGTCCTGTTCTTTTCGACTGATCTGAACGGCTGAACGACTAAAATTACTAAAATTCGAGAGCTTGTCGAGCTAGTCTCGAGATTCGAATCCATTTCGTTTGACTAGCTTTTAAAATCGTTAGGACCCACCTTCAAAACAACGAAAAAATGGACTCAAAAAACAAAAAAATATGTATTTTCAAAACGTAGATAAGTTGTTAATCCGTTAAGCTAAAAAGAACAGGGCCTATGTCAAATTTGATGAATTTATATCAAAATTGATGAATCTGGGTCAAATTTAATAAATTTCTGTCAAAGATGATGAATTTCTATCAAATTTGATGAATTTCAAATCTATTGGCTATTCTTTTCTATGGGGACCCCGGGAGATCCTCGAAAATACAACTATCCAGGATTTCAGTTGCATTTCGAAATAGCACAAACAGTCAAACTTTATTACATAACTAGAATTATTTTACACTATGGCTTACAATTTTTAGTACACCTCCAAAATTTATACTTCAAAACCACAGGCATGGCTCGAGTGTAGGATAAACTAAAAATCTACACCAAACTCTTCCAGGTCTTCAAATGAAAAGTCTTTTGCTAAAAAGAAATGACCTACCCAAAAGAAGGGTAGCCCGCAAAAACAACGGGTAAGCACTTACGTCCTAACAGGTTTCCATATGCAAACCTATTAACTATATGCAAGGTTTTAACAGAAAATAACAGGGAGATTTAAATACAGAATTAATGCATATTTTAAAAATAGTTTTTAGAAAAATCCTATATTTTGTCAATTCTTTTCTAAAACATTTTTGAAAGAGATTTTTGATAAAAACCAGACTTTCAAAACTGACTCAAGACCAGACCAACAACAACCTTACAACCACACCTCTAACCTTATTTATGTCAATATTTAGAATAGACATTACCCCTGCGATACAACCTCATATTTCAGAAGTATGGTCCATCGATGATTTGTTTTTAACGACTCTGCAGAATTTGTCTAGCTTTACCCGTAAAATGATCAGTAATACGGTTTGGGTGAAATTTGTATCTTTTCTATCATGACATAATTCAGTTATGAGCAATGAACAAACCAACCACCGGCCCCCAAACAAGTGTCCTCTAGTCCGCTACTAGAGCGACCCACCATGCGTCTCACATTCCCATTGTTTGTTCATGCTAAACTTTCAACAACTCTAACAACACTCCAACCTTTAACACTACTAAAACCTCAACAACTCAACTTCTTTCCAACTCAACCAAAAGCTAGATTTAAAATGCAACAATCAAGATCCTATATGCTTATATGAGACCTTGCCATTATTATGGCTAGATTATGTTCCTAGGGTTTTCCTATGACTTAATAGGGAAGCTATATTCTAAATGGGATTATGACTACATGCAAACATAAATACTTGTAAATAATTTTGACAAAATCAATTAACTAGAAAATAAATGCATAATACAATATTAGGGAACAGGAAACCTGCCTGGTTCGGCGAGATCTTCGATGTCTGCACTATTGCCCTGATATTCCTGCTCGGCTGCTCCGGGGGCAATGATTTCGTTTTCTACACGTTGAAGGAAGGGAAATAGAGAGAGAATTTAATAAAAAGAAAAATGCATGGAGCATGAATGCATGAAATCTCCGGGAAATTTTTTTTTAAAAAAAAATTAGGAAAAAGGCTAGGGTTGACAAGGATGGTGATGGTTTGTATGATTTGATAATCTCCGGGAAGTTTTATAAGTGGAAATGGTGATGGGGATTTTTGGCATTATTCCGGATAGAATAAAGTGGAGGGTTGATTTTGACATTATTTTGGTACATCTCCGGATAGAAAGAATTTATGCATGTGTATATGGGAAAAGTGTGGATCAACAAATTTTCAGAGATCGGGGTCGACGACAACAGAGTTATCGGAGTTCCGAGATGGAAATTGTTGAAGATATAGAGTGAAAATCTTGGAAATATATTTTTAAATAAAATATTAGGATAAAATATTTATTCAAATTTTTTGGGATTTTTGAAAAAAAAATTAAAAGCATTTTCCTATGAAAAGAGAAGGAAAAACATTTTATTTTTGAATTTTTAAACTGTGAACGGGACATTTTATATTTTTATAAAATACTAGGATGAATTGTAGATTTTTAGAATTTTTTGCAAAATTTTTGAAAGGGATTTGGTATTTAAATAAAATGGAAAAGCTGTATCTGGAATTGGGGAAATAAGGAAAAACTGAAATGGGTTAACTAGCTGGTAACTGGGCTGAGCTGGGTCGGCCCATTAGCGAGGCAGTGCTGTGGGAGCTGTGCACAGTGCAGGCTGACAAGGGGGACCCACACGGCAGTGAGAGAGAGAGGGGGGGAAAAGAGGGGCGGCGGGATGAAGCTCACTGGCGGCGAGGGTGGCCAGAGATGGCGAGGTAGATGCTCGGCAAAAGCAATTGGTGGCAAGGGGTATCTAACAGTGGCAGCGGCGGTGCTAGGGATGTCCGGAGGTGGCGGCGCGGCAAACACAGCACGGCGACGGCGGAGATGATCGACGGCGTCGATGCTCCAGTGAAGAGAGGAGAGATGTGTGGTGGAGGGAGGTTGCTTGGGTTGGGGAGGCGCCGGGGAGAGTTATTTATAGGCAGAGGGACACGACAGCGGCCGGAGGAGGAGCCCGGGGAATCAAACAAACCACGGCGAGAAATTGGCGGTGGTCCGGAACAAGCCGTGGGCGAAGATGTGCCGCAATTAGGGGTGGAAACGAGCCGAGTTCGAGCGAGCTCGCGCTGGCTCGTTCATGGCCCGTGAAGCTTCCGAACTCGTGAAGATGTTCAGCTCGTGTTCACGAAATTGAACGAGCTAAAAACTCAGCTCGGCTCGAGCTCGGTAAAAGCTCGAGTCAGCTCGTGAGCACTCGCGAGCTTTTGCATGTTGTTCAAAAGAACCAAATTTTAGTGCATGAGTACCATTCCAGATTACCAAATAGGCAGATTGCATCATACCAATATAACATTTGATATAAGAATAACTCATAAGTCTCAACTCACAGCTTCACAAGCAATAGAAATATAGAACTACACATACAGCCACTGGATCCGTGGGAGAAGGAAGGGGAGGAGGTGGAAGGGGAGGCCTTTGGCCTTGGTTGTTACCTCCTCCGTCCATGCCCAGCTTTTAGATCGGGATCGGCGACCCGGCCCCTCAAGCCCTCACGGATGGCGGTGGCGGTCTGGCTCTTGGCGGTGGCGGCTAGGGCTCTGGGCGGGTTTGGGGTTCAGGCGGCGGCGCGGGTAGGGCTCAGGCTAGGGCATCGGGACGACGGCGCGGCGCTGGCGGGTAGGGCTCAGGCGGCGGCGCTGCGCTGGCGGCTAGGGCATCGGGGCGACGGCGCGACGCTGGACGGCATCGGGGCTCGGGGCGAGTGGGCGACGCTGGACTGAGGAGTGAGGAGCGAGGAACAAGGGGCATTGGTGGGAGACTGGTTGAGTGAGGTGGTGATGGACTGGGCTATGTAAAATGGGCCGAATGTGGACATGTAGTCATGTGGAATGCCCACTCTTTAGTACAGCTTGCGAGCACTCATGAACGAGCTCGCCTCAGGCTCGGCTCGGCTCGGCTCGCAAGTTGTCACAAGCTGGAAAGTCTTCTCAGCTCGCGCTCGTTTTGTAACGAGCCGAGCTCGAGCCGAGCCTGGGACCGAGCTGAGCCCGAGTTGCTCGCGAGCCTCGTGCTAAAGTTCTTGCCCTAGCCACAATAGATTTGTGGTGATGTGGTGATGCTGTAGATGGTGGTGACGTGGCCTGGGAAGGTCGGAATCAACGGTGGCATGCAGTTCCGGCGAGCGGCACGGCGAAGGCGGCGGCGCTGAGGGTTTCGGGGGTGGCGGCGCAGGTGGAGGAGGAAGAAATAGAGGGCGCCGTTCGATCTGAGGGCAAAAACGATGGGCGACGTTGGATCATTTTAACCGAAGCGGTATGGGATCGATGACGTGGCAGAATCTAGTGCACCCGATTTGGAAGAAAGAATCTGGGCCGTCCATTGTCACTTAATGCACCGGGGGGGGGGATGTGTATTTCCAAAAGGGGAAAGCGTAAACTGGGAATTTCCGAAAAAGGAAGGAGTTTATCTGAATTTCCAGAAAATAGATTTAGGCTTTGGAAATTCATAGAAAATTGTAGGGAGCTCGGAAAAATATGAAATTGGTCTGTAAAAATCCATAAAAATGAGGAGAACCTAATGGTAGAATAAAATTTGATATTTTATGGGATTAAAATCCTTGATAAAATCAAAGAGAGGTTTTCTTTAATGGGATAAAATAGGAGTTGCTTTGGAAAAATTCCTAGAAAATTAAGGGAGGTTTCTAAGGGCTCAAGAATGGTTTTTGCGAAAAAACTTTTATGCTAAAATGGGTTAATTTTGGGTATGTCACATTTTCACAAGTCAAACTTTTTCATGTTGCAAATTACTCTAATCAATTACTTAAGGCGCATTTGGACTAGCTAGCATGTTAATTAATTTGCTGTTTTTTTGGCTGGACAATGGGCAAGGGGCAAAAATGTCACTTCAGTACCTGAAAAAGGAGATAAAATGGCAGGAAAATAAGGTAAAATGGGCAAAATGTTGCTGAGGTAACAAATTCGCGCGTATGGTATTGTGGACTTAATTTGTGCCGGAAGAGAGAGAGAGAGAGAGAGAGAGAGAGAGAGGAAGAGAGCAGGTTGGGCTGGCCCTGTGCGGGCCGAAGCCAGAGGTAGGAGGTGGTGAGAGCTGAGCTGGTGCTAGGAGCGCTGGCCGGAGAGAGAGCCTAGGGAGAAGGAGGAGGCCGAGCTGGGCTAGGCTTACAAGGAAAAATGGACCGGGATGAGTGGGCTAGGCCGAGCAGCAAGGCCCCAAGTGGGAAATCAATGAATAGGTTTGAATTCAAATTTTAAAGTACCCCCTCCGTTCCAAATTATAGGTCGTTTGACTTTTTTGACGCGTACTTTGACCATTCGTCTTATTCAAAAAATTAGTGAGAATATGAAAAAACTCAAGTCATTATTAAAGTACCTTTCATGATAGACTAAATCATAACGAAAATAAATTATAATTATAATTTTTTTGAATAAGACGAATGGTCAAAGTACGTGTCAAAAAAGTCAAACGACCTATAATTTGGAACGGAGGGAGTAAATGTCAATGGGTCCTAGATCGAATATGGCAAAAATAAGTGGTAGCAAGAATGGGCCGAGCGTTTTGGCATGAGCTCGGCCAGCGAAGGGCATTTTACTGTTTTTAGCGGAGGGGGATTCTTTTATGCTGTAGGGTTTACTTGCCACACGAGGTTTTCATCAGGCGGAATAAATTGATTGATTGGTCACCCCTTGCACCAATCAATAAAACACGTAAAAAACCACAAAAAAAATGCTAAGGTAGCCCTAGGTAGGCGGAATAAATTAATTGATTGGCCCCGGGAAGGTGGGTGGCGGGCCATGCCAGCCCACGGGCCGAGGCAAAGGCCCAGGCATGGCCCCGAGGAAGGTGGGTGGCAGGCCATGCTGGCCCACGGGCCGAGGCAAAGGCCTAGGCACGACCCGAAGGGAGGCCGTGCCGTGCTAACCCACTAGCCGAGCCAAAGGCCCAAAGGGAGGCCGTGCCGTGCCAAGGTACTATCAGGCCCATTGGCTATCTGTACTAAATAAATAGAGAAAATAGAAGGTAGCCCGTAGGACTTTCTCTTGTGATGGTTGTGTCATGTTATATTATAATATACATGTTGATAAACAAAAAACAAAGGCTAGGCACAACACGCCTGACCGAGCCGTGCCCAGTCCGTTTAACCATCTATAGTGGTACTCCCTCCGTTTTTTTTATTTGACGCCTTTGACTTTTTGACACGTCTTTGACCATTCGTCTTATTTAAAAATTTAGTGCAAAGATGTTAAAAAATAAGACATATTTAAAGTATCTCTATTGATAAAACAAATCACAACAAAATAAATGATATCTACAAAAATAATTTGAATAAAACGAATGGTCAAAGGCGTGTCAAAAAGTTAAAGGCGTCAAATAAAAAAAAGGAGGTAGTACTTGATAGGCTTCCACTGCAAGCTCTGGTCCCATCCTATCCTCCTTGAGCTCTAGTTGTCCTCATATATTATTAAATATTTTATTAGTATAAGTTCAATGGGGAGTGGATCCCTTAAATACTTTTTTATACCCGATAAATGGACCATAAGTGATGTATGTGAGCTTCACAATTTTCTCTATATAACTGGGAGCCCAGAAGCTCCAGAGTCGGCCCTGACCCATTCAGTGGTTCAGGTTTCGTTATTTCGCCTATTATTCGGGTTTCCCCTCCCGAAAGCCCAGAAATAGTTGTATTTCTTCCATCTTCCTCTTCCCTCCGCTTCTTCTTGGTTCTTGGCTTCTTGCCTTCTTCTCCCTGCTCCACGCTCGAGGCAACAATGCCGAGGACGCCCACGAAGGAAGCAAGCAGCCCGTTGCGACGGACGGCACGCCCGGAGGAGGGCGGACGCGACGGCGCCAGCGCCTCCACCGCCGCCGCCATGGAGGACGCTCCTCCCTCCCAGCAAAGGCGCGCGACGACGAACTTGCCCGCAACAGCACCGGGAAGCAGCACGGCATCCTCGAGGTCGGAGGAGCGCGGCAGCGTGGAGGAAGCAGCCATGCTGGGCGCCGCCCATCTTCGCCCCCACGCTTGCCCCTGCCATGTTGCAGTCGCTGATTCCCTCAACTCTCTTTTGCTTTCGTCCAAGAATGTGGGGCATTCTGCACGCGCATTCCTCGCCCTTGCTGAGGATCGCGGTAATCCCTCGTTGGTGGAGCCAGAAACAATAGAGATCACGGACACTGTCGACGCAGAGCTGCTCCGCAGAGAGGCGGCTAGCAATGTTGCGCTAAAGAACGCCAAGAAGGATGCCGCCGAAGAGCTCGAGTTGCATGTCGCGGCCATGGATTCCGCCCGTCAACAGCTTTTCCTCAGTAACTCGCAACTTCTGGTTATGTCGCTGCAGCCGCAGCCGCAGTGCGGATTGACCCACCAAGTCCAGGACTAGGATAGCAAAACAGACCAGGTGATTCTTGCGATCCCTTTCTAACATTGCCTAGTTGATCTCTATATTTAGCATATGCTGCATTCATAAAGAAACCATCGGAATACCCTGGGAAACATGGTGCATAATCCAGTTTCACGTGCAAAGCTGCTGAAAATTCCTTTAAAGCCCACCTATAAATCATTTAATATTAGAACCAAAATCTATAAATGCATTAGGCAAAGGAATCAATAGATTACAAAATTGAAAAAACTATTCATCGATATGACATTTGGACATTCTAATTGCTATGCAGTAATTCCAACTGTTCAGAATGACACTAACTGAAAATAAAAGCCGCATTGCTTATCCATGACTTTGATTGCCCGGGTTGTATAATATGGTTCCTTGTTATCATTTCATTGTTTATCCATGACTTTGATTGCTACCCTTTTTTGCATCTGTTAGGCTAGTCGGTGCTTCTGGTTTTCACTGATTACCCTGTGTTTTATTTCTTCGGTTTCAGAGAATCAGCATGGACAAAATTACCAATACAATGTATATGCTATTGTGCCTTCAACATTGGCTGCTCTGCTTCCATTGAGCCTAAAGAAAGAATTGGAGTTTCCAGCATTGCTCATCTTTGTCTTGGTCATATGCTTCATGACCTTGGGCTATGTGCTTGGTCTACATAGCATGACCGAAATAGATCAACTCCTTGCTAACCTGCTAGCGAGGCTTAGTGTTCCGGGTGTAGCTATGTTGTCGGTGCTATACATATGGAGTGCGCTTGAATCTGACAACAAGCTTTACCTTTATTTGAGCATCGGTATACTATTGATAGGACACATCTATTGCGCCTTTAAGATTAGCTAAATTCCAACTTAAACTTTTATGTATTTATGTGGGAAAAAAAACTAACTGGAATTTTCTTTGCTTGTGGCTGAGAAGACTGTCTGCCCTTCGTCCTGAGCGACCAAAGCAGCACGCGGAACATAAGAGGTGATAGTTTGCACATAATGTTGACCTAGGAGCTCACACGACAGCAAGCAAAGCTCTCACAAGATCTCACAGTAACATTCACTTAGGAAGCAATTGAGTCTCACTATATTACACTTGTAGTATACATTGAACTAGTCATCAAGCTTGTTTTACAAACGCTCCTACATGTTCTATTTATAAGCTAAGCTAAACTAACCTTAGCTCAACCCATATATCTAGAACATTTTACATTTAGCTATTAATATTTTAGTCATAATAATAGCTAGATGCTTCTAGTATCTAATATATAGTTCATCTATGAACTATTAG
>SPJY01002653.1:0-27418 GCA_005191435.1 Raddia distichophylla
GGCGCATTGTATCAAGCGCCAAAGATTCTCCAAACTGCATGCAGCCCCATGCCCCCATCCGTTCGTCCCTGGTCCCCTTGGAGGTAGGAAGAAACGCCTGAGCTGAAAGTGCGCCCAGGCCCAAGCTCACTGACACTCACGCCTCGCATAAAACCAGGGAACAACTCCAGAGGCGAGGCAGTGATCTCGGTTTTATTTACAGTGGCATCAGGCCATCAGTTACAAAAACAACGCTAGCCTCTGGCTAGCCTGCATGTGCCGCTGCGACCTTCTCGGTTTGAACTTTGGATCCATCCATGGAGGTAGAAGAAGCCAAGAAGGCAATGGAGATGAATGTGCTGTGCTACTGCTTATCGTGTACTAGCATGGCAGTGAGCTGGAGGTTGTAGTCATTGGATTCTTCAGGTTCTTCTATCTTGCAAAGTTGTATTTGCTTAGCTATCTCGTTTTGTATCCTTGATTGCATTGCGAGATGTATCATGCATTCCTAGTTGATAAATGGAGTGTTTTTTTGGCAGTAATCTGATCATCAGGCAGGAAAAGGAGAGGGGACAGTGGAGAGCAAGATGCCCACGGTGTGGATGGCGCTCAAAAAGTCTCTCAACTGCAAGTCGGAGGATTCTTGCGGCGTGATTAAGCGAGAGGAATCCCACGGCGCGAGAGGCGGCGTCAAGAAGACGGCGGCGGCGGCGGCGTCGCTGCGCAGGTTGGGGTGCTCCCGGTCCATCGCCAACCTGAGGGACGTGATCCACAGCCAGTACGGTGGCAGCCGGCGGCAGGAGGCGGCCGGGCTAGCCGGCGAGGCCTCCGGCTGCGGCAGCCCGAGGTCGATCGGGAGCAACGACGTCCTCAACCCGGTTACCCACGAGGTGATGCTCGCCGCCGGCGCCGGGCCTGCCGCCGCCAGGTGCGAGCTCCGGATCAGCGCCGCAGGCCGCTGCGCGTGGGCCGGCGGCGGCGGCGGCGTGCCGTTCCCCCACAGCCCGCTCCTCCTCCGGTGCAGCACCACGCCGGTCTCCTTCCGGAAGTCCCCGTCCGCGATGTCGCCGCTCCACGGCGCCGCTGCGGGCGACGACGCCGCCCCCGCCAGGGCCTCCTGCGAGGTCGGCGTCCGCTGCCACCGCTGCGGAGACCGCTTCGCCCACGGCGACGCCCTCGAGTCGCACCACCTCTCCAGCCACGCCGGTAAGCATCACTGCACCACCATCCATTCCATTTCTCACATCAATGAGCCGCCGCCGCCAATGGCTCATCGTTCTCGGCTCCGGCGCGTTTCTTGGCTTCCCGCAGTGACCGAGCTGGCGGAAGGCGAGTCGTCGAGGAGGGTGGTGGAGATGATCTGCAAGGCGGGGTGGCCGAGGCCAGAGAGCGCGCTGGGCCGCGTCGAGAGGGTCGTCAAGGTTCACAACGCGGAGAGATCGGTGGCGCGGTTCGAGGAGTTCAGGGAGGCAGTGAAGGGCAGGGCGGCGAGGCTGGCCAAGAAGCACCCGCGATGCCTCGCCGACGGCAACGAGCTGCTCCGGTTCCACGGCACGACGCTGGCCTGCCCCCTCGCCGCCGGCGACTCGTCCAGCCTCTGCACGTCGGCCACGTGCAGCGTGTGCCGCATCATCCGCCACGGCTTCTCGGCCACCAGGGAGGTCAAGGACGGCGTCGGCGTGTTCACGACGTCGACGAGCAAACGGGCATTGGAATGCATCCAAGAAACCGGCGGCGGCGGCGCCGGAGAGACGGCGGGCGTGAGGAAGGCGTTGCTCGTGTGCAGGGTGATCGCCGGGAGGATCCACCGGCCACTGGAGAATCTGCAGGACGTCGCCGCGCAGCCGGGGTTCGACTCGGTCGCCGGCAAGGTGGGCGCGTACGCCAGCATCGAGGAGCTGTACCTGCTCAACCCGAGAGCTCTTCTCCCGTGCTTCGTGGTGGTATGTAAATCTTGATTTTTTGCGAGTTGCGGCTGGGTTTGGCTCTCACATCTAAGATCAGGTTGGACTAGATAGTCGATTTCCTTCTGAGGGGTGACTCATGTTTCGGTCATGCGATGCTTTGATTGCTTTTCTTTAACCGCATAGGACAACCGCATCTTTATTATTAACCCTATTCCAATACTATTACTATTGCAACTCCTAAACAAAATAGCGAAATTTAAAAACGAAATATCGATTAATAATGAAAATGGATATAAATAGTAGATGAATAGCAAATATGATACCATTTTTTTTAGTAAAGGAAAGGAGAACTGCCATCTATTCAAGTGAAGAGGAAATGTTGGTTACAGGGGGTAACCCCAAGGTAAACACTAATAGGATACTCCCTCCGTTATGAAATAGTTGTCGTTTTGAACATTGACACGGAAAACTATTGTAATTTATTTTTAACATGCATTAAAATTATACTTTTACGAAAGTTATGTTCGAAACGAATCCATCTATATGAGTTTTATTCATTAAATCTAAATGGTTTAGAAGTATTTTATATATAAAATTTTAAAACGTTAATTTAGGCCATGTTTAAAACGACAACTATTTCAGGATGGAGGGAGTACCATGTTAGGGCTATTATTGGAGATGGTCTCCCCTTAGAGATGCCAACGGGCCCGTTCTAGGGGTGGATTCGAGCCGATCTTGAGCGAGCTAAGCACTCTTAGGCTCGAGCTCGGTTTGGCTCGAGCTCGGTGTAAGGCTCGAACTCAAGATCGGTTTGGCTCGAGATCGGCTCGGTTTGGCTCGGAAATCATTAAATATCTCTTTTTTTTTCAAGATTTTACATTGACGATGCAACTATCAATACACATGATATGGTTAACATCGAATAATGATCCTTAATTATAGTCACAAATGCATAAAAGTATAGTGCTACACAATGACCAGTGGGCCCATAGTTGTATCAGCTAGGCCGTTTAGAGGTTGGAACCGTCACTTAGTGAATAGCTATTCGAGCTGAAACCAAGCAGCTCAAGCTCGGCTCGAGATATAATCATGCTCGATACCCAGCTCATGATTGGCTCGAATAAAGCTAGAGCTCGATCCGATTTCGATTGGCTTGTCGAGCCCGAGCTTTTTGTCCAGCCCTAGCACGTTCCCTGATACCCGGTAGGGAAATCCCTATTAGGGGACGGGTATTGGAGAGTTGATCTCCTGCGGGGATGGAAATAGGAAAAATCATTGCCCTATCGGATATCGCGTGGATGGGAACGGATAAATTTCCTCCGTCCGGGGACTTGGTATAGACCCGAAAATAAAACATTTGTTTGGCCTAGCCCATCCACTCCACCAGTTGAGCCAGCCCAACTCGACCTACTCAGCTCCTCTCCATCTGCCCTAATCCCTTATGTACGTAAAGATTTTAAATAGCATGTGAAGGGATGAGAGTGTGGCTGAGGACAAAGCATGGATCCGGTGATCATCAACACGCTTGGAGCTACATGCATATGCGAGATTGAATATCCATTTTTCATCCCATGCAATGTTCGATGAGTAGCGCAACTCGATATCCCCTTGCACTAGCACGTCACACGTTTAACTTCTCGTAACAATCCACGCCTGCACATATATAGTGCATGCCATGCTTCTCCTAAGGCTCTTGTTCAAGCATTCACCGTGAGCGTGAAAGACATGGGAACGGAGCACCCCGGCCACGCGGCCAGGCCACTCTCCATTTGTTCATAGCAGACAGGGCAATCATCACCGGCAACCTCAGCGATCACCCTCCTCTGGTTCGCCGGCTTGGTGCAGTCGTCGCCGGCCTCATCTTCTTTGCATAGCACTGCTTCCGGTAGCTCCATGTAGATCTCGTACTTGTACCACGCCGCCTCCAACCTGGCCTCCAACTTGCGCCGCCATGTGCTCCATGCACTCCGATGTGTGCATGGGTGGTGTCGATCGTCGGACGCGAGGGAGGACGCCCACGTCGAACATCGCCTGAGCGTGTGTGGCCTGTGCGCGGTGGGATGTTCGCCGGCGCTGCCAGGCTCTACCATTATGCCATAGACACTACTAGGGAACTGACATTCCTAAGCGGTTGGAAAAAAAGGAACGAATTTTTACAAGCGGTTTAATAGCCCCGAACCAGCCCAAGCCAGGAGTGGACCTCTATAAACGGTTAGGGACACGAACCCCTTCTAAAGACCAAGAATCCTAAGCGGTTCATGTCCCCAACCGCTGCTATAGCTCTAGAAGCGGTTGGGCACACAAACCGCTTAGGATGCTGGCCTTTATAAGCGGTTTAATAGCCCCAACCGCTTCTAGATGGTCCTTTTTCGAATAAATAAAAGGAAAGCTTCCCCTATCTCATTAGGTATCACGCGTGGGTGGGTTGGCTAGCTGGGTGAGGTGTTAGTCATGAGGTCCTGAGTTCAAATCCCACCTCCTCCAATATTATTTGCTTTTTAGTACTCTCGCACGTATTGCCGCTGCCCCATGCAGGACGCCATGATTCGGGACAGGGCGCCTTGTCTACTATGTTTCGGAGTCGTCCGATGAAGCCAGCGCCTGACGCATCCCACTCAGGCTTTTTTTTTTTTGAGGGAAGGGCAAAAGGATTGCCTTTACTTGATTAGAAAAGGAGGGCCAGATGCCAAAATTACAGAGCCGTATAAAAGGGGAGGAAAAAAGAAGACGCCTCCCCCCGGGCGTAAAAGAAAAACGAAGGTTAACTAATTACAAAATTGGCCCCTGCCGCCTCCCAGAGGCGCAGGTCGTCAATAAGAGAGGTCAAGAAAAGCAACATCGGCCGAGCGCAACCGAGGAAAATGCGATTGTTCCGTTCTAACCAAAGATGCCATAAGGTTGCGAGAGCGGCGGAGGCGGTACCGGTGACCAACTGCCCTTGAATGTCCAGCCTCCACCACGTGGGGAGGCAGTCTTGGTGAGACCAGGTAGAGGGGCAGAGCCTTGGCGAACGCAGCTTGACAGAGATACGAGTCCACGCTTGGTTGGAGAAACTGCAAGTGAGGAAGAGGTGATCCGGGGTCTCCAGATTTCTTTAGCAAAGCGGACAGAAGTAGTTGTTGGGGATCCCTTTCCTCAAAAGGGAGTCGGCTGTGAAAATCTTTCGCTGAAGGAGCATCCACCCGAAGAATTTGCACTTGGAGGGAGCCCACTGCTTCCACAAGCGATGATTGTCCGAAACAGTTCTCCCAATAAACTACAGGTGGTAAGCAGAGGCCACGGAGTAGTCCCCGGAGGTGGTGAGACGCCACACGGCACGGTCCGGTTCGTGTTGACGGGGCGCGATCTGCTGAAGACACATGAGGAGGGTAAGCAGCTCGGCAGCCATGGTGGGAAGGAAATTTCGCTGAAGATCAGACAGCCAGTTCCAATTGAAGAGCGCCTGAGAAACAGATCTGTTTTTCCTGGAAGAGGCGACGAACAATCGTGGGGCAATATCCCGTGGCCTTTGCCCATCAAGCCAGGCATCTGACCAGAAGGAAATGGACTTGACATTCCCAAGCACCAGGGTGGTAGCCGCCCCGAAAAAAGATCGTTGTCTGACGGGCCAATTGCTGGGGGTGCGTCGACCCATGTGTGGGAAGGGCTGGACCTTTGACGCCAGAGCCAGCGGAGGCGAAGCGCTCTAGCGAAGGAGTGGAGGTCCAGGACACCTAGCCCACCATACCTCTGCGGGAAGCACACAACCTTCCAATTGACTCGGCAATGACCCCCACTAGCTGGAACTGAACCCCGCTAAAGCCAAGCACGACGAATCTTGTCAATCTTCGAGATGACCGAACGGGGAGGCACGGTCACCGAGAGCAGATAGGACGGCATGGCCGAGAGGGCCGATTTGAGGAGAGTTAGCCTCCCCCCCTTGGACATCATAGGTCCCCGCCATCCGCCCAGTCTCCCGGCGACTTTGTCAATAAGCGGTTGGAAATGAACCTGTTTGAGCTTCCGGAGAGCGAGGGGCAGCCCTAAGTACGTTAGGGGAAAGCCGACCCGCCTGGCCGGAAGAGCGGCAAGCACATCATCCAAATCTATGCCCTCGCAGCGAATGGGCACCACCTGACTCTTGGAGAAGTTGGTGCGGAGGCCGGTAATATCACCAAAACGCTTGAGAATAGACGCCAGAACAGCGACCTCCTCCTTGATGGATGCAATGAAAATGGCAGCGTCGTCAGCATAAAGGGAAACTCTGAGATTAGCTGGCACACCTCTTAGAGCGGAGAGCACGCCCTGGCTGGTAGCAAGGGCTAAAATTTTGTGTAGATGCTCGATGGCGAGGTTGAACAGGAAGGGAGACAAGAAGTCACCCTGGCGAAGCCCACGACGGTGGAGAATGTGTTTTCCAAGAAAGCCATTGAGGAGGATTTGTGAGGAAGAAGAGGCCAGGACGTTGGCCACCCAGCTTCTCCAAAGGTTTCCAAACCCGTGAGCACGAAGGTTGTCCAGGAGGTAAGCCCAAGAGGTTGAGTCGAATGCCTTTTCAATATCAAGCTTGAACAGGAGGGCTAGGGTGCGGGAACGGTGGAGAAGCTTAGCCCGTCCCTGAACAAAAAGGAAGTTATCCTGTATGTGCCGTTTCTTTACCGATTCTTTATGAAAGCGCTCTGGCAAGGCGAGATCAGGTCACCGATGTAACCGGCCAACCTATTAGCGAGGATCTTGGAGAAAAGCTTGCCAAAGCTGTGGATAAGATTGATGGGTCGATAGTCGGAGGCGGAGGATGGGTTTTTGTGCTTTGGGAGAAGAACAACACAGGCAGAGTTCATGCCTGCCGGTAGGCGGTGACTGTTGGAAAAAAGGCATTGCAAGGCCGCGAGTAGGTCTGGGTGAATTATATCCCAGGCTAACTTGTAGAAGGCCCAAGTGAAACCGTTCGGGCTCGGGGCTTTGTCGGACGGCATGCCCATTACTGCTTCGCGAAGTTCTTCGAGAGAGAGCGGCTCCTCAAGCGAGCCGAGGTCGATGATTGGGAGCCCGATTGAACCCCAATTGAAAATGTGGGGGGTGGAAGCCGGAGTGGATCCATCTTCGAAAATGTTGGTGAAGTGTTGGTGAAGCGCTGAGGCCAGATCGTCGTGGCCAATGATGACGCCCGAGGCGGAGTGAAGGGAATGAATAAAATTTCTTCGTCTGCGCGAGTTGGCCCGAAGATGGAAGTACTTTGTGTTGGCATCACCGAGCTTGAGCCAAGTTAGTCTAGAACGCTGCTTCCACTTAATCTTGTCTATGGCTGCCAAGCCCAGTAGACGACACTTGATGGAACGACGGAGGGAGATTTCTGTCGGCGTTAGAGAGCGGAGCTCCATAGCAGCATCGAAAAGGTGAATGACCTCGGTTCCGACGGCGAGCTGCAGCCTCAGTTTGCTCAGCAAGGATCTGCTCCAGCGCTTTAAGGCCGTGGCGGTGGAGTGAAGCTTGGACTGGAAGCGTCGGATGGGAATGTGGTGGTTTGTGCTCTCGCTGGGAGGTCCCCAGGCCTGCTGAATGACCTGGAGGAAGTCCGGCATGGTGGTCCAGAAATTCTCAAAGCAGAAGCGCCTAGGAGGGCGGCCAAAGGAATCTGTCGTATCCGAGACGGATGACGAGAGTGGCAGCAACGAGCAGTTTGGAAAGGCGAGCTCCCAGGAAGGTGTGAAGAAGAAATGATCAAGCTTGACCATGGTAGGAAGCGCTTGCTCATTTGTCCAAGTGAACCTTTTACCGAAAAGGTGGATTTCCCGCAGGTGGCAGTCGTCAATGGTGGCACGGAAGAGGTTGAGCAGTCTGCGGTTGATGTTGAGGTTGTTTTTGTCGGAAACTTTGTAAATCAAATTGAAATCACCCAGAAGCAGCAGGGGGCCGGAGAAGTGGTTAAAAATTGATTGCAGCTCCTGTAGGAAGGACTCCTTGGCAGCATCGCCCTGCGAGGGGCCATAGACGTTGGATATGCTCCAGCAGCGCGAGGAGCGGGAGCAGGTGACCTTGGCGGAGATGGAGTTCGGTAGCACAAGAAAGTCGGAGAGGGAGACAGCTTCGTCATCCCAGAGCAGAAGGAGGCCCCCATGGGTGCCGTCCGACGGGAGGCAGTGGGAGCCTTTTAGGCGGAAGGCTCCGAGTTCCAGCAGGGAAATAGGGTTCGGAGCCGAAAGCTTGGTCTCTTGCAGGCAAAGGATGGTCGGCCGATGAGTTCGGACTAAATCAGCAACAACATGACGTTTAACAGGGGAATTGAGCCCCCGGACGTTCCAGCAGATAATCTTCATCGGGTAAACCCGGAGAGCGACAAAATATGCGTGCCCTGGGGGAGCCGCGCAGGGGGCCTAGGGCAGGCATGGCTAAGGAGGTGGACCAATCGCAGGAGGTTGGCCAGCTCGACTGAGACTACTAGACACCACTCGCAGGTGGTTGGACAACAGGACACTACTGAAAACCACGCGCAGGTGGTTGGACGACACGACACAACTGAAAACCACTCGCAGGTGGTTGGACAACAGGACACTACTGGAAACCACGCACAGGTGGTTGAAGCAACAACTAAAAACCGCACGCAGGCGGTTGAACAGGACTACCCGAAGAGGACCTAACATGAGGGAATAAAAGGCGACGCGGGGCAGGGGGACCGCCTGGTCAGCGCTAATGGTGGCGCCCTCCACGGAGTCAGAACCCACAGAGGACAGGTCGAGCGGCGACTGCAAAACGCCACAAACATCGGCGATCGCTGCAAAGGAGCCATCATCTAGAGCGGAGGAGAAGAGAGTGCTGAGGTGGGTGGCGAGGTCGTCCACTGAACCAGGCGAGGTGATCTGTCCGAGCTTACGAGCTAGGACAGCCTGGGCCCTTCGAATGGAGGGGACCGCTGAGGCGCTGGGGAGTGGAGACGGTGCGCGTGAGGCAGCGAGGCGAGAGCTTCGACGGGCGCCCTGAGCAGAGGAAGGACGACGGCAAGGACCCCTCGATCGAGGGGGACGAGGGGTGAAACGGAGCAGGGGTGGCGGAGCCGGGGAGGAAATGAATCCCAGTAAGGAATCCAAGGCGGAAGCAGAGCGATCGCTGCCTCGGAGAGCATGGGATCGAAACTGCCCTGGAGGTCCTCCCCAACGCTGGTGGAGCGAGAGAAAGCAGAGCTGTCCAACGCAAGCGGGTCCAACACGAGCTGCGGAGCATGGACTAGCCCCGCTGGGCCGAGGAGGGACGATGTGGGCGGCAAGCTTCTGTGTGGCGAGCTCCGGCCCACAACGGCGCAGGCGACTGGGCCGACCTGGGACGAGTGAGGTGGAGGCGAGCTCGTGTGGGCTGAGGGGCCCAAGGCGGCGATGGCAGGGAGGCCACCCGAGGCCTTGAAGGCTGAGGCGCGCGCGGGAGAGGCAACTGGGCCAGCTTGGAACGGCGGAGGCGGAGGCGAGCTCGAGTGGGCCGAGAGGCCCAAAGCGGCGAAGTCGGCGAGGCAGCCAACCGCGCCCTCGCTGGCTGAGGCGCACGCGGGCTGAGAGGCTGGCGCGGGGGGATTTGAAACCCCGTCTCCCAAGGCGACTCTGCGCGGTGTCAGGAGGCCCGCAGGGCCCGTGAAGAGTCCGAGCTGGCCGGTCTCCGCGTTGACCAAGCGGTGCCACGCAGGCGCTGGACCAGACCGGTCAACGGAAGACGCGCGAAGACGCGGGGACCTGCAGAGCGGCGGCGAGCACTGTGGGGCGGCGACCGTGAGCAGGGAGGCGCACAGCGAGGCGGGGCGAGGCGAAACAGCAGAGCGAGACGGCGAAGCAGTAGGGCGCGGCGAGCAGTGGGCAAAGGACGGCGAAGCAGCAGGGCGCGACGAGCAGTGGGTAGGCGAGGTGGAGCGCGCAAAGGCAGGCGATGTGGAGGAGGGCGGCGACCTTAACGAGGAGGCCGAGCGCGGCGAGGTGGAGCGCGGCGGGGCAAGTGGTGGCGAAGCGGTGCGGTTGGAAGGCAGAGACGGCAGCGAAAGGGGGTGGGAGCGGGGCGAACAAGAGCGGGAGCGGGAGCGCGGCGATGCCTTTGGCGTGGAGAAGCAGCCAGACGCAGCGAGCCGTTTGCACGGCGGCGCGGGGAGCCGTCCCCGCGGCGGCGAGGGGAGCGCGACCGGCTGCGGCGCGGCCCGGCAACAGGAGCCGGCGCGAGGCGGTCGCGCGCCGGCGCCTTGCCACGGAGCCGAGCGAGGCGGGCGCCGCCGTCGGCGTCGGGACCTGCGCCTTCGTCATCGTCGTCGCCGTCATCACCACGGCGAGGGAGAGCCTGAAACAAGGAGCGGCAGGCAGCCGGTGGAGCGCCGAAAGCGAGAGCAGGGAGGGAATCGAGCTACCCCGGCTGCCAATCCACCAGAGTCACCACGGGCAGGCCGCCGACGAGACGGGCGAAGACAGCAGCGCAGTCCTCGATGATAGTGACATGAATGACCACCCTGAAATCGGTAGCCCGGGGAGGCCGCGGCCTTGGCGCGGCGGTGGCGCTGGCTCCAGCCCACCCGTCGACGCGCTCACGAGTTTGGCCCGGCGAGGGGTCGACAAGGGCCAGCTCTGCCTCAAGAGGGATGGATGCCGGGTCAGAGGTCCACGCCCACAGACGGTACATCGTAGTGTCGGTGCGGAAGCGCGAGGCGGCCTCGACGACGTCGACGCGGGCAGAGCCGGCGAGGAGTTGCTCAACCATGGCCAAATCCCAGCAATGGAAGGGGAGCCCCTCCAGGACGAGCCGGACGCGAAAGCGGAGCGCACCGGCGTGGCGGGCGGGGTGAACGCTCTCGGGGAAGACGGTGAAAAGGAAGTCACGGCCGATGTGATGGATGGAGCGACGCGCGGCGATAAGCCGGGTTTGCTCTGGGTAGGTGAAGCGAACGAGGTAGTGGCGACCCGCCACGAAGGAGACTCTCATATCGCTCTGCGGGACATCGGTGTGAGCCTCGAGCGCCCGGGCGACGGCGTCGGCTTCAGGGAGCGGGCCGCCGACGACTTCAACGGACAGGGCGAAGTGGTGTAGATCCGCTGCAGCCGTGCGGATGGCCGGCGAGACCACCACACAGGCGCGCACGGAGGGGGGGCGATTGGCGGCGAGGGTAGGGCGCTGGCGCTGGCGAGACATGGCAGGTGGAGGCTGGGCAGGGAACTTCGGTGGCGGCTGAGGGCGCGGCGGGCCTGGGCGCGCGGCGAGCTGGAGGCGGCCGAGGCGACAATGACGCGACAGGTAGCCGGAGCGGAAGCAACGGAGGCATTTAACCGGGTCTCACGAGGTGGTCGCGCGCAAGACAGCGGTAGCAGCGACCCTGCGGAATGGAGGTGGCAGAGGAGCGGCGGGGAGCCCGCGCACGCGCCCCAACTCTGTCCCGAAAGGGGGAGGAGTGACGCCGGCGCGCTCTTCTGGAAGAGACCACTTGCCACGCAGGTCCATCGACAGGAGCGACGACGAGGGAGCACAGGGCCGGCTGGTGCGTGGACTTCCCGGAAACGGAGATGGGGAAGCTGGCTGAATGCGGAGGGGAGGAGGAAATGAGGCTCAAGGAAGAGGGAGTAATGGCTGCCTGCGACAGTTGAGGGGTGCCGCTGGCGAGGGAGGTAATGAGAGGTAGATGGCGGGCGGAAAGGTGAGCACGTGGGGGCGACGCCGGGGCGGAGGAGCGCGGTGAGGAGGTGGCCGTGGCGGCCGGACTGGTGGCCGCGGCGGCCGGACTGGCGGCCCGCGAGGAGGATGTGGACGCGGCGGCCGGAGCGGCGGACCGCGGGGAGCAGGGGAGGAGGGCGAAGCCATTCTAGCTAGCAGATCTCAAGCTTGCATGTGGGGGAGCCCCTTTGGTGCAGCTCATTGCCTTGTTAACATCTTCTTGCATGGCTTCTAGCTCCCCACTCAGGCTTATGCATGCACTTCAACTTTTCAAACGATGTTATCTGAATTATGAATCCGAGTTAGTACTTAAAAAAACGGAATACTAATAGACAGTGTACCATTTCAATGGTATATAGATGTTTCATATATTATTTGATGTATTTCATACGGTGTTTCATATGCATTTTATATTTGTTGTGTTTCATGAGTGTTTCACATGGTGCTTTATAAGTATTTCATGTGTTTCATGCAATGTTTCGTACCGTGTTTTACGTAAAACACGTATATTGTTCCAACGGTATATCATTCATCGTAGCCTACTTTAAACGTTATCAGAGTTATATATCGATAGTTCGTTTGAAACATCATGCTCAGTACAAAACTTAGTACAACGTTGGACATCTATATTGTTCGTTTGTTGTCTCAATACAAAACTAAGTAGGTATGCACTTTATTGTCAAGATATTAATATTATTTGCTTTTTCTATAAAACAGATTGATCGCTTTGAATAGCTTTGTCCTCCAGAAACCCACGATTGACACATTGCGCAACGCTGTCCTTCACGACATCCTCAACGTCGTACACAAACTTGAACCCTAAATCCACCAGTCTCTTGGACGACACAACCGATGGATTCGAAGAATTGAAATCTTTACTCAATCTGTTCCATTAGTTATTTGTCAAAGATGAGATAACAAAAGCAGATCAAAATAACCTGTAAATAAAGGAGCAATTTAATCATCACAAGTATATTATCTGAAGTTGCTTGCCTTTCTGCTTGCTTGAAAGGAGGGTACTGCGAGGACAGGAGCTGGGCAATCTGAGCCATCAAATAGCTCCCTTCGGCGCACAGGTACCGTCCATCGGCCTCCGCTGTCTCCATTAGGAACACGTGCGCGTCGCAAACGTCCTGGATGTGTGCTAGTGGTATGCACCCGAACCTAGCGTGTACCGAGACCAGCAGCGAGTAGAGCCTTTGATCACCTGCAATGCAAGTTCAAATACAAATGCAGCACCGTGCAATAACCATTGTTTTTATCAGATGCATGCACATTTTTTTCATACAAATTTGATCCCGGTATACAGGCATACATTAAAGTGTGCTGACATAGATAATTAAATGGACAATCTGTGTCGTTTAACTGGAGTACATGAGTTTATGTACATCGGCTCTAAAGTAAAGCGAGCCTACGTATATGGGCAGCGATGGATCCAATATGCACTATTCCACTGGGATCTCCAAAATCTTCTGTCTATTATTGTTATTGTTATTGTTGTCATTGTCATTATCATTGTTGTTGTTGTTGTTGTTATTTTTCTTTTCCCGTTGTTCTTCTTTTCTTTTCCAATTTGCTCACCTACATATTTTGCATAACCTCATCCTTCCTTTTTAAACTGTTGTAAGCCTTCCTCTTGTTTGCCAATCTGCTTACGTGCTATGCCTGATGCCTATTTTATTTTATTTTTCTTTTCCTTTTTTTCCCTATAACCATCTAGGCTCCTCCTTTTTCTATCTTCAAACTTACTTCTGCTTAACATTGTAAGCTCGCACTCTAATGCATCTACATCTATCCATCCATCCATCTATCTAGCTATCATCTAATTAAACAGGGTCCAACAAAGCCACTACAGTAATCATAAATCCTAAAAAATTCCACATTAATCAGGAAAGAAAAGATAGATCTACAACATTGATTATCGTGGGTTCGGATTATAACATATTAGATTAAAATAAAGAATTCATATAACCTAAAAAATAGAAATTTTGAATTAAAAATAGTAGAAATAAGAGTCTATATATATTACATTAAAAAATAGTTCGTATCTGCTACAATAAAAACAAGAAAAAAAACATATCTACACCATTGATTGTTGTGGGACCAGATTATAACGGATTAGATTAAAAGAAAGGATTCGTATAACATAAAACATAGAAATTTGAAATAAAAAATAGTAGAAACAAGAGTCCATGCTACATTTAAAAAAGTTTGTGTTGGGTACAAGAAAAAAATTGTATAAATTTGAAGTAGAAAATAAACTTTCAGAGCTTCCTATAAAGCCTTGCAGGGTCGGGCTCGTTTTATTTCAGTTGTTTATTAAAAGTTTTGACAAACTGTTTTGAGCTTAAAACATGTACTCATAAAACCAAATTATTTGAATATCTGACGAGGAGATATGACATAAGCAAGTAAGAATAGGCTGAGGAGAGCATGCCCATTAGATAGCCGAACATTCTTCTTCTTGCTCAAAAAGTTGTAAATACGGTAGCGAATGAGATCGAGCGAGCAGTGGCGACGGCGCAAGGCCTCACAAGGCTCAGAGAACTGAGAGGAGAGGCAAGGAGCAGGAGTAATATCTTAGATCCGCCGGTGTTTAATTTGGTGGCTGCAAGCTCATGATCGAGCCGACACAGATTGATTTGTTTAGTTACTTGCGTACCTGTCATGGGCGACAGCAGAAGCTGAATGCTCGTAGGAACACTGGGCGTCAAGAACGGGCCAGCCACCGTGGGTATGACGATGGACACCAGATGCGCCACACGGCACGGTCTGGTTCGTGTTGACGGGGCGCGATCTGCTGAAGACGCATGAGGAGGGTAAGCAACTCAGCAGCCATGGTGGGAAGGAAATTTCGCCGAAGATCAGACAGCTAGTTCCAATTGAAGAGCGCCCGAGAAACAGATCTGTTTTTCCTGGTAGAGGCGATGAACAATCGTGGGGCAATATCCCGCGGCCTTTGCCCATGAAGCCAGGCATCTGACCAGAACGAAATGGACTTGCCATTTCCAAGCACCAAGGTGGTAGCCGCCCGAAAAAGATCGCTGTCCGAGGGGCCAATTGCTGGGGGTGCGTCGACCCATGTGAGGGAGGGGCTGGACCTGAGACGCCAGAGCTAGCGGAGGCGAAGCGCTCTAGCGAAGGAGTGGAGGTCCAGGACACCTAGCCCACCATACCTCTGCGGGGAGCACACAACCTTCCAATTGACTCGGCAATGGCCCCCACTAGCTGAAACTGAACCCCGCCAAAGCCAAGCGCGACGAATCTTGTCAATCTTCGAGATGACTGAACGGGGAGGCACGGTCACCGAGAGCAGATAGGACGGCATGGCCGAGAGGACCGATTTGAGGAGAGTTAGCCTCCCCCTCTTGGACATCATAGGTCCCCGCCATCCGCCCAATCTCCCGGCGACTTTGTCAATAAGCGGTTGGAAATGAACCTGTTTGAGCTTCCGGAGAGCGAGGGGCAACCCTAAGTACGTTAGGGGAAAGCCGACCCGCCTGGCCGGAAGAGCGGCAAGCACGTCATCCAAATCTATGCCCTCGCAGCGAATGGGCACCACCTGACTCTTGGAGAAGTTGGTGCGGAGGCCGGTTATATCACCAAAACGTTTGAGAATAGATGCCAGAGCAGCGACCTCCTCCTTGTTGGGTGCGATGAAAATCGCAGCATCGTCAGCATAAAGGGAAACTCTGAGATTAGCTGGCATACCTCTGAGAGCAGAGAGCACTCCTTGGCTGGTTGCAAGGGCTAAAACTTTGTGGAGAGGCTCGATGGCGAGGTTGAACAGGAAGGGAGACAAGGAGTCACCCTGGTGAAGCCCACGACGGTGGAGGACGTGTTTTCCAGGAAAGCCATTGAGGAGTATTTGTGAGGAAGAAGAGGCCAGGACGTTGGCCACCCAGCCCGTCCCTGAACAAAAAGGAAGTTATTCTGAATGTGCCGTTTCTTTATGAATGCGCTCTGGCAGGTCGAGATGAGGTCGCCAATGTAGCCGGCCAACCTATTAACGAGGATCTTGGAGAAAAGCTTGCCAAAGCTATGGATAAGACTGATGGGTCGGTAATCGGAGGCGGAGGATGGGTTTTTGTGCTTTGGGAGAAGAACAACACAGGCAGAGTTCATGCCTGCCGGTAGGCGGTGACTGTTGGAAAAAAGGCATTGCAAGGCCGCGAGGAGGTCTGGGTGAATTATATCCCAGGTTAACTTGTAGAAAGCCCAAGTGAAACCATCCGGGCCTGGGGCTTTGTTGGACGGCATGCCCATGACTGCTTCGCGGAGTTCTTCGAGAGAGAGCGGCTCCTCAAGCGAGCCGAGGTCGATGGTTGGGAGCCCGATTGAACCCCAATTGAAATTGTGGGTGGTGGAAGCCAGAGCGGAGCTGTCCCCGAAAATTTTGGTGAAGTGTTGGTGAAATGCTGAGGCCATATCGTCGTGGCCAGCGATGACGCCCGAGGCGGAGTGAAGGGAATGAATAAAATTTCTTCGTCTGCGCGAGTTGGCCCGAAGATGGAAGTACTTTGTGTTGGCATCACCAAGCTTGAGCCAAGTGAGTCTAGAACGCTGCTTCCACTTGATCTTGTCTATAGCTGCCAAGCCCAGTAGACGACACTTGATGGAGCGACGGAGGGAGACTTCTGCCGGCGTTAGAGAACTGCCGGTGTTAGAGAGCGGAGCTCCATAGCAGCATCGAAAAGGCGAATGACCTCGGTTCCAATGGCGAGCTGCAGCCTCAGTTTGCTCAGCAAGGATCCGATCCAGAACTTTAAGGCTGCGGCGGTGGAGTGTAGCTTGGACTGAAAGCGTCGGATGGGATTGAGGTGGTTTGTGCTCACGCTAAGAGGTCCCCAGGCCTGCTGAATGACCTGGAGGAAGTCCGGCATGGTGGTCCAGAAATTCTCGAAACGGAAACGCCTAGGAGGGCGACTGAAGGAATCTGCCGTTAGGAGAAAGGGGCAGTGATCCGACACGGATGACGAGAGTGGCAGCAGCGAGCAGTTTGGGAAGCCGAGTTCCCAGGAAGGCGTGCAGAAGAAATGATCGAGCTTGACCATGGTAGGAAGTGCTTGCTCATTTGTCCAAGTGAACCTTTTGCCGGACAGGTGGATTTTACGCAGGTGGCAGTCGTCTGCGGTTGATGTTGAGATTGTTTTTGTCGGAAGCTTTGTAGATCAAATTGAGAGTTTTTCACTTGTAGCATGATGGAAAGAAATACAAAGATCACACGTGTAAGTATATGCTATCGAAAATGTTCGCTGCCATTTTGGAGAAGTGTATTAGGCAGGGAGACATACAGTTGCAAGTTGCAACAAGATTATGTTAGCGGCGACACGGCTGGCTGGGTCGGACAGGCAAAGCTAGCGGTGACAGCACTGAAAAAGGAATTATTGGGTGTTTATGGTCTAGAAAATGAATTTAAGTTTTATATCATCGAAAGATCGCAAGTTTCCAAATATATGATTCGATCATATAAAAGATCTCGAACGCAACGGACCAACATTCGAACACAAGCAGCCGCAGGTCGAGCGGCCAGAACAACAGTATGCAAGATTTTCTCGCTTTGCTAGCTGTAAGGACGTTGTTTTCGATCTTTCGATCAATTGGAACTTGATGCACCAAATACACAAGCAGATGCGGAAACACAACAAAAAAATCCGAGTTATAAATGTCAGGATCTTCAACTGACTACAATGCTCGGCTTGTATTTTCCTGTCGGGCTTCCACGTTTGTTATTGATCCAGTTGTATATATAGGAAACAACCTGTTCTGCAAGCCTTTTATGTTAGCTATGTTAGACAACGTCCGAGATTGCCTAGCAGTGCGTAGATCGTAGACGACGAAGAACAATCACAGATGAACACGTAGATGTAGGAGAGGAAGTATTCTTTGTTGCCTTTCTCTTGTGTACATAATAGATGGAAACCTCTCCTGTTTATGCTTGGGTGCTAGGGTTTCGACTAAGGCGAGAGCTTTGTTTCTCTTCTTTTGTCTAGTCTGTGTCGACGAGGAAGGGGAGGAGAGGAAGCCGGAGGAGGAGACAGACGGGAGGTGGAGAAGCGGCGAGCCGCGACGCGAGCAACAGCAGGCAGCAGCAGCAGCAAAGGGGAAAAAAGTTTCTTTTTTTCTGGTCCAGGATGTCTTATCAGACGATTTATTGCCACTCTTCGCATTCGTGTGATCACATTCACTCTGAAATCTGAATTGCCAGTAAATGAAACCATATACAGGCTTTCTGCTGCAGTAGCCTAAATACCCTTAAATGGGCTGGGCCAAGGGCAAAGGCCCAACGGGCTATCACATCTTGAGCGCTATTCCGAGCTTGATTCTATCTGAGCCAAGCTTAAGCCCGATCTCGAGTCCTCATCAAGCTTAGCTGAACTCCAACAAGGTCCATCATACCAGCTATCTCGTTCAGTGAGTACATCGATATACATTCATGCGCCAGATGGAAGCGGACAAGTTGGGGCTAGACAAAATCGAAGCGCATGAGCAGCCTGACAGACTTGTACCTGGCGCCCTTGTGGTCATGGAGGGCCACCGCGCGGATGCCCTGCTTCAGCTCCGACACCGGCAGGCACGTCTGCCCGCCGAAGTCGTGCTTCTCCGACATGTCGTACTCCTGCACCTCTATCCTCAGCAGCGCCAGCTCCGGCACCGTCAGCGGGAACGTGAACTCCTCGTCCCACACCGGTACCCACTGGTCCTCGATCGTCCGAGTCTTCTTCATCACACTGTCCGCCCGCATCCCGGCTATCCCTACCTGTTCATCAAGCAAATCCAGCCTTATTACTTGCGCCCATCGCCAATTTTACTGTTGTTTACAGAGAGCCACAATCTCTTTCATTTTTCATGACATGCATGGGTCATCGTTACAGTAAAGAAAACCAGCATGGCCTCGCTGACATACCCTGGTATAGAAATCAGGCGGAGAAAAGGCGTCGAAATGAGTTTTACTGAAGTCCATGCGCCACCCATCTCCCATGTATACTTTGACCTGTTTCAACATCAGGTCAGCTGTTAGCTAGGCCAGAGCGTCCTGATTGCAATTCGAGGAGCGCCAATTCTCTTAGCCTCAGAAGTATGTCTACCTTCAGAGTTTTCTTCACTGGCAAAGTCGCTTTAGGATCAAATACCTCGCCATTTGGACCTGTCTTTAGCAAGAAGTCAGGCTTCTTAACGTATCCGCAACCCCCGTTGGCTCTAAAAAATCCTTGCATCAACCGCAGTGCTTTGTCATGCCCCTGAGAAATGAAAGGCTAATCAAAACAAACAAAGTGTATCGATAACTTTTTTTTTTGAGGGTAGGGCAAAAGGATTGCCTTTACTTGATTAAAAAAAAGAGGGCCAAAGGCCAAACAAACAGAGCCGTATAAAAGGGGAGGAAAAAAAAAGACGCCCCCCCTGGCGTAAAAGAGAACAACGGCTAACTAATTACAAAATTGGCCCGGATTCCAGCAGATAATCTTCATCGGGAAAACCCGGATTGCAACGAAATATGCGTGCCCTGGGGGAGCCGCGCAGGGGGCCCAGGGAAGGCATGACTAAGGAGGTGGACCAATCGCAGGAGGTTGGCCAGGTGGACTGTGACCACGCGCAGGTGGTTGAGCAAGACTACAGTAGTAAACACCACACGCAGGTGGTTGGACAGCAGGACAGTACAGAAAACCACGCGCAGGTGGTTGGGCGACACGACAGAACTGAAAACCACGCGCAGGTGGTTGAAGCAACAACTAAAAACCACGCGTAGGTGGTTGGACGACACGACAGTATGGAAAACCACGCGCAGGTGGTTGAGCAGGACTACTCGAAGAGGACCTAACATGGGCAAAATAAAGGCGACGCGGGGCGGGGGGACCGCCTAGTCAGCGCTAACGGAGGCGCCCTCCACAGAGTCAGAACCCACAGAGGACAGGTCGAGCGGCGCCTGCAAGACGCCACAAACATCGACGATCGCTGCAAAGGAGCCATCAACTAGAGCAGAGGAGAAAAGAGTGCTGAGGTGGGTGGCGAGGTCGTCCACTGAACCAGGTGAGACCTGTCCGAGCTTACGAGCTAGGACAGCCTGGACCCTCCGAATGGAGGGGACCGCCGAGGCGCCGGGGAGAGGAGACGGTGCGCGTGAGGCAGCGAGGCGGGAGCTCCGACGGGCGCCCTGAGCAGGTGTGGAACGGCGGCAAGGACCCCTCGCCCTAGGGGGTCGAGGGGTGAAACGGAGTAGGGGTGGCGGAGCCGGGGAGGAAATGAATCCCAGCAAGGAATCCACGGCGGAAGCAGGCGGCAGCAGAGCGATCGCTGCCTCGAAGAGCATGGGATCGAAACTGCCCTGGAGGTCTTCCCCAACGCTGGTGCAGCGGGAGAAAGAAGAGCTGTCCAACTCTAGCGGGTCCAACACAAGCTGCGTGGCATGAACTAGCCCCACTGGGCCGAGGAGGGACGACGTGGGCGGCGAGGTAGTGTGTGGCGAGCTCCGGGCCGCCACGGCGACTGGGCCGGCCTGGAACGAGCGAGGAGGAGGCAAGCTCGAGCAGGCCGAGCGGCCCAAAGCGGCGAAGGCATGGAGGCGAGGCGGGAGCTCCGTCGGGCGCCCTGAGCAGGTGTGGAACGGCGGCAAGGACCCCTCGCCCTAGGGGGTCAAGGGGTGAAACGGAGTAGGGGTGGCGGAGCCGGGGAGGAAATGAATCCCAGTAAGGAATCCACGGCGGAAGCAGGCGGCAGCAGAGCGATCGCTGCCTCGAAGAGCATGGAATCGAAACTGCCCTGGAGGTCCTCCCCAACGCTGGTGCAGCGGGAGAAAGAAGAGCTGTCCAACTCTAGCGGGTCCAGCACGAGCTGCGTGGCATGAACTAGCCCCACTGGGCCGAGGAGGGACGACGTGGGCGGGGAGGCAGTGTGAGGCGAGCTCCGGGCCGCCACGGCGACTGGGTCGGCCTGGAACGAGCGAGGAGGAGGCGAGCTCGAGTGGGCCGAGCGGCCCAAAGCGGCGATGGCATGGAGGCCACCCGCGGCCTCGGCGATGGCTGAGAGGCCACCCGCGGCCTCGGTGGTGGAGTCAGCTGGGCCGGCTTGGATCGGCGGAGGCGTCGGCGAGGCCGAGTGGGCCGAGAGGCCCAACGCGGCGAAATCAGCGACGCAGCCAGCCGCGCCCTCGCTGGCTGAAGCGCTCGCGGGCTGAGAGGCTGAGGCGCGCGCACGGGGTGAGAGGCTGGCGCGGGGGGATTTGAAACCCCGACTCCCGAGGCGACTGCGCGCGGCGTCAGGAGGCCCGCAGAGCCCGTGAAGAGGCCGAGCTGGCCGGTCTCCACGTTGACCAAACGATGCCACGCAGGCGCTTGACTGGGCCGGTCAACGGAAGGCGCGGACCAGCGTGCGCGAGGGCGCGGAGACCTCGACGGCGAGCGGAGCTGCGGCGAGCACTGAGGGGCGGCGACCGCGAGCAGGGAGGCGCACGGCGAAGCGGGGCGAGCAGGGCGCGGCGAGCGGAGGGCAGGCGAGGTAGAGCGCGCAAAGGCAGGCGAGGTGGAGGAGCGCGGCGACCTTAGCGAGGAGGCAGGCGAGGCCGAGCGCGGCGGGGCGAGGTGGGGCGCGGCAAGCGGTGGCGAAGCGGTGCGCGTGGAAAGCAGAGACGGCAACGAAAGGGGACGGGAGCGGGGCGAACGAGAGCGGGAGCGGGAGCGGGAGCGCGAGCGGGAGCAGGAGCGCGCCGGGGAACTTTGGTGGCGGCGATTCCTTTGGCGTGGAGAAGCAGCCAGACGCAGCGAGCCGTTTGCACGGCGGCGCGGGGAGCCGTCCCCGCGGCGGCGAGGGGAGCGCGACCGGCTGCGGCGCGGCCCGGCAACAGGAGCCGGCGCGAGGCGGTCGCGCGCCGGCGCCTTGCCACGGAGCCGAGCGAGGCGGGCGCCACCGTCGGCGTCGGGACCTGCGCCTTCGTCATCGTTGTCGCCGTCATCACCACGGCGAGGGATAGCCTGAAACAGGGAGCGGCAGGCAGCCGGAGGAGCGCCGGCAGCGGGAGCAGGGAGCGAATCGATCTGCCCCGGCTGCCAATCGACGAGAGTCACCACTGGCAGGCCGCCGACGAGGCGAGCGGAGACAGCAGCGAAGTCCTCGATGATGGTGACATGAATGATCACACTGAACTCGGTAGCACGGGGAGGCCGCGGTCTTGGAGCCGCGGTGGCGCTGGCACCTGCCCACCCGTCGACGCGCTCACGGGTTTGGCCCGGCGAGGGGTCGACAAGGGCCAACTCCGCCTGAAGAGGAATGGAAGCCGGGTCTGAGGTCCACGCCCACAGACGGTACATCGTAGTGTCGGTGCGGAAGCACGAGGCGGCCTCGACGACGTCGACGCGGGCGGAGCCGGCGAGGAGCTGCTCAACGACGGCCAAATCCCAGCAGTGGAACGGGAGCCCCTCCAGGACGAGCCGAACGCGAAAGCGGAGCGCGCCGGCGTGGCGGGCGGGATGAACGCTCTCGGGGAAGACGGTGAAAAGGAAGTCGCGGTCGATGTGATGGATGGAGCGACGCGCGGCGACAAGCCGGGTTTGCTCCGGGTAGGTGAAGCGGACGAGGAAGTGACGACCCGCCACGAAGGAGACTCGCATATCGCTCTGAGGGACGTCGGTGTGAGCCTCGAGCGCCCGGGCGACGGCGTCGGCTTCAGGGAGCGGGCCGCCTTTGACTTCGACGGACAGGACGAAGTGATGCAGGTCCGCGGCGGCCGTACGGATGGCCGGCGAGACCACCACGCAGGCGCGCACGGAAGGGGGGCGATTGGCGGCGAGGGTAGGGCGCTGGCGCTGGCGAGACATGGCAGGCGGAGGCTGGGCAGGGAACGACGGTGGTGGCTGAGAGCGCGGCGGGCCTGGGCGCGTGGCGAGCAGAAGGCGACCGAGGCGACAATGACGCGAGGTGTGGCCGGAGCGGTAGCAACGGAGGCATTTAACCGGGTCTCGGCACGCCGCCACGAGGTGGTCGCGCGCAAGACAGCGGTAGCAGCGACCTCGCGGGATGGTGGTGGCAGAGGAACGGCGGGGAGCCCGCGCACGCGCCCCAAGCGCTGTCCCGAAAGGGGGAGGAGTTACGCCGGCGCGCTCTCTTGGAAGAGACCACTTGCCACGCCGGTCCATCGGCAGGAGCGACGACGAGGGAGCGCAGGGCCGGCTGGCGCGTGGACTTCCCGGAAACGGAGATGGGGAAGCTGGCTGAACGCGGACGGGAGGAGGAAATGAGGCTCAAGGAAGAGGGAGTAATGGCTGCCTGCGACAGTTGGGGGGTGCCGCTTGCGAGAGAGGTAATGGGAGGTAGGTGGCTGGCGGCAAGGCGAGCACATGGGGGCGACGCCGGGGCGGAGGAACGCGCAGAGGAGGAAGCCGTGGCGGCTGGATTGGTGGCCGCGGCGGCCGGACTGGCGGACTGCGGGAAGGATGTGGACGCGGCGGCCAGAGCGGCGGACTGCGGGGAGCAGGGGGAGGAGAGCGCGGCCATTTGCCTCGCAACGTTTTTGGACAACGTTATGTTGCATGTTCCGTGAGCATAATATCATATTCCGTGAGCATGTAATTCAAATTTGAGTTTGAATTCATCAATTTTTATTTTGGATGATACAAATATAGTTTCGTCTAATTATGTCATTGTTTTCATACTTAAAAGAGTTTTTTTAGTGTGAAAGTCGGATATGCGCGTCTGATCGTCTTCCCTGTACAAAGCTGTCAGTGATCATCCCCAAACGAAAGAACTATTTCGTGTAGCTAGTGCCTTCAGCTAGCACAGTACCTTGACTAAAATACGGCATTAACTGTGGCGGCTTCCATTTGGCGGACGGAACGTACTGGATCCTTGATTTTTCAGTTCTCACATGATTTACAACAGGACTGCTCAATTCGGGAAGCAACATAAAGCAAGCAATGCTTTGATCGAGACTATGACAGCCATTACATCCTACTATACCATATCTCACTCTCATCCCATTGTACATAGTGTATAGCTTGGAAGCTAGCTAGCATCTAAGTACGTAGCAGCCTGGGTTTATGTTATCGTGTGGCAAAGTTGCTGCAATCCACTTATCCAAAGCCACTAGCCATTCATGCATGATCCAGAAAAAGAAAAGCACTAGTCATTCCTGTGCCCTAGGCAGGTCTCGGTAAGCCAATACAGCGCAACGTATTGTACAAGAATCTACTACTGTCTATGCATATCCTCTTCCCTGCCCATTGGACTACTTGAGAGTTGAGAGTTGAGACTTCGATTCTTCTGCGTGTATGTAACCTTTTGAACAGATGTGCCAAAAAGAAATGGTGAATTCTGACATCAGAAAGGTGCATGCCCTGTGCCAGAACTGCCGGCCAAACATGTTCATTGGTCCCTTGGTTAGGCCTTTTCCACAGAATACGGTGACCTAACAAATCATTAATAAGCAATTGCCATAATGCTACTACAATCCGGATCCCTGCGGTAGAAGTATAAATGCACCGTATGCGTTTTGACCTGAAAATAGATTATAACTTGTCTAAATATGTCATACGGCGTCCAATTTGTATGAAATAAATTTTGTAATTCATCTAAAATCCTAAACAATCCATTTTCGAGTTACGCCGGCGCGCTCTCTTGGAAGAGACCACTTGCCACGCCGGTCCATCGGCAGGAGCGACGACGAGGGAGCGCAGGGCCGGCTGGCGCGTGGACTTCCCAGAAACGGAGATGGGGAAGCTGGCTGAACGCGGACGGGAGGAGGAAATGAGGCTCAAGGAAGAGGGAGTAATGGCTGCCTGCGACAGTTGGGGGGTGCCGCTTGCGAGAGAGGTAATGGGAGGTAGGTGGCTGGCGGCAAGGCGAGCACGTGGGGGCGACGCCGGGGCGGAGGAACGCGCAGAGGAGGAGGCCGTGGCGGCTGGATTGGTGGCCGCGGCGGCCGGACTGGCGGACTGCGGGAAGGATGTGGACGCGGCGGCCAGAGCGGCGGACCGCGGGGAGCAGGGGGAGGAGAGCGCGGCCATCCTCTTGCTCAGCTTATGCCTAAAAATCTCCGCGAATGTGTTTTCTGACGAAGGCTGTCGATTTATAGCATGTCGTACAACAAATTTTTCCCATTTTAAGAAGCATTTGCTCTGGAAATCTTCGTGCTTTGTGTCTTTTAATTCTTTTGTATCAACAAAAATTACAAAAGTACAAATATACAGCTAAATCAGGAAAAAAACCATTTAGTTGACAAATGGCAAGATTCTCAAAAGCACACCATCGCAAAAAACAACACACACCTGTACTGCACCCTTTCCCGGCTCAGCCGCAGCTCGCTCCTTCCATCCAGGGCTCGCCGGAAGAAACCAGAAGCGCGCATAGATCAAAGTCAATCCGAATCCACTTGCGCTCATACTATTAAACAAGCAAATCTACCGAAGAACGCAGTAGCAGAAGAAGCTCTGGAAAGAGGGAGGCCAACAGCAGCAAGAGCAGAGATGGCTACGGCGTACCGTACCTGACGCCGCGCCGGCGGCGGCGTCAGCGCCGAGGCGAGCGAAGCAGAGCTGGAGCAGCAGCAGCACCACCAGGAGCACCGCGAGGAGGCCGCCGCGGCAGCGCCATCACATCGCCCAGGCGTGTGGGAGAAATGGAGAGGAGTACCACTGGAGCTGCTGCTGCTGCTTCCTCTCGACTCTCCGGCGGCGAAGAGGGTGGCGAGACGAAGATAGGGACGGGCGGAGACGAAGAGCTGAACGGCAAGCACGAGAAGGTAAAAGCCGGAAGCGCAATACGGGGAAAAAAACAACATTACGGGCGCCTGAGCGAGCTTCGAACGGAGCGAGAACCACTTCAGCTAGCCAAGGCGCCAACGCGCACGGTTTGGCCTGCGGGCATTTTTTTGGTTTTATAGATAAGATAGGTATGGACGGCCGGATGTTGCTTGACGAAACGATCGGACGGCCAAGGAGCGGCGAGCATCGTGCCTACGCCGGGGCAAGCGCGCGTGGCCGCACGGCGAGACGTCCATGTGGACGCACGAGCGTGCGGCCTGTTAGTGGCTTTGTAATATAGAATATATATACCATGAATAAACGATGAGTCAGCGGCACATTCGTGCATATCATTGGCATATTTATACCATGGCAAAGTAGAGATTGGTTGCACACAATCTCTTTTTTTTATCTATGCCATAGAATTAGAGATTTAGATATGAACCCGATCCGATAGTAGGGTCAAGGTCAGATGAAATTTAGGTTGATCCTTGCCTCAATCTGACCCCCATCCCACTGCTTGATTTTAATCGAACGACTGTCAGAAACATGAGCAGCCTAAACTAGCCTAATCCGAACCCGACTCATCCTCACACTCGCACTCACGCAGCAGCCACCGTGTCTAACCACCATACTCGGACACTGTTCTTCTTCTTCTTCTTCTTCTTCTTCTTCTTCTTCTTCTTCTTCTTCTCTCTCTCTCTCACTCTCTGGTTCAAGGCAGCTCAACAAGTTGGGTCGGGTTAGGGCTAGTTTTCGCAATCTTTTATGTAGGCTAGGTCATGTCAGGACGAGACGATATATATCCAACCTGATTCGACCTATCTAGACCACTACATAGAATGTTTGTGGTGTAATTAACCACACTTTCTACTTCATCCTTGCATGCATGGCTAGCTCGGAGACTCGGATTCATCAATGATATTTTTTTAAAATAATTTGTTTTTGGAGATATCATGAAGTTGATATTTAACAAGCACGATGTCCTACGCATTTGCACGGACATAATTTTTAATTTTGAATTTGTGTGTTTTTAAGCTGATGATATAGATTCTTTTTTTTGTAGATTTGTAGTTTATATGGATTTTTCTCTTAATCTAAACCCTTATAATATGATCTCGGACTCATCAAAGATATTTTTTTCAAAATAATTTGTTTTTGGAGATATCATGAACTTGATATTTAACAATCACAATGTCCTACGCATTTGCGCGGACATAGTTTTAAATTTTGAATTTGTGTTTTTTAAGCTGATGATATAGATTTGTAGTTGATAGATTCTTTTTTATAGATTTGTAGTTTATATGGATTTTTCTCTTAATCTAAACCCTTATAATATGATCCCATTATAATCAGCAGTTAGATCTTTCCTTTTCTCTTTGATTAATTTGGATATTTGTAATATTTTAGCTTTAATGTGGTGACTCCATTTAACTTTGTTTAATAAATAGACATGATATAGACAACATTTAACTTGAGTTACAATTTCACACGTCATATGAGCATTAACCATGCAATTGCAACACCTATCTCAGAGGCTATACATTTCCCCTCCTAGCTTTGAACTCTCTCTTTCAACAGATAGTGATGTTTTGTCTTGGGGCATGTATATTTGTTATTATAGAGAAGGAATTACCTCGTGATTAAAAATATTTTAAAACTCGTTACAAAAAATAGTAAATAGTCATTTTAAAAAATGAATGCTTATATTCGTATCACCATTTCAATTATTGACAAGCCGACGGAGAACAGGCATTGGCGCCAGAAGTGGACATGTGGTGGTCGTCGTCGCCAGCGAACACGACACTCCTACTAATGCAAAATTGACAGGCTTTGACAAGTGAAACAGCGACATCTCAAATTCACTATTTCAAGTTTAAATATCTTCCATTCGAGGCCGAGCCACGTAGAGGCGTAGAACTGAGCCGGTTTAAAATTGAGCCTTGTGTCAACGTGGTCAGGGCCAAGGTGGTCGTTTGTCAGTGTTGACGTTTGCCTAATTTGGATGAATGGATGGAGAAGAAAAGAGAGGGAGAAGAATGATTGTATACTTAAGCACGTTCGTTAGTCACGAGGATAGTAAAGCCGCGTATTCTAGTAGGAAATCCATTTTGCATTGAAAATACCATACATGTATATATATATGGGAGGCACTGTTAGGCA
>SPJY01002662.1:0-24330 GCA_005191435.1 Raddia distichophylla
GTAGGCGCCTGCGAAATAGCAAGACCGTTGAAATTAATGGGGTCAACTGACCCCTTTCCGTGGCATACTAGGACATTCGTAGGTGAGAGAGCCTATGGCAGACTCGAGCAAATGGCACAATTTACCTTGGATCAGGTTTCCCACCTCTGGAATAATAGCCCTATGTCCAACCTTCTGTTGATACAGTGGAGGGAGTTGAAGGGGGAGGTCACCCAAACCAACCAGAGCTAGTCGGAGTCATTGTGTTGTTTTACAGATAGTGTTGCTTGTGCCTTGTGCGAATGGACTAGCTCTGAACTTAGTGATGCCCTGGAGGGTCCTTTTATAATGCTGAAGAGAGTCGAAATCGCTTTCCACTTTTATTAAAACCAAGGTTGACTGCCTAGCACGCTTAGGTGTCTCGTTTGATGAAACATGATTGCGCACCGTAGCGGGTACGTACTCGATTATCCGATGTGTTAGAATAATCTGGTGGATGGAACATCTCTGCTGCTAATATTTTGAGATATGTGTCCCTCTGTTGACAAACGGGCTTTGTTTAGGGTCGTCTTCCATGTTGTTGCTCTCGCAAAAAGGTTGCTTAGTTGGGATGTTTGCTTGGGTCAGTCAGAACCCGAGCAAGGGTTGCTTGGGACAGCCTCGTTCTACTCGATCTGATTCTACTCGTGGCCGGGCAACCTCATAAGGGTTGGACAACTCGTAGGGAAGGCTTGTGTATTTACGGTCCTTGGGTTGGCCTAGCTTTAGTTAAGGCCCAAGGGCCTTAGGCCAATCCTAGATGGATTTTTTTCATCGGTGCCATTATAAAGTTTCGATACTTCGGTTTTGCCATTACAAAACGTATATTGTCTTAGATGCCACTATTTTTGCAATCTAATCTCACCCATGCCATTGTGAGGCATTTTAGAGGATTTACGACGTATATGAAACCAAAATACGACCAAAATACACCTCTGACATGTGGGCCCCGAGTGTCATCCTCTCACCTTCATCTTCTTCCTCCTTCCTCTCCACTGCTTCCTCCTTCCTCCTCCACTGATCTCTCTCTCACAGGAACATGCTGGAGCTCACCGCCGCCGTCGCCGAGTTCAAAAAAATTATGAAAAAATATTTTATAAACTATAGGAATAACTATTTAAAACGTCATAAAAATAACAGGAAAGTAATACATCACTTGAATTATAAAAATAATAAATTTTAATTAAATTAGTTGAAACAAGTGAGGCCATGGCGAAACATCAATCCTTCCATGGTTAACCTGCCGTGTTTCGTCTCTGCCTGTGGGATTTTAATTAATGGAAATCCTTTCAGCCAGACGTCCACATGGTCGGATGCCGAACCCATTGCCACTTCGGCCCATTGTTCCTCTCTCTCTCTCTCTCGCTCTCTCTCTCTCTCTCAAACAGTTGCAGGAAACGACGTCGCTCGCACTCGTAGCCGCAGGCTCGCTCGTCTACATCGTTATTGGACCAGCGCCAATGCTCACTCACTGGCGCGGCTGCTCACTTCCTCCCCTTTTTCTTGCAATATCTCTCGCCATCTCACTGGTCTCTCTATTTTCCATCCCTTCTCTCCACTCTTCTTTCAGCAAGTTTGACGAGCTTTTGCTGGTTGTATGTGTTGACCATGAAGCGAGGAGTCACCGAATCTAGAGATGTAGATAACTAGGAGAAGGTGCTTCTCCATTTTTGCCATGAAATCTCAATCATGTACGTATAAAACTTCGAATTTGCTTGATGAAACATCGTTTTGTACTTGTGCCACTTCTAATTTTTATGATAATGATGAACATGAGGTTTCATCATATCTTTTTTTTCCATGTTTTACCACAACGTACTTTTTCTATGTTTCACTAGCTTTTTTTGCCATGTTTCATCGGACATTTCGTCGATGATTCAACAGTTTTTTGTTCAAGTTTCATCGGGTTTCGTCCATATGTCATCAATGCATGTTAAGTTTCTCCCCAAGTTTCACGATCAATAATTGAAGTTTTAGCAGTACATTGTTAAGTTTCACTAATAATTTTTCTAAGTTTTATTAGAAAATTTTAAATTTTATTAGTTTTCCGCTCATGTTTCATCAGCATATTATCAAGTTTCGTTAGTAATTTTTCAAGTTTAAGTGAAAAATAATCAAGTTTTGTCGGTACATAAGGTACCGGGGTGTCCTCTCCACGTCATCCAGAAGGACCAAGAAGACCGGGTCTGGTTCCGAGTGAACTGGCGGGCACGCGGGCCCCATCGCTCGGAACTGGGCCCAAGGCGCAGCGCTCTCGGCGAGCAGGCGGGCGACCGGGCCCCTGCGCCGGGAGACCGGGCGAGCCCTCCACGTGTCAGGCGGGCGACATGGGATATGTTAGGGGCTGGACGTCTGATCATAGCAAGAAAAATCAGGCTTTTTGTTAAATACTCCCTGTAGTTGCATAATACTTGTCGTTTTAAGTTTGTGCTAAGTCAAAGTTTTAAAATTTTATCTATAGAAATCTTTTAAACTATTTGGATTGTGTACATAAAAACCGTACACATAAATTTGTCTTGAAAAATACTTTCACAATATCATATTTTTTATGGATTTTGTATATATATTTTACTAGTAATTGATGGTAAAAGTTGTATTTTGAAGACTGTGTCAATGTCCAAAACGACAAGTATTATGAAACATAGTGGGAGCAATAAACAATGTATCACTAAAATATGGGCAACGTTCTATTGAAATATGGTCAAAGAATTGATGAAATATTATGAAACATGGACATAGTACTGATGAATCGTGATAAAAGAATCGATGAAACATCATCAAAGAAATGTTTTTTTGTGACTAGAGCACAAAATTATGGATCTTATTTAACAATAACAAAAACATTTTCATCAGAGTCAAATGCTTAGCCCTGGCTATGACTAGAGTAAAAAAGGTTTATCTTGACTATCAATGCTTGTGTCATAGCTATTGATCGATATCAATATTGTAACGACATAGCCTCGGTTATAAACTTATCAATGGTACAATTGGCCACTGATTCTGAACTATGGTCATAAACGGCATAGATCAAGCGAAAATCCATGCACTTGTGTGCCATTTATTGCCTAAGTGCGAAGGTAGTGTTTATTGAACACTGAAATAGTCTTACCTGTTGAACATTTGGACCTTCGAGTCCTGCCCTAGCTGAGCTCAATGAGACCATGCCTCTTGGCTAAGTGTGTGTTGAGCCATCCTCCATCTTGTTGGGGACCATGTCCATGGATATGGAATGGATCGGATCTACCTTGTTTCAGAACGATACATCAATGGCTATGGCTACAAGTTTGTTGTATGGGGTTTTATGGAGATCATGGCCATGGTGATGGCATGAATCTGCAACGTGAGACACGTAAGCCATGGTGATGGATATGGTGTTAGCACTTGTTAACCTTTCTCGTCAATGGAATAATTGCATATAATAGCACATCACGTCCTTAATTTATTAAAATGCTAGATATTGTGTTATCAATAATTAATTATTGCAAAACTGGCTTTGAACAACTAAACAGCCCAAGTTCCACTGTATAGCCTATTATCATTAAATTGCATTAGGTATTGGTTTTAGCTCGTTGAGCGTGGTTGATTGTGCTCACCTCGCCTTATTATGTCTTTTTATAAAAAGAAGGCGAAGATTCCTACTCGTGCGAGGAAGGTGACGAAGTGCAAGAGGAAAATGATGTGGATGGAGAATAGGCGGGACTCCAGTCGCTTGGCTGTTTTAGATGGATGGCATAAACTTGGACCATGCTTTTCCTTTTGATCTTTCGCATGACTCTAACTATGACAAGGGTCTTCTTTTGGTATTGTAATATCCAACTTTATCGGTTGATCAAACAAGTTAGCCTCTATTTATGAAAAGACCCTGGAAGGGGCAACTATTTCGCCATTCTTTCATGCAATGATTTAATTTGTGGCTGCTAGCAAGATTCTAGACTAACACTAGTTACACAAATAGATCTTGGGTTTTCGGTCCGACACGCGTCCACGCGATGCAACTCGTAGAAGAGGCAATCTTCAGTTTTTCACTCCTCTCTCTCTCTCTTAAAAAACTTTAGTTCTTCACTTGTCTGACTGTTTTCTGCTCGATCATATCATTGTCTTCCGCTCATATGATATTTTCCACCCTTTTGTAACTATGGTGAAAGTAATACAATACCTTTAAGTTGGATGGTCAGATATAAAGTATGTCCACTCTATATACATGTTGGTTTAGGCCTCATTGTTTTCAGCATATCGTTGAATTGGTATATTATTATAACAAATTTGAGAGCCGTCAAAAATAGATCTAAAAATTATTAAAAGATATTTAAAAAATAGCTTTAGCATCTTTGGAAGGACTACTAAAAGACACAAAAAAAATCGTTACAAATTATCACAACATATAGGCTATATAAAAATAACAAAATTTGTTACAGTAATACGCAACGGTACATAATGCTGAAAAGAAAAAGGCCTTAATGTACCGTAAAATTATGAATGGTTCTTGACCTATCGATTTTCGTGGAATTATGAATTGCAACTCAATTTTTACAAGGGAGTGACTGCTCATTGGTTGCCTAAGCAATTACGGTAGCTCCGCCAACAAATTTGCACAATGACAAGTGAAGTGTGACTATTGTTATAAATCGGTCGTCGTACGCACGCACACAAACACAATCACAGTAGACAGATCTAGAGAGACAAAGCCAGGCACAATGATCTTTATTGATATCTTCTCTCTTTGGTACAAGGGGTTCATATATATAGCCTAGCCTAAATTCGGTTTCGCCCATAATACCCCTAGGGTTCGATGTGGGCTTTCGGCCCATAAACCCTCTAGGGTTATAACAACCATGACACATACATGACCCTGGCATCGCTGCTAGTACTTTCCAATCTACATGTAGCCACGGATTAACATCGATCTCTTAAAATTGATATTACTACTCAGAGAAAGAAATATGAAAAATATATGAGCAATTGTTTGTTGATTGTATTCTCTGGTTATTAGGTGAAATATGCATGAATATTGTTTTCTATATGTATATATAACTAAATTTACATATATTGTATTCATGTAAAGTATGCAATTGAACTGGAAAAATAGTTGACTGAGATTATCATTGAAAACAGTCGCTTGCTGTCTAGCGGTCCCGTTTTTATAAAAGGTCATTTTCCCTTATTCTAAGGATGTATCGAAGGGGGAAACAGACAATATATCCCCACTAATCTCATCAAAATCCCGACTTATCCAACGATGACGATGGAAACTGAAGCCCTCTGTAATCTATCCTGTCAGGCAATCTATCCTGTTGACTGTTGCAAATTTTCAGTCCCTACTCGACTCAACCTGCATATATCATGCAATTGGACGTCAGACAGTGGCCAATATCGGGCAGGGCTCTCCTCACGCCACCCCTGGCCGTCGAATGTAGGATTGTAATTAGTACAATTCAATTTTCATCATTGTTTTCTGTATAAAAAGTTAGCGGATGTAAAAAATCGGACGTCTGATCCATTGTATGTGTTATGTTAGCACGAAAACTTAAGAAAATATCTATTGAAACTTAGGCTACGTTCTTTTCAGCTTAAACTACTTAATAACTTGATAGCTTATCTGTTGGGTTTAGTCCCACATTGGCTATTGGTGATGGGGGAGCACAACTTAAAATGTGAAAACACCCCTCTCCCACCAGACTAGTCTTTTTGGACTGAGTTGGGTTAGGACCTGAGTTGCATTTCCGGTTGTGCCAATCGATGTGGGGGTCTAGGCCCAAAACCAGGTGTTGGTCTTGGGGGGAGCCGGATCACTGTGGGCCATGAGTTCCGCTGGATCACAACGGGCTCTAACAAGTGGTATCAGAGCCATGGTCGGTAACACGGAACGTCTCCATGAGATCACATGTTGCCGGATGTTGGGTTTAGTCCCACATTGGTTATTGGTGATGTGTATTGAGATCACATGTTGCCGGATGTTGGGTTTAGTCCCACATTGGTTATTGGTGATGTGTATTGGTGACGGGGGAGCACAACTTAAAAGGTGAAGGCACCCCTCTCCCACCAGACTATAGGGATGGCAATGGGTCTGGGTCCTCCGGGTCCAGCTTTCGTGGACCCGGACCTGAGACCCGAGACGTAGACCCAGACCCAGAGGTGTGCACGGGTCTAAACCCGGACCCAGACCCGGACCCGATGAGTACTCAGACCCGAATGGGTACCCATCGGGTCTATACTCAGCAAGAACAGAGAGCCAGGGAGGGAGGCCGCATCGCCGCGCCGTCGTCGGGGGAGGAGGCCGCCGTGGGGGAGGAGGCCGCACCGGCCCCGCCGCGCCGCCGTCGGGGGAGGACCGGAGGAGGCCGCTGCCGTAGGGGAGGAGGCCGCGCCGCCGTCGGGGGAGGAGGCCGCCGTGGGGGAGGAGGCCGCACCGGCCCCTAGGCCGAGAGGGGGGTGAATCGGCTCTTTTCAATTTTTACTTCTCTTGATTCGCTTAGGGAGGCCGCGCCGTGAGATGGGGATTGGGGGGAAGAGGGGCGGCGGGGGAACGTGGGGAGTCGAGACCGCCTGTGACTTGGAGGAGACGGGGGGATTAGGGAATGAGGGGAGACCGGAGTGAGACTGTGAGAGTGCAGGGGTATGTGGGTCCACTTGTCAACCTCTGTGATTCGGGTTCGGGTTTGGGTACCCATGGGTCCAAAACCAGACCCGGACCCGGACCCAGACCCGGACCCGAAACACAATACCCATGGGTCCAAAGCTGGACCCAAACCCGGATCCATCGGGTCAGGTACCCGCGGGTACCCGGACCCATGGGTATTTTTGCCATCCCTACCAGACTAGTCTTTTGGGCTGAGTTAGGCCAGGACCTGAGTTGCGCTTCTAGTTGGGCCAATCGATGGGTCTGGACCCAAGATCAAGTGTTGGTCTTGGGGGGAGCTGGATCGCTGTGGGCCATGAGTTGGGCTGGATCACAGCGGGCTCTAACATTATCTATGTTTCGAAAAGATGTATGTTTTGGGTTTTGTGAGTCCCTTTTTTCGTTATTTGGAAGTTGGGTCCTAACGCTTTAAAAAGCAAGTCAAACGAAATGGATCAAAATCTCGAGACTATCTCAAGAACCTCTTTAAATTCAGTTATTTCAGCGGTTCAGCTGTTTAGTCATTCAGATCAGTCCAAAAGAACAAAACCTTAGGACCTCTATTGTTAAAACTTGAAAAACCTACTCATAAAACCTATTTATGAAAAACCCACTCATGAACCTTAGGATGCCCGATCGTGATGATGCACGATTACAAGAGATTTCTAAAAAATTGAAAATTAATTAAATTTTCTATACACCTTTTTAGTCTTGTCGCATTTTTTTTCAAAATTTTCTACCTTGTTCTTTCTGGCTTTCGTGGACGCCCCAGTTGAATACACAATTTGTTTGACAACAAGAGCAAGGAAGAATAAGAGTAAGAAGTACATAAAAAAAACTTTTCGCCTTATCGATAGTCATTTAGGGAAGAAACTCCCTTCTTCCGGTGACCAATTCCCCTTAAATGTCATGCTTCTCTACAAACAAACGAAGGTGTTTTTTTTTTTTGGAGAAACAAACGAAGGTGTTTACTCGATTATTTGGCCTACCTTCGACTTCGTATTTCCTTGCCCTACCAGAATATATCCCTGCAACCAAACACACCGTGTCGGGTCGTCTCTAATTAAATAGGCACATATACCTTCCTAGGGATTCAATTGGACGCTGCGTTGATAGGATTGTAACCCATGATATGTCATCTCACAGTCACACGAAACCATGCGGCTGTCCCCTACACATACACAGTGGCTTGCGTGTCTACTGCATATGTGTCCTGCCCTCCTCTAGCTAGGCCCTGATGGGTTGATAGATCTACGGGCAGGACGCACACTCGACCCCAGTTGCCAGCTTGTATTAAGCTGGCTGAGGCGTGTCTTTCTACTCGATGCGTGAGGGAGACAAGAGGAGCTACAGTAGCATGATATCTGGGCTGATACCTTGTCCCGTCGGGTCAGCCCGGTTCGGTTCGCATAGTAGCGACCTAGTTCGGTTCGCTACTATAGTATATTTATTTAATTCAATATGTGTATTTATTCGTATAACTTCGTATAATGTATGCTATACGAAGTTATTACGATTATTTTTTTATTTTTATTTACTATATGCACGTATAATACAAACTGTTAGACATATCAAGCAGAAACATTTAATTTATAATGTATATCTATGAAATATAATGGTATTTCTTTATTTTTATATATACTTTTAAAAAACCGGGCTAGCCCGGTTCGGTTTCGTCACTGTGTGAACCGAACCTCGGTCGAGATCGAGGCTGGTTGGCCCGGTTCGTACAGTAAGCGAACCAACCGGGTCTGAACCAAAACGAACCTGGGTCGGTCCGTTGGCCAGGTCTGTCACTGAGAGAAGCTGCATGCTACATCACATGTGTTATCTCAACGTCCACGGTCACTCGTCTGATCGAGATTCCAGAGCATGTTCAAAGTGGTTGAGCCAAGTAAACCAACTGATTGAGTTAAAATTTAAGGTTTACTTTGAAAGGCTCTTAAATCTGCCATTTGAAGCTTTCCTACTTCGTTAAATCTAGCCGAAAGAAAAAACCAGCGAATACTCGGCTCTACGTCAAGAACCTGCGTGGGCCTAAACACGAATAGCAAGAATTATATCAAATCATAAGAACACGAGACACCAATAATTATGGAATATCCTTTGCGAAAAGACCCACGGACGTTGGCCGACAAAATTTCGGTACTTTCGAAAGTATTCCAAAATGCAAGGGATTACATTCTGTTTCTTCTTTCCATTTGCAGCTCAGTAGAAAATACTTATAGACGGTGACAATTAAGAGTTCCTATCAGAAGCCTGCTGCGCTTCAATAGACTTAGTATCAATAAATAGTACAAGTCTGAGCTTCCCTCGCTTCCCCCTCCACCTTGCCACGTGGCTCGCCCAGTGCTCGCCCAGCGCTGCTCGCCACGTGCTTCATTACCCGCCCGGCGCTTGCTCGCCTGCTCGATTTTTCTCCGCGCGCGTCGCGAAGCCCCGCGGTTCGATCCCCGCGTACGCCGGCCGCTGCGCTGGTCTTTTTTCCTCCCGCGCTGGGCGGGCCTGCTGCTCCCGCGCTGGGCGCGCCACACGGGCGCTGAGGCGGCTAGTTTTCTTTCAATTTGGAACATATATCAACATCAATATGTGTAGGAACAAAGATATACACATATGTTTTGTTAGGTACATGTTTATTTATTATTTTATTTGCCTGTGACTTACCTCCACTTTAAAAGTAAAATATTTTAATTTTTAGCTTTTCTAATATCAGAGCTAAAGGTGGTCAAATGGGCCGGTCCGATTGAACCGAACCGGGCCGGCCCGTACCGGTGAACCAAACAGAACCTAGGCCGGTACCTTGGCCCGTTGGGCCGGCCCGGTTTGGTTCGCATAGTGGCGACCTGATTCGGTTCGATTCGCTACTATAGTATATTAATCTCTACTATTATAAAGCACCTTGTGGTCGTGGTGGTCGTAGTTCGAACTTTCAATCCGGACCGTCCATCCCAAGCTGTCTCATCTGCTCCGTTCGATCTAATCCCACACTTGCCCCGCATGGGAAAACCCTAATCGCCCTGCTCCTACGGTCCTACCACGCCGCCGCCTCTCTCCCTCTCCCAAGCTCGCTCGCGCTAACGTCCCCCTCCCTCTCCCTCGTCCGCCACCTCCCCCTCCATCTCCTCAACCACGTAGCCGCCCCTGCTCTCCCTCACCCGCGCCACCTCCCCTCTTTCTCTCCCAACCACTCCGTCTCCCCCTCTCCCGAGCTTGTGCCGCCGCCTCTGCTCACTCCTTCGCGCCCGCGCCGCCCCGGAGTCCTCCGCCGCGCCCGCGCCGACCAGGCGCCCTCCGACGCGCACGCGCCGCCCCGACGTCCTCCCCGGCTCCCACGCCGCCCCTGTCCACGAGGACGTTTATGCTGTGGGGAATTTGTACCGTAGTTTGGTCGAATTGGGGACGAATTGAGGGGCTTTTGCTGGTTTTTGCGGGATTTTGATGGATCTTGTAGGTTTGGATCGAGATTCACATTGTCGGGCAAACTAGGGTTCCAGTTGGTTTATGCAGTGGGGAATTTGTACCGCAGTTTGGTCGATTTGGGGACAAATTGAGGGGCTTTTGATTCAATTTTGTTCTGAATTTGAGCCGATGCAGGTGGCCGTGATGGCAACCAATACTGAGTTTGGGCGTGATTTCATACATGAGGAAGGCAAAGAGGCTCCGCAACATGCCTCAACACTCTGATCTCGGTGAGCATCCCCTCATCCCCCAAGAGTTCACTATCTTGCTTAGGGTTCACTCGTCTTTTTTTTGTTGGCTTAGCTTTTATTTTTAAACCCATCATGAAAGATAAAAGCTTGGTGCACGTAGTTGTATTTACCTAAAATGCCAGGGTGATTTTTCGTTTCAAAAAAAATTGAAGGGATGGTTGCGATGCTTGTGGGTAGCTGTTGAGTACCAACTAAGCAGATCAATATCCTGGCCGAGACCGTGATTGCTGTGAATGTTTGCGGTGTATTGTCGTCATGTTTGAATAATGATTTAACTTCCTTTAGTCATTACCAAAAGTTACTTTACTTAGTTACTGACATGCTTGATCCTATTTTCCTCAAACCCCGAAAAGCCCAAAATCATAATTGCCTCCAAACTGTTAGCCTGTGGTCACAGGACAAACTTATACAATGGGTGCATCATCAAATTGAAAAATTCATAGATCAAGATCAAACATTTAACGATTAAAATCAGATTATAGTGTGTTCAAGGTAAAATTTAATAAAAGTACATTTCAAAATCAATCATAACAAAATTTATTAGTGTGTGGGAATGAGTCTTTCACTTCTGCCTGACTATGAGTGAGACAAATGTGTGGTGCTACCAATATTGAGGTATGACAGCATCAAGTAGCTTTGTCAAGTGCCAACTGATAATATAATGGTCTGTTAAGAAACGTTTAACCCTGGTGGTGTCGTGTGCCGTAACTCTGGTTCGTTCATATGCCATTTTTATATCTGCAACTATAATTTACTTCAAGTTTTTTTTAAAAAAATTAAAGATATTAACTTTTGGCGCTTTTGGAGTCAGGAATTAAATGAATCACAATCAGAGCTATTAGGGAGACTTCGAGGACTCAAGGAGGTATGATTAAGTTTTATAACGAACTTAGCTAATGCTTTTCTGCAAGTAAATGTAATCCAAATAACATGTGTAACCTTTCAAGTAAGTTGCAAATACATTTGTTCCTAAAAAAATGCCCTACCCTGAGTAAAGGCAAACTAATTCTAAGTTATGTTTCGCAATTTCATCACCTTTCAATTTAGATGCATTCTTTTTTGATATTTAAAGAGACAGTTAACTACTCATACAGAATTGAGTATGGTTAGTTTTTTCACAAACATGACACGGTGGTTACCTAATTAGATATTTATATGATTTAGATATATTATCTGAGCCACCTGGATGATCATTTGCATCAAATATTTTGCTTCTTTTCAACAATCAGATAGAACAAGTTCATTATTCTAAATAAATCTTCTCATATTTTTTCCTGCTAAAATTCCAGATCTAACATGGATGAGCTATCAATCCAATTATTGGTTCGCCAACTGCAGTTGACACAGGATTTACTTTTCACAAAATGAAGTTCTAAAGTCTTGCAAGGACAAGATGGGGAAATACTTAACATGCAGTCTTTTTTTTTGGGATTTACTCCACTATTAGTTGTGAAAACAGCTAAGCAAGGAACAAAGGAGAAAACATGCAGAAACTTCATTTATGGTCCTGGTAATGAATTGATATTTACTGCGTATGATTCCACAGAAATTTGGTCCATTGTATAGACACACATCAGTATGTCACAAGGAAGACACTTGTAAAGCACAATAAACAACACTTTACTAATCTCAAACAGTTTGCCACACAAAAATCAATGGCAAAGAAAGCAAAAGTGCCATAATCAGCAATTGAAGTTTGGACGAAGCCAAGCAAATAGTTCTGTTACTATATAGGAAAAAGTATAGATTACCCCCCTGAACTATTGCAAAAGTATAGAATACCCCCCTGAACTCTAAAACGGATAAAATACACCCTTCAACTATTAAAAACGGTTAAAAAAGAACCCTAAACTTTTATGAGGTATAGATTACCCCCTGGAACAAGTAAAGGTGGTGTCAGCGGAAAAGGCAACATGGGGAGGAGGCGACGGAGTGGAGGCGACGCGGGGAGAGGTGGCGCGAGGTGGAGGAGAGGCGCCGGGAAGAAGGGGGCGGCGGGGGGGAGCCCGAGGAAGGAGAGGGAGATAGGGAAGAAGAAGGATTAGGGAGGAAGGAGAAGGATTAGGGCAAGATTAGGTCTTAACTGGTTGTAAAGGCATGTTTTGGAGAAACACAACTTAATTTATAATGGCACGGAGCAGATCTCCGGTTAAGTAATGGTAAATTTTAGAACCCGTCACTTTGTAATGGCATATGTCGAATTGAGAACTAGACAACTCCCTGCACGGTGATAACGCCTCAATGAGCCAAATAATGGACTTTCTCTAGTTAGCTTGTCTTAGTCAAGAGGTGACAAACTACACTTTTTGCTTTGTGTCGCCGATGCTATCTTCTATGTGGACTACATATGTCTATACCTTGTCCATATATAGTAGTATATACTTACATGCATATAAATCGGTACTTATCCATAAAATCAAATTTATATAAAATTAATCACACCAGCTTTTATGTACAATTCATAATATAATCGTGTCAATGAAATGTAATTCTTGTTGGTTCCATGAATATTTGTGGCATGACTTAACTTTAGAGTTGATTTAAGGCCGGGCCAGATATTAAATTTAAACCCGAAGGAAGGAGAATTAATGAGTAATTTTTTTGAGAAAAGAATTAATGAGTTATTGTATAATGTATTTTGTGAATCGGGTTGTTGATCAAACATAATAAACACATATAGATTTGCCGTGTCAACCCAGCTACTCCATTATATAATAGTACATACAAAATCAAATTATATAGAATTTGTCAATATTTTTTATTCAAAATTTAATGGGTCGATAAAGTCCGATTATCATTGGTTTCATGAATATTTGTAGTATGACTTAATCATAGAGCTAATTTCCTTGATAAAACTATAGAACTAATCAAGAGATAGATCTAATTTCAAATTCGAATCAGATGGGACAAAAGAGTTAACGTGTCATTGTAAAGATCCAACTTGTAAGTTGGGTCATCGGATCATCTTACGGTTCAAATTTGTTCTGTTACAACGAATTTATTGTACTAAGATAAAGATGTGGTGTGGTCGATATAAATTTGTAGATGGCTTGCTTCTCTCCTTTTTTTCTCCGCGCAGCAATAATATGACATGGAACCTATGCTCTATATAGTGCAACGTGGATATTATCTTAGGGACTACTTTGACTTTGAAGCTCGCAGGTATATAGGGATGTTTAGTCGGACACCAATCCCATACGTCGTAACAATTGTGTCAGTACTTACACGAATGTTTGACTGGATGACAATATTGTTTCAATATTCTACTAATTGTCATCCAGCATAATGCAACATTCTTGTAAGCATTATGCTCTCTTAATTAAACTGTAGACAACAGATCTAGAGGCTTGCGGAAAAACATGAGGCAAAAGGCCCTGAAGGCACTGTGGTCCTCGATAGGGCTGGAAACGTAGCTCGCGGCTCGGCTCGGAGGTGCTTCCGAGCTCGAGCCGAGCCCACTTTTAGGGCTCGGTAAAATAGCAAGTCGAGTCAGGCTCGAATCGTTTCTGACCAAGCCTAGTCTGGCACAGCTCGTTGTCATCTTTTGAACACGAAAACGTCTTTGGCTCATGGCTTTTTGAGAACTTACAACAATTTTAGAAAGAATTACACTGTTTCTCCTGAAACTTGTAGGAAATCTCACATAACCCCCTGAATTTGTAAATCGCGATATCGGCCCCTTGTACTTACTCCCGTTAACACAAGAGCCCCTCTCCATGAACTTGACCGTTCTAGAGAAATCTCACAATCTCTGCAACAGAAAACGGCCAGCCAGCTTGGAGCTTTCACGGTCAAGTTCATGGAGAGGAGTTCTTGTGTTAACGGAAGCAAGTACAAGGGACCGAAAATTTAATTTACAAGTTTAAGGGGCTACATGATATTTCTTGTAAGTTCAGAGGGGAACAATGCAATTCTCTCATAATTATATATCAAAGTTGCATATTATTAATAAATGCAGTTTTAGTCTTATCAATATGCAAAATTAGATTAACTGAAAGAAAAATAATGGCTTAAAATATCGGAAGAGAAAAGTACGTATCTGTATTTAGCAAATATGCGTACTAATAAAGCATAAAAATCAACAAGTAAAATAGATTAATTAATAAATGATAATTTCATGCTAAAATTGTACCTTGCTAAGCATGTGAGTACGTGAGCGTGACGCGCTTGCGCCGCTGACACGCGCTTGCACCAGAACGGTAGGGCTCATGGTCGGTCGCAACTCATTTGTTGTGTTTATGAATCTAAAATGTTGGCTTGTTGCAAAGATCTATGCCACTTCCTCCTGAAATGCGTCTTGTATTACCAATCAATTTTAGGCTTTCAGCTCTTATCTATATACTGTTATACAATGCGCTAGCATTGTAACCTTAGCGTGACACATGTCCGCTCTGCACAGTGCCGAGCGTGACAGCCGTCGGATCGTCCACTTCCTCAACAATGTGGGCTGGTTGGCCTGTTGGTTTACAGTGTTAGAATTCAATTGTAGGTCTTGGGTTCAAATCCAACCTTCCCCTATTTTTCCAGCCATTTTCGTTGTACACATTCCCACCCTTCTTCTTTTATTTATCTATCTTTTCTACCTACCACCCAACACAAAAAGCACGCATAGCTTAGCTGGCCAGTTTCCTGCTTGCGAGGACGGAGGTTGTGAGTTCGATTCCTCGCCTCGCTACGGCATTCCAATTTTTTTTCCTATGGCGCGCCGTGAGCGCACATGCCATCCTAGTCCTATAGATTTATGGTGCTGAACATATACTACATCAGGGCCTTATCGGGGCACCTGTTTTCCTAATTCTTGCGTCGCCCGCTGTCGGAGCTGAATGTCGCAACCCCGGTTTCACGGGATCCACTCACAATCCATTGCTAGTCCTAGAGATCAATGCTAGCAACTTGTGAGCGACAGTTTGTTGAATATCATCACACAATCACAATAACTAAGAGAAATTACATATTACGCAAAAGTAATTGTTACACAACTACTTATTACAATTGTTTAATTAAAGATGACATAATATTGCCCATAATATATCAGAGTGCGGAAATTCAAACATGCAGCGGAAAAAGTATGATGATGCTCCAATCCGACCCTTCAGCGCCAGCTAATCCTCATCAAAGTCCGGGACAAGATCCTTCTGATCCTGAAGATAGACCTTTCCTAATTCTTCGCCTGAATACAAATTTATCCGTGTTTTGTATAATGAGTACACGGCTACCCAGCAAGAGTCCTTATAATGATGCAAGGGTAATAACAACAACAGGCTGGCTATTTTGCATAAATACATACACTAGTCAATATTAATTAAAGTGTTGTGAAAACATTTGTTGAACAATTAATAAGATAAATAGATTCCCAAGAATAACACGCAGAGCTCGGCTTCGAAAGCCCCTCTGCAAAACTGCACAAGGCTCGAATACTCAAAACCAAAACCAACCCATCAGATTAATTATTACACATGAGACTACCATGTACGACCTTCCTCCCCTCCCATGACCGTGGGAACGGCTATCATGATAGTTTTAACTCTGCAGAGTGTAGCACACTTTATCCATAAGCCGAGTGGTACTTTTGTGTCTTAGCTCTTCCTTAGGAGCCTAGACCAAGTAACAATACAAGACGATTCATTAGTTCCTTCTGTTAACACCGATACCCCCTCTAAGGTTTAGACACTCAGGTCCCCCTCTTGAGCCAACGAACCGCAGCCCGATCTTTTCAAAGTAAAGTGTGTTAACAGTTTTCCCTAACTACTAAGCCAGACTAGCACATGTTGGCCGACATGCTAATGCTAGCACTTATGGTTGCGCTTATATGGTTTGGCCGGATAAACACACGTCAAGAGTCCTTAGACCAAGGTGACTACCTCCACAACAATCCTCAATCCACAAAACCACCCGACTTGCCACCTTTAGTCAACACACGCCACGTAGGTTATAGTTGATTAAGTTATTAAGTAACTTAGCACCTCCAATCATATCAAGTCACAAGAGTAATTAAATGATGAACCTAATCAACTACCAACCCACGAACACTAGCAACTATGCACAAGGATAGGCTAGAAAAATAACTAAGGCAGCAATAAATAGGCTAAATTCACAGGGTCAATGACGCAGTGTGAATATATAGGTTCTACCCTTTCCATCATTTTATGCACGAGAAAAAGAAATAAAAACAATAAGAGGGTGAGTTTTGCAAACTAGGGAGCAAGATGCAAGCTATCTTGCCTTGGTAGTACTCAGCGTCTTGCGGGCCTCCTTCTGAAAACTCCGGGAACAGCGCCAAGCAACGGGAACACGGACGGTCTACACGAATAATGCACATACATAAGAACAGCAACATTCACCACAGAACATATATCCTAATTAAATATATAAAATTCTAGGGGATTTATGTAAAATAATGGCTCTGAAATCATCCAATTTGAAGTTCGGATGCTCCCTAAACAAATCTTGGAAGTTTGACAAAAATCAGAAAAGGCTGAAAATAATAAATCGGTTAAAAGAAGGAAAACCGGCTGAATCGGCGACGGCTTGCGATTGGCAGGCGCGGCGCGACTGGCTGCAGCGGCGACGCGTGGCGGCGGCGCTGGCGCGGGCGGGAGACGACGGCGAGGTGACGCGCGGCGCACGAGAATCGGGCGGCGGCTTCGGCCAGTTCGGCGCCGACGCGTGGCAACGCGGTGGTGCGGGCGTGCACGCGCGCGGCGCGGGCTGAGGCGGCGGCGGGGCTGGACACGCGTCGGGTGGGGGCGGCTCGCGCGGAAATTCCGGCGGCGGGGCGCGCTGGACGAGGCGCCGGCGGCGAGGACAGCGCGGCGGCGACGGCGACGGCGCAGCCGAACTTTGGCGAGCTTTTCTGGGCGCGTTTCTGCACCGATTTCGACGCTGGACCGTCTCGATGAGATCATCACAATGGTGGTTTCTACAACTCGAGTTGAGCAAGGCACAGAGAGATCTACCTCCATTACCTCCTCTGGCTAGGGTTTTGCGACGGCTAGGGTTTGCTCTAGGGTGGCTCTCGAGTTGTGGTTCTGAGGGAAGGGTCTTGGGGTGCTTATATACTGCTCTGGTCGACCAAGGGCAGGCCTCTAATAGGTAAAAGTTGAATTGGGCTCCAATTCTACTCCTAGTAGGTTTAGAATTCCCCTATTTTTGATTTTTTTTTGCAAATAAACTAATTTGGACTTGGGCTTCTGGATCTAGGCAGGTTTAGGCCTCAAATATGTCTCCACCAAGTTTGGGCTTGGGTAATGCACGTTCGCTCGTCATTTCATTGGGCCGATGAGCTCCCGGCAGAACGGCATCACACTGCGGAAATACAGGCTAGCCTTGAGCTTTGGACTTGAAATTTGGAGGGTGGCTAAATAGTAGCATTTAGGATTTTTGGGAATTTTTTCAGAATTTTTCAAAAATGTCTTCTAGGGTTTTGGCTTAAACCTAGTTTAAATTAATTTAAATCAGGGTTTCGTATATAACGATTCCCTTTTAATTTACTTTTGGGTTTTCGAAAATACAAATGACATACGACAAAATAGATGATGTCACATTGGCCGCGGCCAATGTCATTCAGTCTACGGAACTGCAAAATATGTTGTTGAAGTGTCAATGACCAGTTAAATAAAGTCCTCTATATTACCTGGGCAATGTGGTATCAGTGCTAAGAATATAGTCTAAGAGCATGTACAATGGTTGAGACAACAGTTGTCTCTAACTATTACCATGTCAGCTACAGACAACCCTACAGATAGCATATACAATGGTAGAGATGGTTGTACAGTTTTATAAGTAATTTGCTCACACACAAAGTTTCTTAATTCTCGTATAGAGTTGACTTTTGCTTAAGAAACGGCTCAAATATCTACACACTCTCTCTACTTCACATCATTAATTAGTTGTCATGACACTGCTTAGAGATGTAGACTGCTGATATGAACTGTTGTTAATGCTCTAAGTTCCTAGCATTTAATTGTCATGAGTACTAGGAAGCATGCAAAAGTCATGTTTTTCACACTGGCAAAGGTTGTGAATAAATGAAGCGAACAGCAACATTATGCTTTTGAGCCTGGAAGAATGTTATTTGTTTGAGGGTGCTAATTTTCAAGGGAAAGGGTCATGAATAATCAAGGTTTTAGCACAATTTATTAAAAGAAAAAAGGAAGGTATACACAATCCTCTCCGGCAAAAACGATGTCGTTGTCAACCTGCTCTGCAGTTAAGAGAACTTGTGATTAATCTTCTGTGGAGCGCTCCAATTCCAGCTGCTTTTCTTAGTTCTTCCAAGTTCCTAGATCTTCTGCTAGCACGTATCACCTGTTTCGTATATCGATATTAACTATGAACTTGGACTTTCTGTTTTGCGTAGTACCTTAAAAGTAATAACAGTCAGGTGTTTCGTGGTTAAGTCGGGTGCCATCTCTACCAAAAAGAATGTGAGCACTGAGCTCTTTGTATAACACCATGATTTTTATTGAAAGCCAGGAATGCCATATTTCTGTGATATCTGCCAACTTAGCAAGGTCTTTAGATTTTTCACCACGAAAGATGTGCGTTCAACTGGCTATTAAAATCTTGCTATTACGTTTCCTTGAAAACGATAGAAAGCCTAGGTGCTTCTACAGCATGTAGCCCTAGCACCTAGCATCCGCAAGGGCAATGACATCAAAAATCTTGACATTAACCCCCTTTTTTTATCTTTTATGGGTTTCAGAACCTCTTGCTGAAGCTATACGATATAAGCTGACAAATAAGCAGAAACCTCATATATAGGGCCAGTTGAACCAGCTGACAATGATAACCATTTCCACGTTTGAGAATTCACAAGGCAAGGCCATCACACCGGTTTATTTATGACCATGAACAACAACTCTGTTCTCGTTATATGTTGAATGGTTCAAAGTTCGGACACAAAATAATGACACCACTACAATGCAGATGGAATGAGATATATTTGTGCATTCATGAAATGTACAGTATGTACATGGACACATCATTAAAATGAAATCAAGAAATATGAGCTCCAGCAGTAGCCCCGATGATCACAGCAATTGTGGCGAGGACAGCCTGATATACCAAGTAGTTGTTGTTAGAATCATAAGAATTTCAAATCAGAGGTGACAGGTTATTGATAAAGGCCTGATTGAGTTCATCACGGCATCTCTATAGAAATTAGTTTCCACGGAACACTACATTAATTATTGGCACAACCAAAAAGATATTATGCATTCTTTTAAAAGTGTGATCATGTTATCCAGATCACTGTTAATGTTACAGAAATATGCTCTAGCTACATACTTAGTGCATTAATTTCGATAATGCAACATGCAACGGGTGAAGGGCGTGGGTAACTTTTTCACAAACATGACACGGTGGTTACCTAATTAGATATTTATATGATTTAGATATATTATCTGAGCCACCTGGATGATCATTTGCATCAAATATTTTGCTTCTTTTCAACAATCAGATAGAACAAGTTCATTATTCTAAATAAATCTTCTCATATTTTTTCCTGCTAAAATTCCAGATCTAACATGGATGAGCTATCAATCCAATTATTGGTTCGCCAACTGCAGTTGACACAGGATTTACTTTTCACAAAATGAAGTTCTAAAGTCTTGCAAGGACAAGATGGGGAAATACTTAACATGCAGTCTTTTTTTTTTGGGGATTTACTCCACTATTAGTTATGAAAACAGCTAAGCAAGGAACAAAGGAGAAAACATGCAGAAACTTCATTTATGGTCCTGGTAATGAATTGATATTTACTGCGTATGATTCCACAGAAATTTGGTCCATTGTATAGACACACATCAGTATGTCACAAGACACTTGTAAAGCACAATAAACAACACTTTACCCTAGACTACACATGCTCAGATACTAATCTCAAACAGTTTGCCACACAAAAATCAATGGCAAAGAAAGCAAAAGTGCCATAATCAGCAATTGGAAGTTTGGAAGAAGCCAAGAAAATAGTTCTGTAACTATATATCTGATGGATTCTATTGTATCTGATGAATTTGGGATTGCTATAAACTATAAATTCTTTACTCACCGCTATTGTGCATGCCACGTATCCTGGTTTCTCCCTGTAATCCACTCTGGAGCACCACAGAAGAAAGGCTCCGACATACCAGGGAATGGCACCAAGGAAGAAGCCGATTATGAATCTTCAGAACAAAGGGTTTATCATTAGAATCAAGGAGACATAGATATAGAAGCACATAGTTGTACAGTAAGTATATGCCAGAGTATTAAGATTGATGTTGGTACGTGAAATTAAGATCAGAAGAGAAAAATAGAACAAAGTTCTCTTACAGAAACCAGCCAAGGCCAATACCACAGCAAGGAAGGCGATCATGGTTATGTCCATGAACACCTGCTTCATAATCTTGGGCTGAAAGCAGAACAAAGAAGATTAAAGGTATAAGTAATAAATATGCTATGGATAACCAGTAGTTTTTACGTTTGTGATTGATTGTGAGCAACTTGCCTGCAAAATAACAAGTTTTCCGTGTAGAAAGAAATGCATTTGTTTTGGGTGATATCCTACTATACTGAAAATCTAGATCCTTTCAACGTTAAATAAACTCAGCAAAATTATGTTGACTAGTGATTATCTTAAGCCCTTCAGGATGATTACAAGTTGCAAGCATCAAAGATAAGCATAGGGACAAGAACATGAGTACATGACCACTTCATTTCCTACTTTCATTCAGTTACATTTGCAAAACAGTCAATACGGTCAAAAGGGCAGAAATACCTATCTTTTCGTAGTTCAGATTTATCAAACCCCCTGTTGTGCCAAAAATGCCAAAAAAAAAACACTAACCTTTCCACCAACGATTAGACAATGAGATCCCATTCCATGCTAAGAAATGGACATGTGCTAACTTTAGCACTACTCATAACACAATCTGCTCAGGATGCCTGCGATTGAGTTAATTTTTTATCTTCTGACAATCGTTAAAGAGAAATGGGGGTGGGAACTGACGAACTGTTGGGCTTTTTCATTCGGCAGAAACTACATTCTAATTCTAAATGAAACATCTAGCATACAGCAGATGTGTAGCACCACATTAGAAACACAGTACACTACAAATCTACAGTAAGACCCATTTGATAGAGCCGCTGGAAAACGAGTACGGAATTCCAATGAACTGAAACGGAATTCTGCAGCAAGAAACGAAATAGAGGGTAGATCAGGCGCTCCAAAATCGGGGACCCAAACCCATAATCCTGCCAGAGATCTCGGAGCGAGAATTCCGCAATCCACGCCCATTTTCCGACCAATTTCCAGCAACCAGCACCGCACAACTCAGGATCAAGCCCCCCACCCCAAAAAAATAATAATAATAACAATAAATAAAAAAATAAAAAAATCTACAAGCAATCGACCCTCCCACCACTCGTCCCCACTCCCAAAAGCCCCAAACCAAAAGGATCGGGAAATTTACCGGGAACGCCCTGGTAGCCACCGCGGTGGCGCGAGTACGGCTCGGCCGGCGGCTGGCCGAAGAGGCCGGGCGGCGGGGCGGGCTGGGGGTACCCGACGACGGGCGGGCGCGGCGGCGGGTAGCTGGGCGGCCCCTGGAATGTCCCGTACTCCCCTCCTCCTCCTCCTCCTCCTCCTCCTCCGCCGCCGCCCTTGGCTTTCTCGCCTTCCTCTCCGCTCATCTCTCCTCACTCCCAACTTTCCCAAGCGCACACGGCACGAACAGCTCGCGCGAACAGTAGCGGGCTCAAGTAGTAGGAAGGAGATCGGATGCATGTTCCTGTCAGACGTGGGCCGTCCGATGCGAACGTCGACGGCTGAGATCGCCCGTGCAAAGGTTTCGTTTTTATTAGGAAGAAGTCCACATTGCCTCCCTGTTTAAAAAAGTTCACTTTTCCTCCCTCTGTGTTAAATGGGTGAGATCTGACCGTCCAATCTTGCATCGAACGGCCACAAATGAGTTGAGGGAGGAAAAATGAACTTCTGCAATAGTAGAGGGAGGTAAATTGGACTTTTTCCTTTTTTATAACAGTAGCGTTTCTAAGGTTTCGTTTTTATTGCAACAACGGGAGGTAGTTGAGAGTTGAGACAAGGTTTTCATTCATGCAAGTCAAACTATTCATCAAGAAATGGGATGCTGATCAATTATATTCGATTGCACGTACTATATTCACGTGTTTACCTTAGAACTAAAGGTATGACAATGATGATAGCCTTGTGGGTCCTTGTCTCCTTGATGTAGGACCTGGCTAGCTAAAAAAATATTTATAATAAAGATGTGAGTTTTTAAAAAATATTAAAAAGTCTTGAAAACGGTTATAAGGTGCTACATCATATGGTTTGTTAAAAATGATAAATCTTCATTTTTTTAGCTTTAAATTTAAATTTAAACTAAAAAACTAATTTAATGTTATCTTCTAGATTATACATATATACATTTTCACGTACAAACATATGTGTGTAGAGATAAGACCAATCGCAAGTCACAGCAGAGCAAAGGACGTACTGGTGTTGCCGTGTTGGATACTTCTTTTAAAATTTTCAATATCAAGTACTCCCTCCGTTCCAAAAATAATGTCATTCTAACATTCGAAATGAGAGACTAATGGGCAAGTGAAATGACACATGTACCTCTAAGGGGTCATTAATTCATCGCGAAATCAGAGGACATAACTCTGTGCAGTTATTTACATTACCGCCAAAATCACAACCCGCTAAATACATTAGCGCCAAATTACAACCAGACAAATTACATTAGCGCCAAATTCAAACCGCCAATTACTTTAGCGCCAAATTACACACCGCTAATTACATTACAGCCAAAATCACAACCCGCCAAATACATTAGCGCCAAATTACAACCAGGCAAATTACATTAGCGTCAAATTAGAACCCGCCAAAATCACGGGGCGAAAAATTACAAGGAACGAACAAAAATCACAGCGCCAAATTATTACATTCTTCCGCCAAAAGAGCATTTAAACCAACACATCATTAGCGCATAAAACTAGCATCTCATCTTAAAAAATTAAGCACTACATCTATTATTGTCACTCTTCACGTCATTCACAAGCACAAGAGGGGAATTAGCCTTTACCCATGGCCATAATAGATCTAAACCAGCCAACACTAGAGGAACATGAAGATTTACCTGATCTAAATGAAGCCCTTGCTGATGAATAAGAAGAATAAGGAAGAATTGTGGTCTCTCATGCACCTGAGGAATCAAACAATCGAGGTGAGCACATAATCCTTATATGTCCTTGTATGAATATAAGAAGGAGAAGTACATAAACAATCACCTTTTGTAGTGGGCGGAGGAGGCAACCATCACCCATATAATCTCAACCATGGTGCTCAGGAGAAACAACATAGTCCAGGTGAGCAAGTACAATTAAATTGCATGTCTGCATCTAGGACAAGAAAGAGCAATCCAAGTTATTGGTCTTGGGAAAACTTATCATGCAAATAAAAAAGCAATTGATTATTGAAATTAAAAAATGCAATTTGATTTGCCAAAACTTACCTTAGCTTGTTGTATCACAAGACATGGTGTTTTCTCAGCCATGGATGAGGAAATGCAGGACTACGGCGTTTATGCCAACCATGTGAACATAGCCTTCGACGAGGAGGAGTTGAATGACTCAGATGATGAAGTTATACATGCAAATGAAGGCATACGGTCAAAAGATCTGACTGAACATCAAAGGCAGGCCAGTGTCGTCAACTAGACATTCATGTTGATGTGAGTTCTAGTAAGCCTAAGAATTGCGGCCCAAAAAAATAGAGGTTGACTTGGCTCAAGTATCTAATATTCCATTGCACAAAAGAAGTACTATACGTTCCCTAGCACTACAACTCAGAGTCAAGAAAAGCATATTGCACAGATGTTTCAAACAGGGGCTGCTACGTCACCACTCCAACTCACTGAAGCCTTCATTAAGGGAAGGAAACAGATGAGAGAGACTGTAATGGTGTTGTCGGGGATAGAATTA
>SPJY01002673.1:0-10926 GCA_005191435.1 Raddia distichophylla
AATGGTAACTGGACCAGGATTTCATCGTCGTTTGGCTCAAATCTCGCCGGCGGCCAGGTAGTCCCCATGGGCCACGAGTTCCCCGCCGCTTGTCTCCTCAAATCTGTCTCGCTGGCCTCCGGTCTGAGGCAAGTGTCATCGAGTATTTTGGGTCGTCTATCGTCGAGTACTAAGCACCATCACGTACTATTAACGGCCACCTTGTTCACTCGAACAAACAGAGAGGGATTGGAAAGTATCTAGGGTGTCATTTGTAGCAGGTCAAGCGTTCGGATATTACTCCGCATGGCCATTGTTTGCGCTAACACATCACACGGTGGTGTGGATGGCGGCTGAAAAGGTGCTTCTTAGTGTCCGCTTTAAACAATATGCTGTTTTTGGTGATGACGTAGTCTTTGCTAATGAATCTGTACCCATTGAGTAAGAATTAGGGGTGACGGTTTCACAACCTTCACCTTGAATTTATCATTGTGGTGCGGCGGAGTTCACTAAGAGATTCTTCCTAAGAGGGGTCTCCAAGGATTTATCTCCAATATCAGTGAGGGGGTGCATCATCCCTGGGGCAATGCCGCCCTTTCGATGTATGATCCAACTACTCGATATACCAATCTATTAGATCGCGTCCTAAGACACCGCGATGCAATCATATCCCACCTTAACTGCGTATGTATATTTTAAGATTTTCTTAGTTTTGGCTTGTACATTCATAATGATACCATGAGCGCTTTAGGCCGTCCCCAAGATATGTTTTCGGAAACTGTCTTTGCTCAGTGGGTACAGAATATCCATGCTAATGTGTCTGGCATAACAGCTACGGGTGTAAACAGCCCGGATATTTCCTGGACCGGACCAGTCGGATTCGGATAGAGTCGGGTCGGTTTTTTTCGGATATTTTCGGATTTAGTTTTGGTATCGGATATTTAGTTTCGGATACAGGATGGTCAATACCCGTGGATCAGATAATTTTTTGGATATCCGGTCCGGATATATTTCAGATATCCGATTGAGGCCCGCTCATCCTACAAGCAACAACCCAACTAGACTAAGGCCCAATAGCCATGAATTATGTAGGTCTTTATTGATTTCTAAAGTTAAATACATATGATAGATCGTCTTATTTACATGTCTTTTCCTATCTATGAATGTATCTACATGCCGCTATGTTTTGAAAGTTAAAACTATTTGTCGGCTTATTAATACATGCCACTTTGTTAATATGCTTGAAATTATTTGTTGTCTGGCTATGTTTCATACTTCAGTAAAATATCCGTAACCGTATTCGGTTCGATTCGTATTCGGTCCGTATTCGTGCCCGACAATATCCGATCCCGTATTTGTATCTGAAATATCCGTAACCAGATCCAATTCCGAGAAAAACATGCAGTTAAGGATATGTTTTAGCCATTATCCAATCCACCATTTACACCCCTAGTAATAGCAGAGCATACCGCCTACCATAGTGGCGAGGATCTTAATAGTCGGCCACGACTATTGTCATAGTCCACGACGGTGGAATCTTCCAGAAAAAAACTTTGAATTGGGAGGGCGCTCCTCCCGGTGAACTGATCGTACCCCAAACCAACACATGTGAACAAGTAGAGCATACTAGGGCGCGTGAAGAGAACCATGTCGAAGGAACTCGGCAAAATGACCCTGTAACTTCGAGAGAAGGGGTGCTCTCCTATCTTTTGATTAGGAAAGCGGCACATACCAGGGGTGCTATGCTAAGTGGTAACGCAACGTATAGAGTCTGACTCTTGCTCGGTGCTGGAAGGTTGGAACTTGGAAGGAGAAGTGTGATAAGCTTTGAATGGAGTCCTCGGTAAACGGCGAAAGCAACTCTAACTGTCCTAAGGTAGCGAAATTCCTTGTCGCATAAGTAGCGACATGCACGAATGGTGTAACGACTGCCCCGCTGTCTCCGACATGGACCTGGTGAAATTGAATTCTCCATGATAATACGGTGTAGCAATGGCTAGACGGTAAGACCCCGTGCCCCTTGACTATAGCTTCGCAGTGACAACTTTGATCGAATGTGTAGGATAGGCGAGAGGTGGTGACACACAAGAACCAATCAAGACAGAGTTACTCGGGTTCAGATCCTTTCCACAGACCTCACGTCCAACATTCTTTTGCTATATTGAAGATAATCTATAGATAAATAGCAACATTCCATTGCACTAATCGAGGGACCCTAAAGAAGACGTCAGGATTGAGATCGGATTATAATGCTAACCTAGACGAGAAGAGAACTTGCTGAATATTGCGATTCTAGGGGTTGTATGAGATGTCTCAGCTAATCACGTTGTTTGGGTTGTGGGATCGTGTTACAAGGATCAATACATGAGGGTATATATGGTGTCTACGTGCTAGCTAGCAGATCCTAAGTCGGTGTAGTCCTTGCTAAATATAACTTGAATTTGATCTTTGAGGTGTCTTAAGTCCTTTCAAATTTGGAGCAGCATCATCTTAGGCAGCACGTCGATTCCATAGACAGCTTTATACCCTGCATAGAAACTTAGAGATTACATGGATTAGACAGTGCATTACAGTCGATGCATAACACTTGTCGTATCCAAAACCCATATGACCCAAATGGACTAGACCTTATGAAGAGCAACTTCCTGAGCTAAACATAGCCAAGGACTCCTAGGTCCCTGAGCCATGGAGAGCTCGAACCAGGTTGAACATAGCCCAATCGCTGCTAAGCAGGGTGAACCAGGCTCCTCCTAGACCTAGGTCCATAGAATGAGGTCAGATGACATTAACAATGCGTAATCCAATTCTTAACAAATATTATTAGGTATGGAGGTGTCATTGTGCTTACATCCAAATAATTGTACTTGAGCTGTTGATATCGTAGTGTAGATACCAAAAAAATTTAACAAAAAAAATCTTTTCACGACATACCTTCTTTACTAAGAGCAAGCAACTTATTGGTCAAAGTCGCAATGCGGCATAATAAATGTTTGAGATGTGAAGCCAAGCACTGTAGCGGGTTGTATGCAGGCCTAGGGACAAGTGTGGTGCGTGTGTGCGTGCTCACTTAGGTGGGACAACAAGCGAACAAATGCAAATGATAGAAGGTGTGTCCTCCGACAATGTTGTTCAATTCCGTTGAAATTTCTCAAAACACAAATAGCATTTTATAGTGTTTTTCTTCGACAAAACATGTAATGCACAAGGTTCTTCAATATGCACATAAGAAAATTGTGGTTTCAATGTTCAAGCAACTCAACTTAACTTTAGTATTCATCAAAATTATGTCCTCCTTGGATACATGATTTTGAGGATACCGTATTTCATCAAAGTCGGCGAGGAGTTAGCGCCATAGTGAAGACTTTTGGTTATGAATGGAGTTACATGATACTCTAAAACATCAGGCTTTTCAATAAACCATCTGTTAGATTATTTGGGCCAAGGCCCACTTAAATGAGAAATAATTACTGCAAAAAATCACACAGGCCCACCTCATGGAGACAAGTGAACTTTTTTTAGAACCATACTGCTAGTGGGATAAGTGCATGACAAGCTTATATAGTGGAGCTTAATTGCTTCATCCCACTGACTCATGTGATGGAAGTGAGAAAGAGAACAACACACACAGTATGCTTATATGTCAAGTTCTTCACCATAAATGTACTCTCGGGTTCTACATGAAGCAAACAGCGAAACTAATTAGGGCTATTAAGGCGAAGTGCATTTGCAGGAAGGTGTGCGACTGAGTGCTACGTGAGCAATTTCCTGATATTGTCCGAAAACTATGATAACACTTTGTTACAAACATGCTCCTCCTAGTTTAGAAAACTATGGTAGTTTTAACGGTCATGCTTTCTCTCAAAACTGTGAAAAAATGGTACTTTGTTGCAATTGGCTTAGGGGTGGCAACGGGGGCATTCCCCATCGGGGAGTGCTTCCCCATCCCCGTCCCCGCAATCTAAAATTTTCCCCGACCCCGTCCCCGTTCCCTGTCACAAGGATTAAAAATTCCCCATCCCCATCCCCGTTAGGGTGGCGGGGTCCCATCGGGGACCCATCCCCGCGAAAATTACACAAAAGGAAAACACTTATCACCATTTTTACCCTAAAATCATGTCAAGAGAGAAGGAAAAATAGAATAAGTATGCTTTACAGATTTGATTGATGCATACATGGAAATATGGATATAATGGGCTAGATGACATGTTTGCGACGTTCTAGCAGTTCAAATAGATTAAACTAATTTCGGGTCCCCAATCGGGTCCCCGCGGGGAAAATATTTCCCCATCCCCATCCCCATCCCCACCATCCCCGATGGGGAATATTTTTCCCCATTTACATCCCCGCAGGGGATAACTTCTCCCCATACCCATCCCGTAATAGAGGAATTCCCTACCGAGGATCGGGGAACGGGTCCCCAATGCCACCCCTGAATTGGCTTAGCTCTTCCATGCCACATTTAGGGGTGGAAACGGGTCGTGGCATCTCCAGTGGCGCCATGTAAGCTAGCTTTAAGGAATCTACCTCATTTTTTGTCTATTTGGAGGAGAGAAGAAGAGCAGAGAGGTAAAAACCAGCTGTTAACTAATAGCTAGTCTATAGCGGATGACAAGGTACATATCGCATATTAAATTTAATAGCTAATGCTATAAGAGCATCTTCAATTAATGGTGCCAAATCAGCTAACTATAAAGAGTCCACCTCATCTTTTTGCTTATGTGGAGGAGAGAAGGAGAGGAGAGAGATAAAGACTAGCTCTTAACCAAGAGCCAGTCTATAGCGGATTACAAGGTGCATTTACACCTATTACATATGGGCCTATATTAATTTTAAGAACCAATGTTACAATTAATCTATTTTGAAGATGTTCTCTATAAGGTATCTATAGATGACATGGAGCTTTCCTATAGCTAGGGCTAGAGCTGGAGCTTGAGCTTGAAGCTTGCGAGTTGCTCGGGCTCGGCTCGGTTGGCTCGGCTCGGCTCGGTGCTGGCTCGGCTTGGTCTCGACTCGGTTACAAACGAGCATGAACTGAGCCTAGTTTTCAACTTGTTGACCTAACCGAGCCGAGCCGGACCCTGGCTCGCTCGTGCTCGGCTCGTATATGACTGAATATGCGAATATCTCCTATATTACATGTATAATACATGATATCTTAGACCTTTTTAGCAATTGAACAACATGTATATTTGTATATGATGAGGACACCATTGGCGAGGTTCAAGAAGTCCCCGACCACCGGGCCCAAGTCGAGAGGACGTCGAAGTCGCTGCTGAGTCCGGTTCGGACATCCACGACCAGTGCACCTTCAAAAGAACGTCCAGATCACATACAATGTCCAAATATGGCAAATAAGGACTCTACGGAGAGCTTACGAGATAAGATTTCCAACGGGTCCAACCACGCCTCCAAATTCAATTCGAGTCAACGGGAATCGCGAAAACAAGCTGACAGACAGAAATTTCCCGGTGCTGCGTTGCCGTATTTTTGGGCCCAAAGTGTCGTCGGTTGAGATATCGATCTCAAGTCAACTAAGGTTCTTGAAAAATAGAGATAGAAGACTTGCCGAGCAAGGCGAACAACGATCAACGAGCAACAGGGAGACACAGGGTTTTTATCCTGGTTCAGGCCTCTCGAAGAGATAATAGCCCTACGTCCAGCCTTTCTTTATACCAAAGAGGATTACAAGGTGGAACTCGACGAGACGAACAAGTCCCGGCGGGATTACGGGTGTACAAGAAGTAGTATGCAAGGGTCTCGTGGACGTCTCAGTCATGCCCTCTACGCGCTGTAGGGGCTCGGTTTATATAGTGGTGAACAACCGACCTACCGAGGGATAATCGGGCCGGGCTAACTACGAGATCGTAACAAACTCGTACCATGCCAAATACATCTCACGGAAGATAAGGTATACTTCAATTCTTGGGGATCACGACTCCTATTCCAATCCGGGAAACCAACGTCCGAGTCTTCACGTAGCCGTGCAGAACTCTTGCTCGAGTCGGACTCAAACAGGAATCTTAGGCCATCACGCACCGTGCCAACCAGGAAGCTGTTCGGCAGGATGCACATGGGCCTGATAAAACCTTCTAGGGCGCAAGGCCCTAGGAGGCTGTTCGACTAGGCCGTCAGGGAGTGGGCCATGGCAATGGGCCGTAATTTTATCCCCGACAGCTAGCCCCCGAGACTCAAGTGGAATATCTCACCGGAGTGGGGTCTTCCACTTGAGACTCTAAGTCACGAAGAGGGAAATTTTCCTGCTATAAAGACATATAACAGGTGATCGAACAGGTTGCAGTTCCACCGAACAAGACTTGTTCGGGATCGTACAAACCCGATCAGTGCCGGGCAACTCTGTTGCGTCGAACAGGGAACAACATCTGTCCGAGCAGAGCTCTCAGCCCTCAGTGCAGATAATGGAAAAAATAGCCGTTAGCAGATCTCACGTTAACTATCGCTGCGCAGTGAAAACGGTCGACCGTTTTTACCTAGCCGTTGCAGTAAAAACTAGTCGTTTCGTGATAAAAAACCGTTGCAGAGCTGCTCGTCTGGGACTATAAAAAGCGCCCAAGCCGCCCGCGGCTAGCCACTTTCGCTCTCACGCACCTTTCCTTCCCAAGCCCTATCCCAACCGCGCACAGCATCAAACAGCCACCACCCAACTCCAAAGCTGCTTGTCCGCCCTGGGGATTGCCATGGCCAAGTAATTCTCAGGCTCCAGCATGACCGAGGAGGACTTGAAGATCTGGGAGGAGGAAGGACACATTGACGCCGGCAGCTGGAGGCTGCCCGGTGAGGAGGAGACACCGGAGCCGCTCGAGGACGAGTTCGTCAACTTCGAGCAGTTCGCCATGTTTGGGTTGAGGTCTCCCGAGAGCTATTTCGTGGAGGCCTTCCTGAACATCAGCGGGTTGGAGGTTGCAAACCTTAACCCTAACTCGCTTCTCCAGATGGCCGTCTTTGCACACATGTGTGAGGGCTACCTGGGAGTTGATCTGTCGGTGGGGCTGTTCCTCCACTACTACACAGTGACGAGGAGTAACTCCGCCGCTTCCGGGCTTGGGTGTTACTACCTCAAGCTCCGGGCCACCGCCGATGACGCGCCTTACCCTCGTCCACCGCTGCTCGACTCAATGGGCGCGTGGTGGATGAGGTGGTTCTACATCAAGAGGAGCGGCGACAGCAAGCTCGTATTCACCGGGCAAGCGCCGACGAAGGGAACGTAGATGCCGCGGCCGGAGCCGACCGGCGAGGAGTGGTATTTGACTCGAAAGATCGCCTCCCTCGTCGGTCTCGGGCTCACTGGCAGGGAGATCATCCGAGACTTCATGGCGAACAAGATCTGTCCGCTGCGGAAGAGATCCTACCCCTTCTACAAGATAGAAGGCTGGGAGGACATCACCAGGGAGAGCACAGGTATGTTCCTTAAACGCTCAACCTTTTAGTGATACATCCGAACAGGAACTAACAATGTCTTCTGTTCGGGAAGTGAAACCAACTGACGCATAGGTGACCGAGCAGGTCGACGCCATGCTGAAGGCTGCCAGGAAGGACAGTGAGGTCACCGGCGTGGTGGCCTACACATGCCCAAGAAACGTGCTCGCCCGTTCACCAGAGGTAACTTCCGCGACTTGCTAGACTTACACTATTGTGGCATGCTCACATTCGCCTCCAAGTATGCAGGACGAGCAGCTGATCATCGGCGGGATCGTCGATGAGCTCTCAGGATCCGACAAGGAGGAAGCGAGGAAGGGCAAGGCCAAGGTGGCCGCCGAGCCGACGCGGAGCTCACTGCGCCGTAGTGGCCGCCAACCGCCTCTGAAGCCCTTTGCGGTGAAGAAGCGCGTCGAGCAGGCCAAGCGCGCACGCGGCCAGCTAAAGGGGGAACGCCCAAGCCCATCCCTCCTCACCGAGCAAAGCGACGAGGAGGTGCGGAACCTGACCCACTGGCTGAAGCGCTATACACAGGCTCACCCGGGCCATATGGAATGGCTGCAATAGATCGCCGAGCAGAGAAGGCTCGAAGAGGAGGTCGCGCGCAAGGAGACGCTCCTCGCGTTGCGCAAAAAGAGCGCTCAGCTCAGCAGGGAGCTGAGTTCATCGCCGCGAAAGCCCGGAGGCCAAGGCGAATAAGAAGCCGAGGATCCGCCGAGCAAAAGGCGGAAGCTCCGTCATGGAGCAAAGAAAAAGGTCAAGCTTCCCGCGGCAGGTAAGTAATGGCAAGACCCTCACCTTTACATTCCATCGAACCGCACAGGACTTAACGCATTTCTTTTTCATCAGCTGCCCAGGAGGAGATCGCCACCGACGACGTAGACACGGTGATCGAGCAGTCTTTGCTGCTCGAGCACCTACACGGTGCATCGCGGACAGTGAGGCTGGCCGCCCTCAAAGACAAGCTGGAAGCGTGGGCTGTGCTCCCGCCGGGCTCCAGCGACCAGATCGACGCACTGAAGAGTGCGGTGGAGCGGCTGGAAGCCGAAGGAGCGGGGCACGACGCCACAAAGAGCGGGGCCAAGGTTTTGGCTCTGCCGGCTGCCCGGGGCGGGACCGAGCAGACGGTCCTGCCGGGCACTTTGTCGCAGGGGCAACCCATCCCTGTGGCGAAGGAGACATCTAGCGAGCAGGTCGAAGGTCCCGCTGCCAGGGAGCAGGGAGTTGACCGCGAGCAGGGGGCACAAGTCACCCTGTCCGCGGTCCCACCGACGTCATAGAGCAGCGGGGAGCCGGTCTTGCCCGAGGTGACTCGGGCGGAGGAACAAGAAGAAGGCAGGAGCTCGAGGGCGAAAGATTTTCGCCCGTCGCAACTGCCTCCAGGCGGGCATGCTCCCGCAAGGAAAAGATGCAGCGAAGAGAACACCGCGCTGTGGCTGTTCCGAGCAACCAAGGCTTTGCAACCCAAGGCCTTGGGAAGCGCCTACGCCTGAACTTGAAGCAGAGGCTTCAACAGGTAAGCCAAAAAACCGTAACTGGTCCACTTAAGTTTTCAGTCAACTTAATATAACGGACTTGTTTTTCTCTCACTCAGGTCTTGCGGAGCACCATGGAGGACTTCGAAGAAGGCGTCGCCATCGAGCGTGGCGCCATTATAGGAGCTTTCTAGGGGCAAACCCGCACGAGGTGGCTCGAGAGGGAGCTCGCGACCACGGCTGAGAGTCGGAACCGATTCGCGGAAAAGGCGAAGAAGCTCTAGGCCCAGCTTGTCGACGGTTGGGATATCGATCCCAAGTCAACTAAGGTTCTTGAGAAAGGGAGATAGAAGACACTGCCGAGCAAGGCAAACAGCAATCAACGAGCAACAGGGAGACACAAGGTTTTTATCCTGGTTCAGGCCTCTCCGGGGAGATAACAACCCTACATCCAGCCTTCTTTATATGATAAAGGAATTACAAGGAAGAACTCTGCGGGATGAACAGGTCTCGACGAGATTATGGGTGTACAGGAAGTATTATGCGATCTTCTGGTGCCCTCTACACACCGTAGGGGCCTTGTTTATATAGTGCCGAACAACCGATCTACCGAGAGATAATCGGGCCGGGCTGACCATGAGATCGTAATGAACTCATATACATGCTAAATACATCCCGAGGTAGATAAGGTATACTCCAATTCTTAGGGATCACGACGTCTGCTCCAATCCGAAAAACTACGTCCGGGTCTTCACGTAGCCGTGCAGAACTCTCGTTCGAGTAGGACTCGAACAGGAATCTTAGGCCGTTACGCACTGTGCCAACCAGAAAGCTGTTCGGCAGGATGCATAGGGGCCCGAAAGAGCCCTCCAGGGAGCTAGGCCCTAGGAGGCTGTTCGATTAAGCCGTCAGGGAGTGGGCCATGGCAATGGGCCGTGATTTTATACCCGACAGCTGGTACCTGCTGCCGGGCAGGGGATATCGAATCCCCGACACAGCTGACCGAGGAGAGGCAATCCTCTGCGGCCCTCTGGGAGAAGGTGTCGGACCTGTGGATCTCCCAGGAAGAGGCTGAGGAGCTTCGCGGGCTCGCCGTGAGGACGAGCAGCACGGAAAAAAGGGTCAAGGAGCTGGCCAAACAGTTCAAGATCGCCGAGCAGCAGCGAAATCAGAACGAGACTCTGACCGAGCAGCTGCGGGCCAAGACCGAAGAGGTCGAAGCCCTCCGTGCAGAGGCCAAGGAGCAGGCCAAGCACAGAGCTGTTAGCAAGGAGGAAGCCGAGCGTCTCCGAGTTGAAGCGAAAGAGAGGATCAAAGCCCAAGGGGAAGCCCTGCGCCTCAAGTTAGTAATTGAGGAGCTGAAGGAGCAACTTGCTTCTAAGTAGTAGCAGTAGGCAGTACCCGAAAAGGGCTTTTTGTACCTGTAAAAACTTGTTAGTTGAAATAAACTCTTACCTTTTCCCTGCAAAAACGAGCAGCAAAAAGACAAGAACGAACAGGAAACTAGGAGCAGGGCAAAACAGCGCTAGAGAGTTTTAAGAAAAAACGGTAGAACGCCAGCCTAACTCCCAGCCCCGTTGTGCTTCTGCTCGAGAACCTGAGTTTGCGAACTCAAACACGTGCACAAGCAAAAGAGTGACACCCTAGCCCCCGGTACGGACGATGCTTGAAGACCTAACTTTACGAATTCAAGCACGTGCGTAGTTAGGCGATTCGTGAGATAACCGAATAAGGAAAGTGCCTCTGCCGCGGGGGGTTACGAGAGCAGGCTTTGCCGAGTGGTTGTGCCAAACGTCGTAAGTGCCTCTGTCGCGGAGGGCTTACGAGAGCGAACTTGGCCACAAGGCGAAAAGCCATATTACGCAACCCTGAGTTTAGGAACTTGCTGATGCTAGATACGGACAGAAAAAATCTGAAGATCACGGAGCCAAGAGTTCGCAAGACGGGGCAGCCATCAAGTGTTACCGGAGAGAAGATAGTCTGAGAAGACAGGATGTGAAAAGGGCTGCAGGGGGCCGCGAATATTCGCTTTTATTGG
>SPJY01002687.1:0-26872 GCA_005191435.1 Raddia distichophylla
GTTCCGATCCGCAGTAGTGGTATGTGATTAACCACGCCGTGGGCATTTTCAGGACTCCCATTTTGTCTAATCTTTGCTCTTTTTTCGCCAACCTTAGCCAGCACAATGGCCGTGTTAAGCTGTGTTATTTTCAAAGTGGTAAGGTTCACCTATTTACATTACATTTCCTTCAAACCGTAGCATCAGACTTCCTGGTAGAGTAGTGCAGCCGAACTTCAATTAATTGTTTGATTTAGCATATATTACTTTGATGTATTTTTTTTATCCATGTCCATGAAACACGGACCCAATATATCATACATCTGATCTGTTTTTATTTTTTGTTTGCTCCATGTGCTTCTTGCTAAACTTCAAACATTTTCTTATGCACGGTGAAGAGACAACAGCTAGCCCAATGCTGCTTTCACTTGGCACCGATTGAACGGTAAGGAATCTCTCGTACCCAAATTTTCCCCTTATTGTAGAAGTAAGTTTGTGCATAGCTACATATATCCCTGCTGAATGGCATTGACTTCATAGCTGTAAAACTACATAAATTGGCCATCAATGAAGCTCAGATGTTCGTGTGCTGCCTTTACGGTCGGCGTGTTCTTCCCCTACCCCTTGCTTTATTCTTCTACTTCCATATCTTTCAAAGAAATTATTTTGCTACCCACTAGCCTTGCCTTTACAAACTCTTTCATGTACAAATTGGGATGCGAAACTACGATTCTTCTTTAGACGACTGTTGCAAATATTGCGGTTTAAGTAGATTGAGCATGTAATTCACAATGAATATAACAAAATTAACAATAATACCATGAATAATTGTCAAAACCATGAATTCTACAAGATTATGCAAAAGGGCATATAAATCCATGATTAATTAGCAAGCATCCAATAAACATAGTCTTAACTGAATTCAACAAAATCAGCATAAAGCTAAGATTTAATTGAAAAAAGAATTGCTCCCAGATTGCTTTAACGGGTTGCTAAAGTTAGCCTTCCAACGATTAAAGATGGCTTAATATCACAGATAATTAAACTGAAATTTAGGTCTAAGTAATAGATGAACAGCACTGCTCTAGAGAATGCAATGTACAGCACAATATGCAAATCTGCCACCAATTTAGGAACAAATACAAAACAGTTCAGCAGAACCAAAACAGCCCAAATCAGTGGCAAAATTGCCACTGAACACAGTACAGTACCGAACAGCAATCAACCAGCAATAGACAATGCATGAAGCAAATATCAATTCTCCAATTAGATGTGAATCTAACAGCTAGTTAACCAACAACCTAAATGTAGTGACAGCAGCATATATAAACGATGAATTCTCACAAAACAATATAGAATCAATGCTGAACAAACTACACAACAACCTAAATAGATTAGAGATAATACTCAGTTTATGCAATCATCATCGAGCAGTATATTAAGCCCACAAAAGCACAGTGCAAACACCCTGATTGGGATCGGCTTCTATTCGAAGAATAGATCCCCAGATGCCCAATCGGCCTGCTGCACAAAAGGAAAAGCACGAACACTTACGGTGCGCCGAATCTGAGTCGGCAAAGTAGCAAGCAGTGGCAAAGCGTGCACAAGGCACTGAGCCAGAAATCAGATCGCCGTGCTACGTAGCACCACCGACGAAATGGATCGGAGATACGATGTCGTCACTCCCCACTACGGACAAGCTGAGGAGAAGAGCCCGAGGAGGAGAAACGAACAGCACAGCAATACGGCGACGACCACCCCGTGACCTACGGGTACCAGTGACGAGGGAGGGAACACCACAGCAGCAGCACACCGGCAGCGAGCACACCGGAAACCCGGCGAACAGTAGTGGCAACAGGAGCACCGAGGGTGAGAGCAAAGGGGAAAAACTCAGCCGAAAAACCGATGGATAAGAGAGAGGAGTGGGACTTCCCCATATAGGCGACGTCGGCACAACAAACCCTGAAAATGACGGCCACACGCGCACGCGCACGCAGCCCCGCGCTCGTCGTGGGTCTTAGTCAAATTGATCATGATGCTCATGATGTTCCTATCGCTCTTGCCACTGTTGATAAAATTAAACAAAAGGATTCTGAAAAAGAAACTGAAAAGAGTGTTGATGACATGAATTTTGATGAACTTGCTAGTCTTTCACAAAAAATTTCCGATGTCTTGCAAACCAAGTTTGGTAAAACTAAAAAGGATATTGTTCAATGTTTTAATTGCAAAGAATTTGGTCATTACAAGGTGATTGTCCCAAGCTTGCTAACGCTAACAAAAAGTCTTGATTGTGCTCACGGTTCATCATTTTACTGAAACCGATTGTCAATCGAGGTATATAATTAATTGAAATACATGGTCATCTATTTCGGACACTAAAATCAAGTTGCTTATTTATTGGGCGAAAAAAAATTGGCCTTGCTCTTGGGAACAGTCCAGGTGATTCTAAAAACACATGCACACTCAATATTCATAGTTATTCAGTTCTAAGGCATCACATAGACCAATAATTTTATTCCCATATATATTTGCAGAATTATTAATCTACAGTCAGATTATTTTTGAGAGAAAAAACAATGTTCCAACCGTCCATCTATATGCTCCATGTTACAATTATGATTATTGCTTAATAGGACTTAATTTAGTAGGCTGAAATCTTGCTACATACTTTGTTGGTTACAAGTAGGCATATTGCTACCTTTTTGGTAAGCTTTAGCCTTATACTTGGTGTCTTTGGTCCGCACTGTTATTACGTACATCATTCTCAATATTTGGTGCCTTTAGAACGCCTACAGAGATGCTCATTAATTATGTGGATTCTAACTATGATTGATGGTGGTAGGTATTGAGCCATTATTGGTCGTTGCTACTTCCTCTGCTCTTTTTTATTTGTCGCAGTTGATTTTTGAACATGCCCTTTGATCATTCGTCTTATTAAAAAATTTAGTGCAAATATGCAAAAAATATAAGTCATGCTTAAAATACCTTTAATGATAAAACAAAGCATAACAAAATAAATGGTACTTAAATAGTTTTTTAATAATGCGAATGGTCAAAGGAGTATGTCTAAAGTCAATATCGACAAATAAAAAAAAACGGAGGGAGTACAAGCTTCATGGTTTTGGGGCTGTAATAAATCAATCGAGTCTTTTATCCTGCAGCAACTTCTTCGTTGGTTTTTGTTGAACATTAATTGGAGAAGCTTCTTTCAATGAAATGAAATAGGTCCTGCAACATGAAATACTTAGCCTGCAATATACTTATGTCAAACAAAATAATGTAGTACATTCATTTACAAAGAAACAAATTTATTATTTTCTTTGAAAAATGTTAAACTATCTATACTCGATTTTCCGTTGTTTATTCAAATTGTTTTCACCAGGACGGATATAAGAAGCATCGTCTGCAGATAGCAAATTTTTACCAGAATGACACACATATAGATTTTCTTTTCCCAATTTTGTATGATAAGACATTGTGCATTGTTATTTGCTGTATATGACTTATGGACACCATATTTGTATATGTCGAACTTTTGCAAGATTCGCAAATCATGCATCTTGCTTCCTCATGATTCGTCTCAAATTTGCTCTAAGTTGTTTAGTGATATGGAACCGTTTAGTGTGAAGAATTTAGATGAAAGCAATGAAATGGTACTGCCAATAGTCCGATTCAATTTTATTTGAGCTGTTACCTTATGCCAATTGTTAGTTGTTTATCTATTTTAATTTAGCTTTGGAAGTATATATGAAGAGGCTACGATAGGACCGACGCGCCACGGCGCGTGATCTCCAGCTAGTTGGTATATATAGTCTGTTACTGTGTGGTACTAGTAGTTTTTGTGTGAGCCGATGGATGACATGACAAGCCGGCCTAACCCTTTTTGAATTGGGGCAAGATCAGGCCGACCATATCGATACAGTCGACCCCATATGAACCCTAGCTCGCAGACCCGTGCCATGGGCAAGGATTTGAACAGTGACCGGACACGCTACACTATTTTTTGCCGTGTGTAAAGTTGTGTTGTAGTGTCAGTGTTTCACCATGCACCTCGCATATAACAAACCCAAGACATGCATGGACCGAAAATTTGCTCGCATGATAACAAAAGCCAACAGTACCCTCCTTATCACATGTGGCTCGCGACACGCATGAAACAAGGGGGGCGCCTCTGCTGCGCGCAGCAACTCAAATCAAATGCATGTACTGCTCGTCATGTACGATCGGCTTCATGTTTAATTTAATTTGTAATGCCGGCCAGGCAGGCATGGTCAAGGTGACCACGCATCAAATAAGACACGGTTTTCTAATAATTAAAAGATTTCATTATGTCACAGGACATGAGGCACGTACTAATCAAACATATCTGACAGGCATAAAGAAAGATAGGATCATTTTTTCTATTGCTGATTGCAACAAGCTGTTCCGTCAGCTGCAAAGCATGAAGCCATGAATATGAAGTGTGCGGTGTAGTACTGCATGAACACGGTCTCATCCGGCCTCTCCCCTCTGGTTTGATACTGTTCATAGGTTAAAACCCATTTAAACGTCTTAACTCCTAGTGTACGCACCATGCAGTACTCAGACTCTACAGTGTGCATGTATTATATCATATGTCTCCTGTCAGTGACTGGGTGAAAACTATAACATACATGTGCAGCTCAGTGAGAGGTTTTTTTTTTTTTTACCATAGCTTACTGCCAGGCTGCATGCATAAGTCTGTGTGCTTCAAGCAATATGAAATTATGAATTAAGCTTGGCCCTAGAGCAGCACGAGAGCGAGCACACACCAAATTCTAATCTTGGGCCGCGCATTTAGCTCAACCACTCCCCTACTGGCTGCCGGCCGCGGCCCCCGAGCTAGCTCGTCATTTCTAGGGTTTCTCAGCGCCTCGCGCGCCGGCCGCTGCCACCCGTCATGATCTTGATGGACGGCTGGGATGGCCCCTCGGGGCCTCCAGAGTAGCGACCAGAGCTGTAGGCCCGACCCTCTGCCGCCGTGTTGTTTGTCACCATTCATTCCACTCTTTATGGTTGGTTTAATGCCGTCTCTCTTCTCCATGTGGTTCTGCCTGTAGCCGTTCCAAATGCCATAGCTTTTCGTGCCCGGAGCCACCGACAGGTGGGCCTGCCAACACCGCGCTTGCGACATGGTCCACTAGTCAGCGGCTACGCAGGCCATAAATTAATATATGCATGGTGGTGTGCATTTTCTTCTGAATAATTCGGTGACTTCAAAAAATTTGGTGATGATGTGTGCAGCAGTAATCATTTCACATATCATGACCATGCACTCACTGGACCATGACACTGCTTGTGTCTATACATACCCAGGCTCCTCACCACTAGCCCCTTGCAAAGGATGAGAAAGAGAGAGGGAGGTTCTGAGAGGAAGATAGATGAAGCTATTTGCTTCTGAGTGGAATGTTGTCTGGTTCAAGGTCTTGCCTATGATTTGGGGATGATTTCTTACATGATTTTTCATCTCTCTAATCTATAGGATCTGATCTCGGACCAGGCTTCATTCCCCTCAGAGATAGCTTCAAATAAGAGATCTAGCTATTCATTCGTTTGAAATATCTAATTTTTTTGTTCATGCTTGTTTCTGGTAGGGTCTAGATCGATCCAGTTTGGTACTTTTCTGCCTCTTTTCTGACGTTACGCGCGCTGCATTTTTTTATTTATCTCTTGTTCATAACGGAGTAAGCTCTTACTCTTCACATCTCATACTGCATTGTTTTTTGTTTGTTTGTTAACTGATCGAGGACGTATGAAGATTGGTGTAATGATGGCTTGCTTGGAGTCCTCTTCTCTGTCTCTCTGGCAGGTGTGCAGGAAAGTTTTCATCATTACCTTTTGATTGAGAGGATCTTGCATGGTCTTCTCTCTCCTCTCTCTCCCTCTCTCTCTCTCTCTCTCTGTGATTCTCTCTTTTTGTTCTTCCCCCATTCGCTCTTCTGAATTCGAGAATACATGTTGTTAACCAAGTTGATGCGAACCAACATATCTGGATCTGATTAATTAGTTACTGTTGCTTTTGAAAACCTATCCTGTTAGTAACTAGGCGATCGAGGACGCGTATAGTTTCTTGGCGGAAGCAGAAGTATGCAGTATTCATAGAGATGTTTCGTCAGCAATATATATTAGGAGCAGAGGTATACATATGTTTGCATCAACGCATGATTTCATCATAGCAATTTCCTATACTGCTCGACCTAACCTCAGCTGGATTCAGATTTTTATTTGAGACTTTCGATCGATTCATTTATATAGTGATGCTGTGTTTGTTCTCTTCAGGTGCAGTCATGTGGATCTTGATGTGTGTTCTGTATATAAGCTTTGAAGCTCATTTTCTCTCGTAGATTTAGCAAGCTCAATGTCCTGAATCTATCTTTTTCCTTCGACCTTGAAAAACAAGGAACAGAACCAAGGAAGTATTATGAGAAAAATATTATCGTGCTGCCAGTTTTGTATATTACCGATAAGATTGTTTTACTGAACAGTATAGTTGATACTATCTGAGCAAAGGCAAACTGTGGGTACTTGCTCTTCCAATGTACCCCTTCCGTTACTATGAGGAAGTACTTCTTAATATTTTCTTCTAGTTCCCGTTCAATATTTGATGCAATGTTGATCTCCTAGATATTTAATTAGGGTTGTGGCATGTGTGATGATTATACAGAAGCCCAGATAATCTTCTCCCAGTTTTATTTTCAATGTCATGTTAAGTGATAATTCATGAATCTATGCTCTTTCCTCTTTCATTTTCTTCAGGGATCTTAAATTGATCAATTTATTAAACAGTTTTTTGTTAACTTACCTCTGTATATAGAGATGAAATGTACCAGTTTCTATGTTAACTTACCTCTACGTTTTGGTTTGATTTTTTTGTTCTCCGGCCATGAATCTAAAAGATATAGTTCTAGCTCAAACAATGATATGATGCACAATAATATATATGCATTCCTTAATTTTTCTTACTATGAACTTGAAGGCAATGTTCTTGTATCTTGATACGTGTATACATGCTCGAAATTAATGTTACATTCTCCGTATAACGAACAACACACACATTGTATTTGTTTTTTCCTTTTTCATAGTATTTTTTTACGAAAATTCCATGTTCACAGTTGCCGTTGCTGTGGTTAATAGTGCTGTGTATATTGGACCTCTTCTTTTCGGCTGAAAATAGCTTAAAAAATTAATCTAAAAAAGTTGTAACCCTGGAGAGAGGTCATCAAAAGTCTAATAAATTATGAAAAAAACTTTAGAAACTTTAAGAAGAACCAGATATAATTACATAAAAATAACTAGAAAACACTACAGCGTTTGTGTTATACAAAAATAACAAGCTAAATTTTAAATTAATTTAAGCTGAAAAGAACAAGCTAGGCTGCCCACCGTAAATGAGTCAAACCTTGCAAGAAAAGGTTAAACCTTTGCAGGATCCTATTTACTCGAAAGTAACTAATTACTCCCTTCATTATAAAATAGCAATCATTTTGGACATCCACACAGTCTTCAAATGTAACCTTAACCACTGAATCTCTTTACAATTTATTTATAAAATATAATTAAATTATAATATTAAGCAAGTTCTTTCCGAGACGAATTTATCTATATAATTATCAAGTTCTCAATCTAAATAATATAAAAGTTTTTTATGGATAGAGTTAATTTTAAATGTTTGAATAAGACAAGTGTGAAAGGACTACTATTTTAAAATGAAGAAAGTAATTCCCAAATAGTTTTATAACTACTTGGCATCCGACTGCTGCTATTTTTTTTTTGAGACATTGTTGATATATGTTGTTAAAGGCATCCGACGACATCTGTATCCGATCTGATTGTACCCGCTCTAAATTGCCCTCCTAGGCCTAGCTATGCTTGTGGATGCTATTTTGCAGGATTGCTCCCGTCACACCCATGCATACTCTAATATGCACTGAAAGAAGAAGAATACATTTAAAAAATTACAGCTTGATGACCGGCGTGTGTGGAATACTGATATACTCCATATATTTACATTATTACTGGTACGTACCTATGGTACCTGCAGCTTCTCGTCAATTAACAGTGTATATTCGAGGTAGTTCCACGAGTGTTTGAGGCTTGAGAGTGTAGAAATGAGGTATATTCGTACGTGGTTGTGCATGTAAACGCCTACACCTAGAGTATTGGAGATGCTGAAGTACCTAGGAGCTCAGCTAGGACTAGAGATGTGCGAGTGAGTGAGAGTACGGGGAGGAATTCATGCAAAGGTAGCTCTCATCAGCTAGCTACGGGGAAAAAGAGGAGTCCCCATGCGGCATTGATGACCCGGCGCCCAAGCCGGCCTGGCCTGCTGCACCAATATGCAAGAAGCAGAGAGCCATAAAGGCACGAATTCAATTCTAGCGCTGTGCCCTAATTTCACCTCGATTCTCCTCCCGTTCTTGAAGCGAGCACCGCGCCAAGGACGATACCCTTTTGCGGTGGCTGTGGGCCCTCCTTTGTCACTCGCGGGATTAAAATAATCATGGAGTAGCTAGTATTTTTTTTAAGAAAACTGTACAAATGATTATAATTCACACGTTACGGAACTCTTAGAGCATGCCCAGCAGGCCCCCGAAACTACTGTAGCGCTGAGTTGCCGGGCGAAGGATTCAAATTTCGCGAGACACAGCGCACGCGGGCGGGAGCTGTTAAGCGCGGACAGCGGCAGCTGATCGGAGCGCTCGTGGGATGCTCTTAGGCCCTCTTTGATAGCTTGTTTAGTTTTAGTTTAGTTTTAGTTGGTAAAATTTGATCACCTTTGAAAGTGGTATGAAAAGGCTAAATAAATTATTTAAAAAATATTTTTGAGATCTTTGATAAAAACCCTACAAAGTTATAAAAAAATATTTTCAAAAAAAAATGAATGGTGTATATAAAAATAACAAAAGTTGCAATTCCAACAAAAAAGTTGCAATTCCAACAAAAACTAAACTAGAACAAGGTATCAAAGAGGGCCTTAGGCATAGATCGTGCAAGAGAAAGGGATCGTGCATGTCTCGAGCATAGGATGCTCGAGATGAACTAAAAAGCGAAACTCTTAGGTGTAGATTGAGCTCTAGAGAAAGGAAGAGGTAGACGTCGTGGGTCGCTGACACCGTCATTGGCCTCGAGCTGCCTTCATCAAAGGTGTGCATGCTAGGTAGGAGGGAGCATAGCCTCCTTCTACTCTAGCTAAGGCCCCGCAAGTGGCCAATGAAGAGCCGAGTTTCTTGTAAGAAAATGTCATTTCAATTGAAAGGTAGAAAAGAGGTACTCATTCTAGTTTTGCACTACATTGTGCCTCATCATGGCTTTAGCCTTCGCGACGCTGGCTAGGGAGCTTCCTTCTCAAGGGAAGCACACCTGAGAGCTGTTGGGCGGCATGCGCTAAGACCACTTCGCAAACCCCGACCATGAGGACTTCCGGTGCGGGGAATAGGTTGGATCCCCATGAACGGCACCAACCATCGGCGATTAGGAACCTGAATCCCTAGGTGCCGAGCTTACTTGTTAAAATGGAGACCAACGGGCCCCCTTCCACATCGTACTATGGCATTCGTAGGCCAGGAGCCTCACAACTATCTCAACTGAACATCACAACCGTTTTTCACCCTAGTCCATGCATCCCACCGCCGAGATAACGGCCCTACGTCCAACCATATATTTCCATGAAGTGAGAATTACAAGCAAAGGCTTCTTGAGCTAGATAAACCTCGCTCGGGGCATCATGATGTGGTGTGTTACAAAAACGTGTGTGTGGAGAGCCTGCCTAGGCCGTGAGAGAGTGAACTAAAAAAAACTAAATTTTTATTATAAAATTAAGTGAAAAAATAGTGTGGACTAACCGAGAAAGACGGCCAATGAAATGAAAAAACAATACATAAACTAACTGAAAAAATAGTCGTGTGTATAAACTAAAAAAAAGACGACTAATGTTTAACAAAACCGGATAAATAATTTACTTCTAGTCAGAAAAGTCGCACTTCGGCCGACTTGTCGTACATATGTACATGCGCTAAAATTTCGCTGATTCGGGCGGCCCGCGTCCAAGACTGGCCAAGGCCGGGGAGCGCGCGGGGCGTGTCACGGCGAGGCCGACACGGCGCTCAGGCCGCGATCGATTGCAAAATGATTCGCGCCCTCGCGCGCGCGCGCCCAGCGAGGCGTACGGCGCACCACGTACCACTACTAGCGGCCGGCCGCGCGCATGCAGCGGCGGTGGCGCTAGCTGCACACGTACGTCCAGACTCCAGACCCCGGAGTCCCGGACGCCGCACATGGAGACGATGACGGCGACGACGACGACGCGACGTTTCTCAGAACACGCGGGCTGCAGCTACGGCGGCGGAGAAGGATGAGGAGCTAGCAAGAGCGAGAGCAACGGAGCAATGTAGCATGCAGTAGCATCTAGGATCTCATGGACTAGTCCCGGAGACTTTTCGCGTCGCATGCGTCGAGATCTGCGCCCTGAGGCCGGGCGCCGCGCCGTCGCATGCAAGCCCATAAATCCCCATAACTCACGGGGACGACGACGACGACGCTGCCTCTGGCCTGGCCCCCTCTCTGCCTCCATCTGCAGTCTGCGCGCGCTGGACTCTCGCCTTGGAGCATATCAATGCAACGCGACGCCGATCCATACGAACCCATGCTGTGCAAGCTACCACCGGCCGCGGAAGTGATGGAGCGCACAGCACGTACTGCCGTATTGGATTCCTCGTTTGTCTGTATCGCCTTGCTCTCCATGCATGCTCCACGCAGAGAGATGGAGGGTTTGACGGTTGACTAATCCAGCCGTACAAACTGAATTTGCTATTCTATCACTCTTTAAGATCGAGGTTAATTTGTTGGGAGGCACTATTAGACAGGCGTCTGCAATTTCAGCATTTGTGCAGACTGCAGACACATGCCGTGTACATACATGCACACCTCACACAAAAAAAATCCACTATAGCAAAACATTTTTTCCAATAAATAAAAATATGGAAAAACAGTAGAAATTTAGTGGACTTTTTGCGCCCGCAGAATATCGACATGAAAAACAGAAACAAAATAAAATTTATTATAAACAGAAATCAAAAGAATCTATAATAAACATAAAACAAAATAAATATATAATAGATCAGACCTCGCGCAAAAAATTCCACTATTGCAAAACATTTTTTCCCAGTAAATGAAAATGTGGAAAAAACGGTAGAAATTTAGTTGAATTTTCACTAATTGAGTGCTAACTATTGAATTAATCCAAACACACCCACGATCCAACGGCCGACCCCGCGCGTGCACGATCCAACGGCCGACCGCGGCGCCTACGTGTTTAGCCGGCGCGCAGGCGCCTGCGAAATAGTGCCGCCTTAATTTATTTGCTACTTCGTCTCACTATGTGTATGACCATAAACCAATTTAGCAAAATAGTAAGATCGACCGTAGAAAATGTCAAAAAGACATTCTTTAAAGATACTTAGAGATGTTACTCCACTCATATTGCAAAAACTAGATGTTTCGAACATCAACGTATATAGTTTTCAAAATGTAATTTTGATCAATAGTTAGTATTAACATTTCATAGAACACACCAAAATTATGGTAATATGAAAGACTTTTTAAACGAATATATATGTATGGTTTTCAAGCGTGTTTAATTTAAACGGAAGTCGTACATTTATTTTGATGGGACGTAGACGCCCTTGGGTCAATAGCCACTGTCCACTCTACCCAACCTTATCCTTTCATGTGTTCCATTAAACGGAAGATCATTTTTCTCGCCCCTGTTGTTACGACGGTCGGCCGTTTGAGAACCTATTTTGACGTTTTTGATCTTCAAGATATTTGATTTCTCTTGCAGTGATAGTGCTGAAGCAATCTTTGAGCATTATACATTTATACATGCTTAAAAGATAAATTATGCCGGTGTGCCGGCGACTTTATCTGGGCCACAACAATTTAGCCCAGATTTGATTTCTCACCGAACCTTTCAGACCTTTTACGGGCTTGCTCAGTCTGATCAACTTAAAATACCTGCACGTAAATCCAGAGCAACGTGAAGGACCTTGGAGCAAACCACCAGAGCACGTGCGGTGCATTCGCCACGAAACCGCTACTCCGCTGCAAATGCAACTGGAAGAAAGATCTTATCATGAGATGAACGGACGGCAGCGCGCCTAAATCCGTGCCTCCTCCTGCACCCACCCCGAGATGGCTCTGCCAGCTGCCAAGGCGACGATGGCCTTCGCGCCCCAGCCGCACGACGGGGGCAGCCTCCGGCGGCCGGCGCCGCCGCCTGCCGCCGCGCTTCGCCTCGGGCCCCTCTTCTGGCCGTGGCAAAAGGTCCCAAACACTAGCTCTCCTGCAGTGTATATATTACAGGATCTTGCAGGATCGCATCGTCATCTGGTACTTGCTGGTTAGAAGTAGGAAGTTGAGTAACTAATTAAGTCTCTTCTGATTGGTCATAGAGCACTGCAATTTGTATGGATTACCAATTGAGTCATTGGGCCACATGTTACTGAGGCATGCAGTGTCCATAGCAAAGGTAGGAGGTTTGCAGTGTTGCAGCGCAGAATTCGTAATGTACAACATTGAAGTCTTTACACAGTAGCAAGACTGAAGTTGCCAATTTTGCGGCGTGACACGGGCTGAATGAACAAGTTGCCATCAAGAACAAGGCCAGTGAATGAGACACCAGTGCAAACTCCATGTTTTGTCTGAATGTGCACAGCTTTGCTGAACCTAGATTTCGTGCCTCCTTAAAGTGCAAACCACAAGAAGGATCTGATGACCACGCGCGCCCCTACTCACGGAACTCGAGCAGGAACTTGATTTAGATTAGTGATATACTCCTACTTTTCTGGTGTTCCAGCTATGAATGTAACGGCAATCTTTTTTTTTGCTGAAAGCTGTGTTTAATTATTACTGTGATGCTGGCATGCCTCTCTTACCGAAGTCCTGCACGGAAACCCAAAAGTTCCATGCTGTGTGATTGCCATTGGAAACAACCTAGATGACAGAAGTGTGCTGCTGTGACCAGACCATTCCATGGCCATGGTTATTTTACTCTTTGCGGGTACAAAGCTACTGACATTAGTGGGTATAATAGAATTATTAGTTGGATAGTCCATGCATCAGACAGCTGGCAAAATCAAGCAGAGAGGGACAGAGGGTATTAAACCGAGCAACATATATTCTTCTTCCATCAATTTCTGATGAATAAGCGAAACTTTGAGCTCTTTATTTCAGACTTTCTGAAAGTTCTAAAGTTAATAAATCTGCTAAGCCGAATAGCCTGTTGTGCATATTTTTGTGCCCACACTCAGTCTCTGAACCATGACATCTTACACTGTATAAGTAATTGTATAAAGAAATTAGTGTGCTTATTTTTTGAACAAAAAATTAGTGTGTTTATTAATAAACATGAATTTTCATTCATACTTGCTCAATGACATCTGCTTAGGTTGACATTGCTGCTCACAAATCTAGGTGAAAGTCGGCCCCCTTTCCGTTTCCCCAATGGGTTTTGGAACATGGGCCTGGGGCAACCAGCTACTCTGGGGCTATCAAGAAAGTATGGACAATGAGCTTCAGGAATGTTTTAATTTGGCTATGAGGAATGGCATAAACCTTTTTGACACTGCTGACTCTTATGGAACTGGAAGGTTGAATGGACAAAGCGAAAGGCTGCTTGGAAAATTTATCCGCGAGCTTGATGGTTGGATAGCTTTAATGCCTCAAAATCAATTCAGCAACTCTGAACCGATGCTCTTTCTATCATTTGTATTAGCTGAAAGCGTTTCATTCTGTGCCTTCCATATGTCTTAGGGCCTGCCAAATCTCCAGATGCTGTGGTCATTGCAACAAAGTTTGCTGCATATCCTTGGAGACTAACGTCGGGGCAGTTTGTCAACGCCTGCAAGTATTCTTCCAATTTGTTTGCTTAATGTACATCACCCACACTTCACTTTGTTAAGTATACAGACCACCTCAATTCCTTGCATATTAGCATTTTCTGAATGTACATTAGCCACATTCAACCTTATTCAGCATACAGATCTGACTCATTCCTAGCATATCAGCATTTGATTAATGCACATCAGCCACATTTGACTTATTGAATATGGGGCATGACTGAAGCCTTTATCTGGATTTACAAAGTGCGTATTTCCAGGTCTTCGCTAGAAAGATTGCAGCTTGATCAGCTCGGGATAGGGCAGTTGCATTGGTCTACTGCTAACTATGCACCTCTGCAGGAGCGAGCTCTTTGGGATGGTCTTGTTGAAATGTTTGAAAAGGTCACCACAAATTCAAACGAAACCTTCTTATGTCGTTGTTCAAGAATACTGAATTCCTACTGTATATTCGGTGCAACATATCATATCATCAGTTAGAGGCAAAAAATTCTGCTATGAGTGTTACATTCTTGGAAATTTGAATACAGGCTGTTTATTTCAGGGTCTGGTTCGTGCTGTTGGTGTCAGCAATTACGGGCCAAAGCAGCTTCTGAAGATTCACAGCTATCTGACATCCAGAGGTGTTCCCCTGAGCTCAGCTCAGGTACCAGCAGAAAATGGCTAGCTAGCTGTATATCTTGAGTCTGTATTCCTGATTCAGTGTAGTTGTACCTGAAAGCACTACGGAATGCAGGTTCAGTTCTCACTACTGAGCATGGGTGATGAGCAGATGGAGCTGAAAACTGTCTGTGATTCTTTGGGAATTCGTCTCATTGCTTATAGTCCACTTGGATTGGGAATGCTGACAGGAAAGTACGATGCTTCTTCTAACCTTCCGAGAGGCCCAAGGTGATGAGAGCAAGCAAATATATGTATTTTTCCCTGAGAGCAAGTATATATATTCTCTGAACTTGTACTGTAAGTTGACAAGTACGATGCTTCAGGTTCAGTTCATCTGTTCTCTGCATTGCAGGTCTGTGTTGTTTCGGCAAATTCTTCCTGGGCTAGAATCTTTACTGAACTGTCTGAGAAGTATTGCAGAAAGAAAGGGGAAGACCATGTCTCAGGTGAGTGCCTTCCAATAGCAGGATGAGTAGGCTATATGATGAGCTTATTATCATGCATAACATGTGTAATTTGGCAGGCCACATTGTCCTGTATGTAGCAAGTTCATCTACTTCTTTTCCATTAATATGCCACAGTTTCGATAATGCGTGGTCGACGCGAACGAGCAGAACTGATCATACCGTGATCACAACGCAGGTGGCCATAAACTGGTGCATTTGCAAGGGCACAGTCCCTATCCCCGGCGTAAAAACAGTCAGACACGTGGAGGAGAACTTGGGTGCACTCGGCTGGAGGCTGAGCCCTGTCGAGATTTCGGAGCTCGAAGCTGCAGCGATGGAGTCTCCGAAGAAAATGATCCAGAACATATTCCAAACTGCATGAAGCTAGAGCGTGCCATAATACCAATGCCAAACCTGACACAGAAACTCGAAACAAGTCCAGTGAGATCCTTAATTTGTTGGCCTGATTCAGGCTCATGCCACTGTAAATCCTGACGAGTCTTTCAGTGTCTGAACATTTCTATAGCGCAGACGTATGAAGCAAGATTCCGCCATACGATTCAGGCTTCGGATATTCCGATCCTATGGTAGCATCCAGTGCCACAACCCACACAAGAATATACTCATTCCAAGGGCGCATTTTCCAGGAGATTCAGGCAGATCTTTTTTCAAAGGATAGAGATTAAGCAGATTGATTAACAGTATGTATGTATGATCCGTCTGAAGCAGAGGGATCAGATGAGAGAGACGGTGCTTAACCTTACATAGTAGGAGTAATATACACACACAAGCAGGCAAGCATGCAGCACGGGCGGCCATGCATGCAACTAGGGTAGCAGCCTGTAGGTTGTAGTAGTAGGGCGGTATGGTCACTGGTCAGGGCTTGGCGTGGATGAGGGCGAGGGCGCGCTCGAACTGGGCCCAGCGCTGGTCGAGGGTGCCGTTGTAGCCGACGGACATGCGGACGAGGCCGGGGGAGATGCCGGCGCGGGCGCGATCATCGGGGGGCATCTCGCTGCTGGTGCTGGAGCCGGAGCAGGACATGAGGGTCTCGTAGTAGCCGAGGCTGACGGCCATGAGGCCGAACTGGGTGGTGTTCTGGAGGTGGTGCATGAGGCGGTTGGCGCGCTCCTCGGAGCCCATGTCCAGGCACAGCATGCCGCCGGAGCCGTAGCCCGGGTTGGCCATGGCGTGGAGGCGGGCGTGGTGCGGGTGGTCGGGGAGCCCCGGGTAGGTGACGCGGAGCCCCAGGCGCCGCATCCGCGCCGCGTACTCCGCCGCCCGCCGCGAGTGCTCCGCCACCCGCAGCGGCAGGTGCGGCAGCCGCTCCGACAGCTCGAACGCCACCTTCGCGTTCATCGTCGGCCCCAGCAGCATCAGCGCCCCGTCCTGCAGGTCCATCATCGCGTTCACCAGGCTCGCCGGCCCGCAGATCGCGCCTGCACGTGCACATCAACCATTTTTTTCTTCATGCGTGCGCTCATAAATTCATACTCCACGCCCACCGCACAAGCCATGCGGCATGATCGATCACCTCTGGCTGCTCAAGCTTAACATTCGCTTTCATATACATGGCAGTCCTCCTGCCTTGCTTCAAAAAAAAAAAAATCCAGTCCAGCAAAAGTGATTTTTCAATGGTTCATTTTGTTGTTGTTGTTGTTGTTAAAATCTTTTAGACATTTCGTAATAGAAAAAATAAAAGTAATTTTTTAGTTAAATAAATCTAAACCTCATTGACCATGCTAAAATGGGTGAAGCAAAAGGCCAGAGGCTCCCATCACGGATGACAACATTGCTCGCAATTATTAGCCAGACGGCAGCACAGAGAAGGCGCGAAAAGCCATCACGGGGACCTCCATGTGTGGCGCCGGGTGCAGTCTGCAGCGACACATGCGGCGTGCTCCGGCCAGAACGGGTCGATGAGTCACCACTCACCAGTCACCACGTCACACTTACTACGTATACTGCATGTCGCGGCATGCAGCGATCTACCATGAAGTTAATTTGTAACAATTCTCAGATTGAGTAAAACAGCTCCAGGCTAATTAACCGCATGCACGTGTGCTCTCGTATAATACTATTAATTATCGGCATTAATCTTATGCAATAGCAAGTCAAGTTATGATCAATCACTGTATGGTTTCCTAATCGCTAGTCCATGACCCATCGTCGCTAGTCGTTGTTTAATTACTAGTTGTGTTTCTGGTTGAATAATCTACTAGTATTTGAATGCACACGCGACAACGGCAAGCACACGAAAAACGACGCGACGTACTCAATTAATTACGTGACATCTGTTCGGTCCTAGCCATGCTACGTGTTTCTAGCTTCTTCCTTGAGTGCAAGTGTTGAAGTGTGTGCCTCTATGCATCGTCGCGGCATGTGTGTTTGCACGCTGGTGCATGATGCTGGAAAGCGCATTAGTTTGATCTGTGATGAGAAAAGGAAGGAATTTTTGTCTTGGCATGCATGCGCGTGACGTGAGCCTGCAGGGTGTGATTAATGGGAGCGTGCGTAAGTACCGGCGATGATGTCGGCGCCGCCGCTGATGAACTTGGACACGCTGTGGACGACGACGTCGGCGCCGTGGCGCGCGGGGGAGACGATGACGGGGGTGAAGGTGTTGTCCACGACCAGCTTGGCGCCGGCGTCGTGCGCCACCCGCGCCAGCATGGGGATGTCGGCGACGGCCAGCGTCGGGTTCGACATCGTTTCCACGTACACCACCCGCGTCTCGCCGGGCCGCACCGCCGCGCGCACCGCCGCCTCGTCGTCGGCGTCCACGAACGTCGCGCGCACGCCGGAGACGCGGGGGAGGAAGCGGGACAGCAGCGCGTGGGTGCCGCCGTACAGGCACCGCGATGCCACCACGTGCCCGCCGGCGCCGACGAGCTGCATCAGTACCGACGAGATCGCCGACATGCCGGAGGCGGTGCAGTACGCGGCCTCCGTGCCCTCCAGCGCCGCCATCTGCCGCCCCAGCGCCAGCACCGTCGGGTTGAAGTGGCGGCTGTAGATGTACATGTCGCCGCGGTCGGGGCCCAGCTCACCGGCGAACAGCCGCCGCATCGTGTCCGGCTCCATCACCGTGAACGTTGCCGACGCCTCGATCGACATGTTCACGCCGCCGTGCTCGCCAAACTCGTGCCGCGCCGACGCCAGCGCCGCCGCCGGGTCGGCCTCCCGGCGCCGCGCCTTCGGCTTCTCGTCGCCGTTGCCATTCTCGTCGCCGAACCCGTCGCTCTGCGGCGGGGGGCGCTTGAGGGGGACGAGATCCGAGGCGACCATGACCTCGGCCATTGGGAGACGATGAATGTCTCGCAAAAAGCGAGGGATCGAAGACGCGGTGTGGGAAGGGAAACAGGGGACTGTGGCAATTTATAGGCGACGATGGGATCTTCTGTGGCAGGGAGATAGGATGTCCGTTCCTCTGACGTGGTTAGCTACGATCGGTACACGTGGCAGAACGGACGGCGGATGGATGGCCGGAATGAATCGGGACCCTTTTTACGGCCAGGGGAGAAGGGACACGCAACAAGTAAAAAAGAAAGAAAGAAGTAGTAGTAGTACTGAAACTGCAATACGTTAAAAGGCATGAATTGATAGGGAAATCGGGTGGATAACACTTGATTCATGTGCCTACCTAAAAAAATGCATATATTAATCTTTTACAAAAGGTTATTGGACACACCAATTTTTTTAACCCATAAAATTTTCAGCTATTTTTAGCCTTCTCTCGTCTCTTCAATTTTTTTAGTTTTTCCAATTTTCGTGGATGAAGTGATCAAAATGTCTCCCTTCTCTCTTTCTCCTCTCCCACTGACAAGTGGCTCCCACTCGTCAAACTCTACCTTTTTTCTTCCTTCCTCTCCCACCGACAACGACAAGTTGTTCAGCAGTAGGAAAGAGAGGAGAAACTGTGGAGGAGGAGCTCGGGGTCAGGGTCGAGCTCACGGGCTCTGTTTTGATTCAGGGGCAAGGAAAAGAGAGAGAGGGGAAGAGAAAGAGAGAGTTGGGCAAATTGGGCCGTTGGATCTCAATCCAATGGACCAAATCGTCTATTTACCTTCCTAGTGTTGCCATCGTTATAGGCACTGCTGCGGCAAGCGCGTACAGCAATGGCACGAGATGGCAGAGTTGAGGCGATCACGTGAGCTAGCTTCTTGTTGTCGCGTCACACCGTGCCGCTAGTCGTTGATTCAGAGAGAGGTTTCTAGAGATGGGGGCAGAGGGAGATGGTGAGGTCGTTTGAGATAGCGAACTCACAGGAGGCGAAGGGAGATGGCGTCAGAAAGTTGTAGCCTAGTGGCAGAGCGACTGTCTTGTTTGTTAGCCGGCGGTAAAAAGCTTTTTATATTTTGAGTTTGGATAGACGGCTGGATTGCAAATGACATGGTACCCGGATGGGAACGAACGGCCATGATTTTTCTAGTGACATGGCCGCGGCGGGATTCGATGCTGCTATGCCTTTTATAGGTATAGTACTATAGTATATGATATTGTCATCTGCTCAAGTACATCGAGTGTCGGTTTTCACCCATTCCTATGATCCTATCCAGATTTTCTTTTAATCATTTTAGATAAATATTGGATTTCCTATATATCCTCAAATCTTTAAAAGTGTTTTGAGTCCGATGGAGCTAGAGTTTTATATCCATTTATGGTGATAATACTGAGGATATACACTTATTAACGCATGATATTGCTATCTACGCGTCATGCTTACCCGGTTACCCTTTAATTTATCGCTGCATTTCGCATAAGCTTACACCTTATTGTTACGCTATGTAACAGCATGCATGGCACACCGTTTGTATGCTGTCAAGCAACAAAGGAACTAAACGACATGTATTGTTGGCCGATGGATTAAGGCCAAACGATCCAAATCAGAAAAGTAATATTAATTTGCTAGAAAAAAATGAATTGAAATGTAATTATAAATTGGCAATTCACTTGAAATATAGGCCTGGTTCTTTTCAGCATATCGTTGCGTTGGTGTATTACTGTAGTAAATTTGAGAACCCTTGAAATGAGTTCTAAAGATTATAAAGAATAATTTAAAATTAGTTTTACAATCTTTGGAAGGACTACTAAAAGTCTCGAAAAAATCGTTACAAATTATCACAACATATAGGCTATATAAAAATAACAAGATTTGGTACAGTAAAACGCAACGATACGATACGTTGAAAAGAACTAGGCCATAGTTATAAATTACTACAAGGGTATTTTGTCAATTCGTAAGGCGACTAATTTTACGACCCCATTCTTTTTAGTTTAAATTAAAACTAAAAATTAACGCTAAAAATTTGTTATTTTTTATAAGCCAAACAACGTAGACCGTTGGATTGAGATCCAACAAAAAAATCCGCTTGACTCTCTCTTTCTCTTCCCCTCTCTCTTTCCTTGCCCATGAATCAAAACGGAGCCTACGAGCTCGACCCCGACCCAGACCTCGTCCTCCCCAACCACCCCATGCCGCCTCCCGCTGGCGGCGTGGGTACCACCTCGCTGCCCCACCATCTCACCTCCCGCTGTCGCCGCTGCTCCACCCAACCTAGCTACCGACATCGGTGTCAATCCCCCTCTAAACACTGGGCCGCCCTGTCGGGGATAAAATTACAGCCCATTGCATGGCCCACTCCCTGACGGTCCAGTCGAATAGCCTCCTAGGGCCTAGCTCCCTAGAGGGCTCTATACGACCCATGTGCATCCTGCCGAACAGCTTCCTGGTTGGCACGGTGTGTAACGGTCTAGGATTCCTGTTTGAGTCCGACTCGAGCAAGAGTTCTGCAAGGCTACGTGAAGATCCGGACGTGGTTTTTCGGATTGGTGCAGATGTCGTGATCCCTAAGAATTGGAGTATACCATATCTACCTCGGGATGTATTTGGCATGCATACGAGTTCGTTACGTCCTCGTGGTCAGCCCGGCCCGATTATCCCTCGGTAGGTCGGTTGTTCAACACTATATAAACCGAGTCCCTACGGCGTTTAGAGGGGCACCAGATCATCACATCGAAGCTTAGATCGCATATTACTTCCTTGTACACTCGTAATCTCGCCGAGACTTGTTCGTCTCGTCGGATTTCTTCTTGTAATCCTCTTTGATATAAAGAAAGGCTGGACGTAAGGTTGTTATCTCCCCGGAGAGGCCTGAACCAGGATAAAAACTCTGTGTCTCCCTGTTGCTCGTGGATTATTGTTTGCCTTGTTCGGTAGTGTCTCCTATCTCCCTTTCTCAAGAACCTTGGTTGACTTGGGACCGATATCCCAACCGTTGACACGGCCGTCTTTGCCCCCTTCGTCGGCTTCGGCGCCGTCGGCGGTGCCTCGTCATCCACCTTTACTCAACCCAACCCTACCGTGGCTCCGCTGCCTCGTCAGCCTTCCTCTAAGTCCGCTACCCCCTTTACCCACCCTAAGGCTAACTCCAACAGTGATCCCTAAATTTGGCCCCCTATAGCCTCACATACAGGCTTTCTCTAAAAAAATATCTTCCTATATTTTACTCATTTTCAACAGCATCCCCTATATGGAGAATTGTATAGGGGAAGGAGATAGAATCCTTACATATAAGGGAATGAGGCTCTCTCCAACAGGAATCTCTAAATTTGATCCCCTATATCCTCATATACAGGTTCCCTTTAAAAAAATCCCTCTCTATATTTCTTCCATTTCTAACAGCGTTCCCTATATGGAGAAGTGCATAGGGGGTGGAAAGAGAACCCTACATATAAGGGAATAGAGAGAGAAAACTCTATTTTAGGAAACGGAATAGGGAATGCTATTGGAGCATATAGAGGAAGAATCCGTCCCCTATTTTAGGGTAGAGCGTGATTTAGGGGAGCCTATTGGAGAGAGCCTGAAGAATAATTCTCTATTTTAGGGGATGGAATGAGGAATGTTGTTGGAGCACACAAGGGAAGAATTCGTCCCCTATTTTTAGGTATGGGGCTCCTTAAAGGAGCCTGTTGGAGAGAGCCTAACCCCCTAACCCTAACCCTAACCTGAATGGCGACGGCGGGAGAGGAGGTGAAGGTGGAGGTCGCTGAGAGGAGGAAGATAATGGATCGGAGGAGGGCGACGGTGCGTATGATGGTGAACGCAGGTAAGGATTTCAGTTGACTGAGATCTAACAGAGATCTGTTGCTTATATTAGCATTTTCTCTCCCGCTTTGAATATACTAGCAGAATAAACGGGCCTATGGCCCGTCGACCTGGTAGTTTACACGGTAGAAAATTGTCAATGCTAAAAGAGGGAGAAATCCATCCCCTAATGTTGCAACCTTGTGTAAGCACATATGCAATGCATGCACCTAATCGCTCGTGGTGAAAAGACGGCCATGTTCAATGAACCAAGCTTACAGGCGACTTCCTGCCATGATCATGCTAGTAGTAATCAAGGTAGATTGGCCAGTATGCATTCCAACTACGGTGGATAACGCAACAGCAAGGAAAAGCAGACTTCGAAACCTCAATTTCAGTACACGGTGGACGGCAGAAGCATCGCTTGTTCAGCTCCTAGCTTGAAATTTCGGATGAATCTGGCCGTGAACCTCCCCTGATAAGGCTGATATGGCAGCAAAAGGGAGAATCACAGAAGCCACTTGTAGAGGGAGGAGGTGATCCATCGTTTTGTGACACGTGTTTGACTAAGATCCCATGAATCACGATTCAGGAAGGCAAAACTGTGTGGAACTTCGCCTTCTTTTTTTTTTTCATAACGAACCTTGCTCCAGTTTCAAGATAATGGTATCATAAAAGTTTGAAGTGTTCACATATGAACGCAGCATCTGCGGCTCCGCGCACATGCCAATTATAGAAATTAAAGTATTGATGCACCATCTCAGACCCATCTATCCATCGTCGATGGTGGGAGAAGTTGAGTCTAGAGGTGCAATCGACGTTGCCAACCTTCATTTCTAACACCGGCGTGATGAGAGAGGAGCTTTTTTGACGCGTAGTGCTTAGATCTTGTAATGACTTGGTTGTTTCTGCGAGTTTTCTTTGGAGTCTGGTTAGAAAATGTAAGAAGCTTTAAAGAATAAAAATGAATAATCTTTCTAAAAAAGTATTGATTCATCAAAAGACTAATCTCAATAAAAACACCATCAATACACCCATTGACATCTGACAAAAACAAATCAAAAGACCAGCTTTCTACATATCCAGCAAAGTTTCTTCTGACTGTCTCCTTCATTAAGCCCCCTGATCATTGGTCAAATCCTTTAGCACCCCAATTAAATGGCTTGCCCCCAACTCCAATAGGTCTGTATCTACGCGAACATTAAGACCTATCCAATATTTGACTAAAGCATAAGCTGTATAAACAGTAACAGACGAAGAAATTTTGAGATTCTAGAAACACCATTTGTTCCTAGCCAACCAAATAGGCCAGCAAACAAAAAAAATACAAACTCCACTTAAATACTTCCCTCTTTCCAGACTTCCACAAACCACTTAACTGCTTCTAAAAGATTCGAAGGCTTCACTAATGTACAAAAACAGATAGCAATTACCCCCACTTACTGAAAATTTTTTACCATTTTCTCAAATTCGGTGAGCCTCCGTTGTACTCGCCGAATCCAGCCACCTAGCTTGTCATGTGAGAGGTGGATCATAAGAAAGTTGGAAGCCCAGCTCCATCGATTCGGGTCGACGCTGGAAAAGATAACCCCGAGTCCCCGAGTTCTCGGCAGGGTGGAGGCGGCCGGCGTGCGTGGGGATGACACGGACGGGTGACGACGACGCGCCCTGAGGCGTCGGAGCTCGCCTCGGCGAGCAAATGCAGGTCGCTTTCGCCGGGCTCGAAACACGTGTACCCTGTCCCCGAGTGGCCCGTCGCGTCGCCGTCCTTCCGTCCCGGTGCCGATATATCCACGGCCATGCCCAGCCCCTGCGGCCCGGAGCTCCACGGGCTTATCCCATCCGCATCAACATTGCAGATCAGGACCAGGCATCCGGACATCCAGTCATCGATGCGACTATGTGAGTACACGGCTTATCTCGAATCTTTTCTTCTTTTTCTTTTCTTTTTTTTGCCTTAGCTAAATTCACATGGCTTATCTCACCATGTGCGAGATCGATAAACAAATCAGGGTGTAGACAATATAGGGCAACTAGCTGTTGCTCGTACTGATTTATCATTTCTAAATCCACGATCTGCTTTGATTCACGTGTTATAGTCGATTCCATAATTTTTCAAAGGCTTAATTCTCTGTGCACAGCCTTTTGGCTTTGTTTGTTTGAGACGAAAGTTGCCGAAAACTTTAATCTAAAAAAGTTAGGGACCGACTGCAGGCCAGTCGCCTGCGTTTGTGATCTTTGCGCAGGCGATTTGCTGGTCATTGGATCTTGGTCCGACGGCCAGCTCGTGCGAGCCGCCCCTCCTTTTTTTAGCCACCCCGCCCCTCCTTTTTTCGTGCGAGCAACCCCCCGATCCCTTTCTTCCTCCTCACTCCGCGCCTCCACCACCGCCGCCTCGAGCCACCGCCCCGGCAGGCGGCGCCCTCGCCGCCGGCCGCTCCACCATCCTTCCTCCCACCGCTGCTCCACGCGCCTCGCGCCCCATCCCCGCCGCCTCCTTCCTCCGCCTTGGCCGGCGGCGCCCTCGCCGCCGGCCTCTCCGCCACCCCAACCTCCCGCCGCCGCGCCTCCCCCGCCCACCCTAACCTCACCGGCGCCGCTTCGATCCCCCATCCACCGCCGCCGCCTTGACGATCCAGACCAACCGCCGTGCCTCCGTCTACCCGACCTCCCTCTAAACCCCGGGGAACACAAAACCCCTAACCCCAACTCCCCGAACCCTAAACCCTAACCCGAACCGGCCGACGGCGAGCTCGAGGGCGGTGACGGCGAGGTCGACGGGGAGCTCGACGGCGGCGAGGTACGCTCCCTCCTTCCTCCTCCCCCTTCTTCCTCCTCTGCGCGTTCTTGATGAAAAATTGACTGGCTCGGTATGCCACCGCCCAGGCGACTAGCGGTGAGCAAACCGAAAAAGTTATGACCCCTCGAACGGCGTTTTAAAGTGTTTTGAAAATTTTAAAAATTTTATTTCACAAACTAACAAAAACTATTTTAAACCTCATGGAAATGACTACAGAGTATTACATTATTTGGCTTATACAAAATAACAAATTTTCATTTAATTTAATTTAATCTGAGATAAACAAGACCTTTATATTTTTTTAATCATACGCATCAGAGTTTAGAGTTTAGAGATGATTTACAGATAAGAAATACGCATCAGAGTTTAGAGTACATACAATTAAAATGGAGCACTATACATGGTTTTACGGATTAGATGCAACATGTCGGCAGCTTTGGGTGATGTTTTCTCGGTTTCTTCTCCGATAAATAACTTGCGTTAGTTTTTTTGTATGGTCACGGTTTTGGTTGATGTTGATCTTTCCAATTCAGTTTTGGCCGAGTTCAGCGAAAGAGAAGAAGCTAGATCATGGATACAGTTTCAGTGACTACGTGGTTGGACAATAATTTGTTTTAAAAACTTTTTTTTTTTGGTTATAGGTACGTGTTTAGCCCCTCCAGGAATTAATGCATGTCACTATTAAAAACACTCTTACGGTGAGTGATAAATGCATCGTTTCATAAAATTTACCTATCATCTTGCGATTTAAGTCTATAGCTAAATTTAATTGCGATGGTATGTGTGTCTTGCGATTATCTTTTCAATCCGTCGGACATACTCAGCTAGTAATATCTTATTGTTGACTAGAAGTCTTAGTATGTATGTTGTTCTTAAAACTAATTAGAGTATTGCCAGCAGGATCTCTATTTTTCGTGCTCTATATTCCTTCTCTAAATCACTATTCGTTCCCTATATTTCCATCGTCTCCAGCAGAGTCTCTATCCCCGAAAAGATATAGAGATTCTCTTGAGAGTCTCTAAATATAGAGACTTTGGATAGAGTCTCTAAATTTAGAGACTGGGATAGAGACTTTGCTGGATGCGTATAGAGGCTGAGGCTGTCCGCAATAGTGTTTTAGGGAACGGTTTAGGGAACCTGCTAGAGATGCTCTAAAAGCTACGCCGTGCTGCACTGTTTCCAGCTTACCTAGTGCATGATGCCGATAATCAATAAAGTACCATATACAATAGTCGTTTGTTTCCCGACTTAATTGAGCACATGCATCACGTATCTTCTCATCAGGGCGCCTTCTTAGGCGAGATATGATGAACGATGGAACAACGACTTCTGACGGTCAAATTCTGTCGGAAAGTGCACATTGTGCATTTTTTTAATTTTCCAATAATAAAACGGCAATTCCGTCGTCCGTACCGAGCTGTGCAGGTTAAACAAACAAACTTTAGTAGTTTAACTAGTAAACGGCAATTATTAAGCAACCACATGGACTGGCCCAGGGTCACCATTTTAGTTCATGTTGATCTATCTAACTCGTCTTTGGTCGAGTTCGGTGAAAGAGAAGAAGAATATTGAGGTCGGTGACTTCGTCCTATACAGCGGTGGTTTGACAATAATTTTTTTAGAAACTTCTTTTGTTTTATACGTTTAGACCATCCAGGAATGCATGTCACAATTAAAAATGCTTTTTGCGGTGAGTGATGAATTCATCGTTTCATGAAATTTACGTACCTATCATCGCCATCCCATAAAAATATCTGCCTCTTCAAATTTTGAAATTCCCATCTCTTTAGCATCCTGGCATCATCCTACGAAACTGCTGATACTAATTTTGCGCCACTCACCCTACATTTATTTGTTTCGTGTTGAAAACCATGCTTTTATTTTACATAGTCATTTGACTTTAAACATTGCAAAGTAGAATTACTAGTGTTATGTTTTTAAAAGCAAAAAAAATATCTAGATAGAATAGTAATTAATTTTATTT
>SPJY01002720.1:0-30294 GCA_005191435.1 Raddia distichophylla
ATCAAAGAGGCCCATAGTCTCATTTAGGAACTTTCAGTCTATTTGGTAAAACCTGGGACCCTATTTTATAGATGGCATTGCATCGAGAGAGAGGTCAGAATTTACTAAGTTCATGAGCATTGCTTACCTTTGGGATTAAGACCCAGCAATCTGTCCTGAAAGAAAGCCCCTGTCTGAACTGCATATATCTGATTTAAACAAGTCCCAATTTCAATTTCGCTGAAAGAATATTGCCGGTAGTCCTCCGGTTATAAATTGAATTGTGCCTGCGCTGCTCATTAGCCCGTTTGGCCCGGTTCGCGTAGTAATCGGGCCAAACCGAACCGGGCCGAACTGGGTCCGAACCTGGTCGAACTGGCCGGCCCGTTGCAGCTTTTATTAAGCTGAAATGCCCTGGACTCGTGGAGAATTCCCCCCGTCCGCCTCCACCCCGCCGCCATCCAGCAGCCGGCCGCCGCTCCGCCTTCACCCCACCGCCGGCCGCCGCTCCGCCGCTCGCCGTTTCCACCCCCCAAATCCCAATCTGATTCGGGAACCGCGGCGAAAGGAGGCGCGGCGCCGAGGCTTCCTAGGGTTAGGGTTTCGCCTTTTCCGAGATAATCCCGAGCTCGTCTCGCCGGCGGGGATGTCGCGGACGCTGGTGCAGCCCGTGGGGCAGAAGCGACTGACCAACGTGGCGGTGGTGCGGCTGCGGACGCACGGCCAGCGCTTCGAGATCGCCTGCTTCCCCAACAAGGTTCTCTCATGGCGCTCCGGCGTCGAGAAGGACCTCGACGAGGTGCTCCAGTCCCACACCGTCTACTCCAACGTCTCCAAGGGCGTCCTCGCCAACTCCAAGGACCTCCTCAAGGCCTTCGGCACCGATGACCACACCCACATCTGCATCCAGGTACCCACCTTCCCCTCCTCCCCGCTCGCCCTGCTTCTGCCCCGTCCTGGATTCCTATCAATTGTGCTTGCAGGTATCGGATTTAGCCGCTGCTAACTCTTTCTACCGTCTACCGTCTCAGATATTGGAGAAAGGGGAGCTCCAGGTTTCTGGCAAGGAGAGGGAGGCGCAGCTGTCTAACCAGTTCAGGGACATCGCCACCATTGTCATGGAGAAGACTATCAACCCTGAAACCCGGCACCCCTACACCATCACCATGATCGAGCGCCTCATGCATGAGATACACTTTGCGGTTGATCCCAACCTCAGCTCCAAGGAACAGGTAGCTGCCTCCTTTTGTTTCGATATACTCGAGTGCTATTTGACGGTAGCTACATGTTTGTCATGCCGTCATGCGTCGTTTGCATTCATCACCGGCAGTGGCACATTCTTTATCAATTGTTAGTTGAATCCCAATAGGAATATGTGGCCTCTTGGCCCCAGTATAATTAGATTGTCGATTATCGATTTAAGAATCATCAGAGCACTGTCTAGCTCACCATTGTCTGTAGAGTACAAATAAAGATAGGAATAATTCTACTTTACATGCCCAATCTTCAGCTCCAAGATTTTTTTTTGCTGCTGTCTGTGCGGATACCAAAAGTGTTACAAGACTAAACTATTATGAGGAAAATATTGTAGTCACATGTGGCCATGGAATAATTGCCCTGGTACCACTAAGAATTTGTACCTTGCCGAAATACCATTATGTTATCTGAATGACAGGTGGGTCTGGTCTCACATGTCATCGAGACAATAATGGTATTTTGGCAAAGTGAATTTTTTTAGTGGTATGAGAACAAAAACCCCCCACCTTGGAAAGGTTTACCGTGGGGATCCGATGATTCCGTCCTACAGCTAGAACTTGCCCTCAAGAATGAGACCCAACTTTTATTATCCCCATGGGCCATGGGGATTTTAATTCTAGGTGGTGGCCTTCACAACAAAGCACCTTACCCCTTTCCCTAAGAGCTATTCTCACATGTGACCTAATTGAGAGGATGAGATGAGAAAGAACGTTTTTCAGACCCAACGAAAGAAAATGCACTGATTTTTCACTGAAATTGGATACTACCTTCATAAAATCCCTGGTAAATGAGACACAGCATAGAAAGTATATGTACAGTACCAATGCTTGGGTTAATAATAATAGGCAACTTCTGTATAAAAGCAGAAACAAAGATAACACAAGTAACAGAACATGCATGAAAAGAGTGTGGACATAGTTGCAGACAGCTGCATATGCAAATTAAGCACACACTGTAAGCTATTGTTATCATATAGGTAGGTATAGGCCTTTTTTGTTTCAGATTAAATTAAATGAAAGTTTGTTATTTTTGTATATGCCAAATGGTGTAATATTTTGTAGTCATTTTTGTGGGGTTTTAAATAGTTCTTCTTAGAGATCGTAAAATAATATTTTCATAATTTTTTGAATTATTTAAAACGTCTTTTGAGAGGGTCATAAATTTGCTACAGTAAAACTCAACTCAACATTAATCTGAAATAAACAAGGCCATAGTACTTGTCAGCTTATGAGAAAGATCTTCAGATATTGTTCATCATGTATAATTTGCATTCATCCTTCAGAGATTTTTTGCCGTGTTTTATCCTAATAGCCAGCTGTATTCAAGGAATAGGTTATCTGTTTCATGCATAATTGGATGAAAGATATGTTCTGGTTTTGACTGAATTTGAAGATATCATAAATAACATAATATGCATGAAAAGTGAGTGAAATAGCCGCATGTGCAACTCAGATTATGCATAAAAAAAGAGTATCTGCATGTGTAAACCAGACGACATTGTAAACCACCGGTGTATGACTACTTGACTAGTAATTGCCAGCTTAGAAAAGGATTGCCAAATTGATGAACATTTCCTGTGAGGCAGCCATGCTGTGAGCAACTGATGCACTATTTCCTCTGTTGGGTTTTTAGCTGTGGGCTATGCAAATGGCAGCAGCAATAGGCATATAGATTTGCACTTCGTACTCAGGTTTTGAGCTGCAAAATGGAGCTAGCTAAAGCTACCCCTTGCTCTGATTTTCTATTTCTTATATAGAGATTACAACCGACTCAATTCCAGCAAGTTACAACCGACTCAATTCCGGCAAGTTACAACCGACTTAGCTCTGCTGTTTAAAGCAGTACAAATTTGACTTTGCTACTTAGCTGTTAAGTAATAATAAACTACTTCCTATAGCACCCCATACATGGTTGTGTTCACACACACTTTATACTACTACTTGGTTAAATATATTGGCTGGTATACAAGCCTAGCAAAAGTAGTAAAGTGATCAAGATTTATCTGTCATCCTCTGCATTGGTCCCAGCTATAAGAAACCTGTTCTTGACTTCTGCTAGACATGTGCATTGGTCCCAGCTATAAGTAACCTGTTCTTGACTTCTGCTAGACATGTAAACATTGATGTGGCAAAACCATTTGAGTTGAAGCCGCAGAGCATAGTTGCATCCAAACTGGAAGCAGGGTCTGGATCCAAACCTCACGTTCAAGAATAGTTAGCTGCATTCATTCTGAAGATACTCATTGGTAGGCCATATTTTATAAATTCTTATGCATCATCTGCCATGTCCTGCAGAACTAGAACATGATTAGAAATGGTAATGGTTCCTTGAAATGTCCATTAATTGTGTATCAGTTCCATGATTCCATCTTCTCTTTACATTTTTTTTTCAATGACTGGTCATTGATCTGGCTACTTTACTGCAACTAAACACCCAATTGTCTAATTTTATCTCTTGAATAGTGATAAACTGATAATGCACTTTGTTAAGGAAAAAAACATAGCACATGTATGTGTGATACAACTGATGATACTTGAAGTTTTGATGTCTTACTATATTGACATTAGTTATTATTACCTGCATATGTGATATTACAATTATGGCGGTGTAGCTACGGCATGTGGACTTTTTAATCCACTTCCATCTCTTGCACTCTTTTCATTTGCATTTTTTTTGGTTTTGCAGGCATTGCGAGTTATTAAGAAGCTCACAGAGCACTTTCCCATAAAGCGCACACCATTGAGGGTTCGATTCACCGCACCGCAGTCCAAACTTGCAGCCCTTATGACGAAGCTTGATGCGTGGAATGCTAGCATTATTTCAAAGGATGAATCTGCCAATCAACTTTCTATTGTAGGTGTTTTACATTGTGCTCTCTCCCTGTTACCTTATCTTATCTTCCTGTTTACAAAGTCAGTGACAAGAAGATAAGGCGAAAAGAATGACCCGCACACGTGTAAATCAACCCTGAATTCCAAAACTAGCTATTTGGCACCGTTGAACTCTCAAAACTAAATTACCCCCCTCACCAAGCCAAAAGTAGTTTTGCTAATGCAGCTGTTGTCATGGCAGAGAAAAAATGATTGTAAAGACTCTTAAATTAAATATTAAACATAGCTAAAATGCTCTAGAAAATAGAAAGTTTTTGTAACTATAATTTAGATAATAAACATAGCTAAAGTACTCCAAAAGTTATGATTTTTTTTTTGCGGGATGGTTTGAGCTGCCGTGGATGCTAAAAGTTATTCTCACATCATCCTACAAAAAATTTCATAGTTACTTTTTTCATGTTATCTACTTTTAATATTTGAATTACAGTTTTTGGAATTATTCGATAGTTTTCTAAATATTTGGGGGCTAGATAGTACAGGGAAATAATTTAGTTAAATCCTTCACAAGAACGAAGGCCCCAAACTTAGTAATCTTTGTCCAGAGGAAGGAGGATTTTCACTGAAAAACAAAAGCTGTATGCCAAAAAGAGCCAATGTGAACTTAGGTTCAAAAGACATGGTTTTTGAGTTGTAAAGTCGAGTCGAGTCGCTAGGGGGGTGACTTGTGGACTATTCGTTACTAGGTCCGACTAGTCGCTGGCTAGTCGATACAAGTAGTTTAGTATAACTTATAATTTATAGAAATATATAGCACAGTACATGGCAAAGAGCAGAGCAGGGCAGTAGCAAGAAGTCAAGAACTAAGAAGCAGAGCAGGGCAACAACAAGAACCAAGAAGCATAGTAGAGGCCAGAGGGAAGCAACAAGAAGCAAAGCAGGAACGAGCAGGCTAGCAGCAAGAAGCAGAGCAGGGCTTAACAAGGAGAGGAAGGGCGCAGATCCAGATCGTCTCTAGGTCCAGGATTTCCATATTGTTGGAGAATGGAGATAGGGAGAGGAAGGAGAAGGAAGGAGGACCAGAGGGGCAGTCACGAACAGAGGAGAAGGAAGCATACCTGTGCAGTATTCGCCGGTGACGGATCGATGGTGGCAGTGGCTTGACCTAGAGGCAGCGGCATCTAGGTTTTGAGAATGGGGGAGGCGGTGGCCAACTGCAAGGCAGCACGCATGCAGACCCCAAATACCCAATATTCCTGCCCTTGGGTTTTAGGCTCGCGTGGGTCCAAAATTTCCATGTGACTATGCAAGTCAACCAACACAAGAAGCGCGATTAGTCGCGATTAGCCACCGACTAGCTGGCCGGTCGGGCGACCAAGAGCTCGAGTCGGGTCAGAGACCTCGACTCAGCTTGGAATTGCAGCTTGCCGACTATTCGTCGAGTAATCACAACTAGTTGGCCGACTTTAAAACAATGAAATCCATGATATGCTCATATCAACATAAGAAAAATCTGTTTGCTATTTCTAATATTCAAGTTATAGTTTCTGAAATTAAATATTCCCCATCATGTCAACAAAACCAGCTTCTATTTGGTGAGGGGGTAAGTTAGCTGGTTTTGATATTTCAAGGGTGTCAAAACACTCAAACAGCTGGTCTCATAGCTCAGGGTTGAATTTTTTGGGAAAAAAAAATTTTGAAGTCGATTTTTTAGTTGTCCAAATTTTCGTGTGTGTGTTTGGGCGTAATAACTTCGTATAGCATACATTATACGAAGTTATACGAAGGAATAATTCTACTCTAGTAAATTAAATGGTTTATACTATCATTATGAGGACTGTGGTATCTCTCAACATTAAAATTTATTTAGGCTCCTTGCAGCCTCCGTGCCTACTCTGCAACACTGGCACAATTATTTTCTAAAGCTGTGATATCTTATTTAGGCTCCTTGCAGTATCCATGCCTACTTTGCAACACTGGCACAATTATTTTCTAAAGCTGTGATATCGCCCTCCAACGCTTAAACCATTGTACTGCCTGCAATTGTGAATACTGTTTTGCAGGTATGCGAGATTGAGCCATCTATTCTGCGCTCATGTGAGGAGGGACTGAAGGGTGTGCAAGGGAGGGTGGAAGTGCTATCTGTGTCAGCACATGCTGAAGGTGGCTCTTCTGTGGACCGATATGACAATTCTGAAGAGCCACAATCAGTGCCTGTGTCAGTGCCTGTGTCTGTTCCTGTGCCTGCAAATGAGCCACAATCAGTGCCTGTGCCTGCAAATGAGCCACAATCAGTGCCTGTGTCTGTTCCTGTGCCTGCAAATGAGCCTGCTGCTACCGTTTCTCAGCTAAGAGAGACCATGCAGGGACAGAGTATTTCAAGTGAGGGAGAGAGTAGTCAGCGTCAGGGGGGTGGTAGGAAGCAGAAAAGATGCAAAGAGTGTGGCATACTTGTTGAGGACAAGATGTACAGAGAGCATTGCAAGTCTGGGTGGCACAAGCACAACTACACTCGTCACAGGAACGGGCTTCCACCCCTCAGCCAAGAGGAGTGTCTGGTGGAATTAGACCTGGCCGAATCCAGAAGGGATCTGAGGGATTACGATTTCTGAGGTGAGTTGTCTTGTGTTTGATGCATGAGGCACTTTAGTGCAGGAGTTTCTTATCTATCTTCTATGGTATCTAACACTTGCATTGAACATGCCATCCAGGAGCGCAAGGCTTGAAGTTGCTTTTCTGTTTTTGACGGCACAGAGGGTCGTTTGCTGAATGCTGTATAGTGAATCGGCGGATAAGTTTTGTGAAAAGCTACCTTATTAGAAAGAATGCTGCGGTAAAGATACATCGGGGTTGTAAGCATAACCCAGTTCAAGTGCTAAGCTAGGTTTCCCAGACCTTTTAAAACCAAAATTGTCTCAAGTTAAATGAAATTTCTCGCCAAACTTTCTGGGGTCGCTTTACACGAGTCGCTTGCACAGAAGTTGCACATGTGATCTATCCACGTGGAGAAAACAGAAGGGAACTTTATCATAAGCGTGGATAAGAACCAAACAATCACATGGCTTGATCAAACTTACTGCGTGCAAGAACTGGCTTTGTGTATGTTTGCATAATTGCATGTTTGTTTCTTGGGTTTCGTTCTTTCCAGCGTTACTTACCGTTGCGTGCTACTGTAGCAAATTTTGTTATTTTTATATAGCTTAAATGTTGTGATAATTTCTAATGATTTTATGTAGCTTTTGGTAGTCCTTGCAAAGATCCTAAAACTATTTTTTAATTATTTTTCTTATAACATTTAAACTTCTTTTCGAGACCACTCAAATTTGTTATGGACCTACGGCGCCAACGCAACGATGTACTCTGTACTGATAGTCTTAACTTTTCTTCTTTGTATCTACCTAAACCATCTTAATGAAACTTGTGTCTGAACTAACGACGTCGGTATTGCTACTGTTATGGAACATTTGATTGAATAAGCTCTCGAATGCTCATCTGTTGGAGAGTGGCCATCGCCGAATTGTTCCCGTGTGAAATTATTAGTAGCTGTTTGCCTGTGGATAATTTTTGCAGTTTTTTTCCTCAAAAAATCATCACGTTCTGTTCATGCCCACATCACACCGAGAGCATAGGTAAAGGGTTCCAGGAGGGACGCAGGGCCGTCCGTCGGACGCGCCTCCTGTCTAACGCCAGCCGTGTTAGATCTCAAAGCAATTTTTTTTCGTCATATAAAAAATTCAAAAAACATCAATAAAAATAAGAAATATTCTCTAATCAATGTTAGGTCCCACACGTATTTTATTTGGATCAACATGGCCAATATTCATTTTTATAAACGTTTCTTTAAAGGAGAACATAAATGTATAAATGTTTTATATCGATATAAAAATTATATCTGTGAATGAACATGCATGAAAGAATATTTCTATTTTTTATTAATTTTTTTTACATGGTGAAACAAAAATAACAAAATTTGCCTCAAGACAACGATGGCGTCGGACGGGAGCGCATGAGCATCTGATGTGCCTCAAGACAAAAAGTGATGAGTGTTGGTTTTAAAAGGTAAAAATGGGTGTTTTCTAAAAAAGAAAAAAAATGGGTGGATTTTTAGATGAAAGGCTTTGTTCTTTTGAACTTAAATTAAAGTAAATTAAATGAAAATATATTTTTTTACATGCCAAATGATGTAGTACTATATAGTTATTTTTATGGGTTTTAAATAGTTATTTAGTTTTATGAAAATTACTTTTTAATAATTTTGTGGACTCTCCGAACCTCTCTTGAGGAATCACCATTTTTCCGATAATATATCTTTGAAGAGCCACTGATTTATTTTTCAAAAAATTGGGTTTAAAATTCTCATGAAATCTAATGACATTTTGCTACCAATAGAGTTTCGAGACAAGAACAAAATTTTGGACCTTTCTCGCTAACAATGAGAGGAAGGGATTTTAGTATAACTGTTGATCTAAAACCGAAAATTTTGCTGTTGAAGGAAAGAAGAAACATCGAGAGAAGCATAGGTAAAATTACAAAATTTTGCTGTGGACTATTGCAATTTATGGGGCTATATGAAGCAAATGGCTAAAACTGGTCGCTCTTTGCGTTTCAAAAGAACTGGTCGCTCTCAGCAGAAGTCAAAAAAGAAATTTTTGTACTTCTTAAAAAAAAATTAACGAAAAATCTTTTGGGTTGCCGCGAACGAAGAGCGCGAAAATTAAAATTACAAAAAGTGACTCCCGCGGCGCCTCCCGCCTCCCGCCTCCGATCCAAACATCTCCGGTACTTGTGCCTGTAATCCGGAGCGCCGCCGCCGTCGCGGGAGATGCCGATCGAGCTGCCGAGGGGGCTGCCCTTCGCCGTCGACACCTGGTCCCCCGCCTCCGCCCTCAAGCGCCACCGCTTCCTCACCCACGCCCACCGCGACCACCTCGCCGGCATCATCAACTTCGCCTCCGCCGTCTACGCCTCCCGCCTCACGGCCCTCATCGCCCGCCACATCTTCCCCCAGGTAACTATCCCCTACAAGAAACCACCCTCTCCCTCTCCCCGTCGCTCGCTGCTCATCGCATCTCTCTCTCCTCCGTCTCCGTGCAAATTGTTATGGCCCAAGCTTGGCCGGGATGCGTTCGTGGAGATGGACTTGGGGGCGCCGGTGCTCGTCCCGGACCCCGACGGCGACTTCACCGTCACCGCCTTCGACGCCAACCACTGTCCTGGTCCGCCCCCTAGCGCCGCCAATCACTGCCTTGGGTGCCTAGCAGTTTCTTGATCTTCTCTTCCATGGCGCTGCTCGCAGGCGCGGTCATGTTCTTGTTCGAGGGCGCCTTCGGGAGCGTCCTGCACACCGGCGACTGCCGCCTCACGCCCGACTGCCTCCAGGGGCTTCCCCTCGGGCACATCGCCTCCGGCGACGGTTCAGGAGCGCGCCAGGCACCTTGCCGCGTCGACTACCTCTTCCTGGACTGCACCTTCGCGAGATGCTCCCTGCAGTTCCCGCCCAAGGAGGACGCCATACGCCAGGTCCGTGTGCTCAATCATTCACCAATTAATTGAGCATCTCATCTTGCACGATTCCCCTCACTGAATCGCTTGCTTTGCCATTTGCAGGTGATCAATTGCATCTGGAAGAACCCGAATGCCCCCGCGGTTTACCTCGTGTCTGACATGCTCGGCCAGGAGGAGATTCTCATCGAGGTGTCGAGGGTGTTTGGGTCCAAGATATATGTTGACAAGGACAAGAACTCAGAGTGCTACCACACCCTCTCGCACGTCGCACCGGAGATCCTTACAGACGACTCGTGCTCTCGATTTCAGGTGATAGGATTTCCCCGGCTGCCGGAGCGGGCGGCGGCGATGATCGCCTTGGCGCGGGCGAAGCAGCAGCCTGAGCCCCTGATCATCAGGCCTTCTTCGCAGTGGTACGCCAACTACGCGCCACCGGAGGGGCGGCTGGAGCAGAAGCTGACACTGAGGGAGCCCATGAGGGATGAATTCGGGGTGTGGCATGTGTGCTTCTCGATGCATTCGTCGTGCCAGGAGCTGGACATGGCGTTGAGGTTCCTCAAGCCTAAATGGGTTGTCTCGACGACGCCTCCATGCTTGGCAATGGACCTGGACTATGTCAAGAAACACTGCTTCTTGTCCCGGCTAGGCCCTGATGATCCCCTCTGGAAGCTGCTCAGATTGTCTGATGGAAAGCCTGTGGTCACCAATTCACCGGATGCGGCTCCAAACGTAGAAGACGTCAGGAAGAATGAGGAAGAAGCCACTTGTTTGGCTGAAGAGCCTAGCTCTTGTACTGATTGCATCCAGGTACAGGATGAAGAAGTAGCTCTGGAATGTCTTGAAATCAGAGTGGAGCTACCTGTCACACTTTTTGGTAGAGCCAGGTTTGAATTACTGCAAGACTACCAGCTGTGGAAAGATGAGTACGAGAGTGTTGACCAAGTGATTGAAGATGTTAAATCTGAAGCACAAGAGCAGCAGAATTCAGCAACAGAATCCAAATCGTCGAAGGATGTGGAGTCTGACATGAGCGCTGGAGTGATCGATTTAAGTGAAGCTGCCCCACCGAAACAGCAAGATTCAGCAGCAGAATCCAAGTCGTGGAAACACTGCAAATCTGATGATGACATCCAAGTAATTGATATAGAAGAAGCCAAAGCGAAGTTTCACGGCTCAAGTACAGATCCTGAACTTCTGAATTATGAGAAATGCGATGGGGGTGTGAAGGGAATTGGGGATGGTGGATTTAAAGCCCAAGAACAGAATTTGGCTGTCAGAACTGAGCTATGGGAAATTTGCAAACCAAGGGAGGGTGTCCAACTGATCGAAGTACACAAGAGTAAAATAGAAGCAATAGAACAGCTCCCAGCTGCAGCAGATTATCCAGTGTCCAGGAGCCCAGGCAAATGCCACAAGGAGGCACCAGATACCTGCAACAAGTGTGAAGGCCCTGACAAAGAAAATTGTGATCCTTCACATGCCGCTGGATCATCGCGGGGTCTCAGCGCAAACTTGAGGAAGCTGTACAGATCGATGAACGTGCCGGTTCCTCGGCCCCTGCCGTCGCTGGTTGAGCTCATGGGAGCCTCCAAACGAGCCAGGGTTGCGCAGCTATAAGCCAACCAGATGTCCAGATGTCTTGCTTTGCTCTTAAGTTGCAGATTTTGGTTCTTCTTCTTCAACCCTTTCTCTAGCTTTGTTGCATTTTAGTTGCAACTTGCAAGCTGGTATAATGTCAGACAATTCAAAGAGCTTCAATAGGAAACTCATATCTTTCTCAGTGCCTGATTCATTCTTTTAGCAAAAACACTACGTAAGAAGCTTACTATTGTTGGATCAAAATAAAATTATTTACAGTTCAGGGCACATCAAGTAAGGAAGAACAAAAGGATGTTTGACCTATTCGATCGACAAGCCATTCTTTGCACCAAGGATCCATGGTTAACCAGTATGACTATCAGAGCTCGTTCACATTCTGCACTGGTTGGGTCGATATTACAACTATTTATTTTTTCTATGAAAATCCTATTATTTTCTAATCAACCATTATTTTCATGAAGTATCTGTTCTGATCTGTTTAATGTCTTTTTTGTTGCAAAGAACTGTGGAAGTTGTACTGTTTTTTCGAGGAAAAAATGTACTGTTGTACAGTTGTAGTAAGTTGTAATACTCCGGTCCGATGTGTTGTGAGGCTCATGTGGTCCATGTGGATGCGATGGTGGGATTAATCCCATGTTGCTAGTTGAGAAAGAGTTGTAGTAGCATATAATGTCTGTTGGAGCCAAACATAGCATCTCGGGTTAACCTTTTTGGATGAAGCGAGGCTGAAAAGTCTAAGTGGGTGATATGCATGCGTGGGTCAGCCCCGTAGGTGGGCTAAGCTTTAAGCGAATTTGGATCAGGATGTTACAGATGGTATCAGAGCATCAACCCTCGCTGTGCGGCAGATCGTGTGGGCTTAGTTGCGCGAGCATATTGCGTATGGCATGTGTGGGCCTAGAGTGGTCACACTGTATAGCATATGGGTCGGCACTAGACGCACGGTCGTATACCGAGGGGGATCCTAGACATTTGCCGCTTATGTGGTGTGCTGACGAGGGCATCAGCCCGTTAAGGATGAGTGAGTGTAATACTCTGGTCCGATGTGTTGTGAGGCCGATGTGGATGCGATGGTGGGATTAGTCTCATATTGCTAGTTGAGAAAGAGTTGTAATAGCATATAATGTCTGTTGGAGCCAAACATAGCATCCCGGGTTAACCCTTTTGGATGAAGCGAGACTGAAAAGTCTAAGTGGATGCTATGCATGCGTGGGCCAACTCCGTAGGTGGGCTAGACTCTAAGCGAATTTTGGACCAGGGTGTTAAATAAGTGCTCAACACGCTAGCTGAAGATAAATCCGAAGCGCCGGCCCATCAGAGCCCAAAAACAACACAAGGAGTTGGAGAGGACAGCCCACCCTAGCCCAATTAGGCAAAGGCCCATACGAATACAAGCAGGCGGGCGGGGAAACGTGGAGGCGACCATACCACTCCAGCAAACAGCACCAGCTCCGACTCGAGCGGCGGCGGCGGCGGAGATGGCAACGGGCGGCGGCGAGGACGGCGGCGGCGGGGAGTTCTACCTGCGGTACTACGTGGGGCACAGAGGCAAGTTCGGGCACGAGTTCCTGGAGTTCGAGTTCCGCCCCGACGGCAAGCTCCGCTACGCCAACAACTCCAACTACAAGAACGACACCATGATCCGCAAGGAGGTCTTCGTCTCCCCCTCCGTCCTCCGCGAGGCCAGGAGGATCATCCACGACTCCGAGGTACCCACCTCACCTACTCTGCTTCCTTCATTGCCCCACCTGCATGGGCCCTGGGGCTAGGGTTAGGGTTTACTGCTGACCAATCGGGCTGGTTCCTGGCTGCAGATCATGAAGGAGGACGACAGCAACTGGCCGGAGCCCGACCGCGTGGGCCGGCAGGAGCTGGAGATCGTCATGGGGAACGAGCACATCTCCTTCACCACCTCCAAGATCGGCTCCCTCGTCGACGTCCAGACCAGCAAGGACCCCGAGGGCCTACGCATTTTCTACTACCTCGTCCAGGTAAGCCCATCTCGACTCCTTCGTGCCGTGCAGCCCCTAATCGATGCAGTGCTTGTCATTCTCCCATTTTTTATTATTTGTAGCCTGATGGGATGCCCCTATGTCGGCTTGAATTCTATCAAATTCAAGTTGAATGATTTTGATTCACCTACCGAGTCTTTGGCCACCGTATTTGTAATGTCTGCACTTCTTATTTTTTATGCTGGGGCCATATCTTTGCATGAAAAATTTAATTACAGCACAGTGGACGCCCTGCTGGTTACTGCATTGCAGCAGCGTCAGGCGCAGGGTCCAGGGTTTATGGTGGCCAAGATAATGACATCACCAGGCGCTGGGTCAAGGGCCTTCTGGGCATGTGGAGGGCAGAGTTGGGCATGTGGATGATGGCGGAGTTGGGTGCGTCAACAAGGGCAGGTTGTGGGCATGGGGCCAAGGGGATGTGCGCCGGGCATGGGTTTGATGGTGTCACTGGGCACAGGATTGATGGGGTGGCCGCAGACATGGGGAGTCAAAGCCTTAACCCTAGCGCAGAGAAAAGAACAAGAGGGAGGGAGAGAAGAAATGAGAGCGGAGAGCAGATGGATCACGTGAGGGGTATTTCATGAGCGGAAAAAACAAGGGATTTTGTGAAAAAAAAAATTAAGTGGGATGAGGGGTTCCACGCTCTTTGATCCCAGCCATAGGAACTTAATCTGAAGACTCCTTGTGGTTGGCACATACCGCTCAGTTGTCTTTAGCACTATAATACATTGCCCCTAAGAAATTTCTGGTCTTATGATTCAAACAGTTACCTACACCCTTATCTTTTAGCTTTTGAGGCTGCGAGCAGTGATATATGTTAGTCAAAAAATGGATAGCAAATAATTCCTTTGTTGTTTGTATGCTCACGGTTTTACTTTTTCATTTTGCTAAGGACCAGAGCAACACACACTGAAAACTTCTTAAAAGCAGAGTTATTTTTCTTTTCGCCAAGCTTATAGGTGGAATGGTTCCTATTTATTGTAAGGAACATGCATAACTGCTAGCCTTGTAAAAACAATTATTATCAAGAAACCACTCATTTGAAGTTTTTTTCTTAATCAACACTAATGCACTTGGATTCTTTCACCGAATTTCACTACCTGGGATTTTGCAATGTAGATGTGGCAAGTTCACGGGTACTAAAAGGGAAAAGCTGCTTTTGATTTGCGTTCTACTATTTCTCAATCAGCAGAATTGATGGACCCATTGGGGTTACTTAGAAATTTTGTAAGATGCTCTAAGATTTACACACTGTACTACACTTGATTGAGCCATAATAGCACAAACCTTGTTTTTTAGGTTTGTTTTGGTGGAGACTCTCCACTTTGGACGCGTCCTGGCATTTGTATTTTTCTTACTCCTTCTAATGAATTGGCAGCGCTTCTGCTCTCCTTTTGAAAAATAGCACCAATCATATTTATTTGTTGCCAGTATTGCCCTAGGTGGGCACCTAGACGATTTCCCACCAAGGTGTCACCCTCCTGCCTTGTTTGCCAAGACATTTCCCCCTAGGCAGCACTCTCCCACCTTGCATGCCTAGCTATTTTTTCTGCCGAGGCGGCACCCTCCCACCATGCCCACCTAGGTGGCAATTAGGTTCCGGTCTGTCACCCAACCAGCTCCAAGCGCCTTGGGAAATGCTGTCTGGTGCATGTTGCATCACTTGTTTGAAAAACAGTTTTTTATTTGGTAAAAGTATAACCATTTCGTGATCACCGATTAGGTGTTGTTTCTGAAGTTTGTAAGACATGTAAAAACCAGTAAACGTTGAGGTGATAGGCCGATAGTATTTAAGTGGAAAGATCTCATCTTTATTTTGCTTATATCCCGATGGCATTCTTATTATCTGTAATTGTTGTTTTTTTAGAAAATCTGCAATTGTTTTGCTTATTCATTTTGATGCCTTAAAAATGACCAAATACATGTACATTGATATAATTACGTCCTTTGGTTTCTGATTGGTTTTGTTTAATGAACAAGTATCATGGACAGCCATACATTCTAGTTACAGTGGGGACCAAAATAATGTAATAAGCTGGAGCTGCTAACTGGGTTCTGATTCCTAACTATTTGGTCGAATTCTTATGTGAAAGAAACTTAGTATTTTGGTTGTGCACAACACTATGGTCATGCAAATGAAATCTATTTATGGTTTTTTTTGTTTGTGTGCGCAGGATCTGAAGTGTTTTGTGTTTTCACTTATCAACCTCCACTTCAAGATCAAGCCTATTCAATCTTGAGCTCCTTTGTGTTTCCTAATTGTGTTATGTTACTACATGTGGCAGTTGTTTGGAAGCTCTGTATTTTGTAAGATCCTATGAGGTGAGGCCGTTGGCTGTGAATTTTTTGGTATGCATGGGATGGCTGTTGGATTGGGCAAACTGCAAGTGGGCATTACTGAGCACTGATTTGTATGCTTGTTTATTTTTTCTAATAGCTGGAATTTTATCAGTGCAATATTACTTCCAACATCTTGTTTTGGTTGTTTAGGCTGAACTTCATGTCACCTTCTTTGTCATTGTATGTATCACTTGCTTGTGATCCATGGCTCTACCTAAGTCGATCACACAAATGGTTTTTTAAAAACAGGAACTTATCATACAAAATCTCTATGACATGTTCTTTATGGCTTATTTTATTGATATATATTGTTGATATCTGTTATCCCTTCAATGTTAATGATGCAGCTAGATGGCATGCTGTCACAGTTATTAGTGTATGCTACTGCGTAGTTATTAGTGTATGATTGAAAGGACTAAATATCTATATGGCACTGCAGAGTCCCCTAGTTCCTTCGACATCATCACATTCGCACTCTTAAGTGTAATTACATTTATAGCTTAATATCTTGTGTGTATGTTACTCTTTCTTTAGAAGTGAGGAAAAGCAATCATAGATGAAACATCAGTACAGGTGATCACAGAGAGAAAAGCTCCTTTGGTCAGCACACTATTAGAATCCCTAACGTAATATCCAACGATTTTGTTAATACTTCACCTCGTTTGTACTCCAACAAGGTTGAGAAGGACAAATCAGACACATGCTTGCCCATACAAGAAGCATGTATAATCAGACGCATGTGGCCATTCGCCGCGTATCCCTCTTTTCTCCTGGCTCCTCGCAACCGAGAGGATGCTCATGCGCGTAGGGTTGGTATAAGTAGGTTTCTAACTAGTTTTTGCATACTCTATTCACAGTTGTTTACTTGGCACGCACTCATGCAGTCACATATCTCTATTTCAGGCCTGCATGGAAGCAGAATTCAGAATTTAGAAAACAAAATTTTGGTGGTTTTCCCTTTTCAGTTTTCAGTCGGTTGTTGACGAGAACTGGTATCACAATTATCAAAAAAAAAAAAATCTGAGAAATGATATTGTGAACCTTGCCCGAAACAAAGTAAAAGGCCTGACGTATCTAACCGGCCGTACATGTGATACATACATACTCCTAGTTTACAACAAATAAAAACAGTTTGTCAACTAATAGCTATGTTATGCGACGATAAATAAATCCAGACGGTTTTGACCAGCCAGAACAGGCCCATGTGATCCTTAATCGGGCCGGGCCGTTGTCACCTCGTCCGGCCCATGTTGAAGTGTATTTTTTCTCCCCAGCGGCCAGCGCCTCCAAACTCTTTCGAAATCCGAAGCAAGAGCCAAGAGGGAATGAAGAAACAAGCACTGCTCTCCACCCCGGCCGCCGGCGCCGCCGAGATGCCGTGGAAGGGGAGGCTGCGCTCTCGCTCGCGCCACGCCCATGCGACGCCCCTCGCCTCGCCCTCCTTCCCTCACCCGCCCAGCAGCCAGGACGGCGGCGGCGGCCTGATGACGGGGAGGCGATGCACCCGGGACGGGGGTGACGGGACGGCGCCGCGCCCGCCGGGTGTACCTCCGCGCCGCTCCCCGCGTCTCGCCGCCGGGGACACGGGGCGCCGCCGCCGGATCGTGGTCGACGGGGCAAGCAAGGTAGGGTTCCTGTTCTTTGCTGCGCATCAGAATGTCCATCCGCGTCTTGATTTATGTGTATCCTTCTCCTGTTGATCGAATCAGAACGCTCGATTCACTTCACATTCAATTAGAATCTTTTGCAATTGACTTTGGGGTGATCCAAAAAAAAAGGAGGGTATTGTAATTGTAATTTCCACTTACTGCTGTAGGAATGTGAAGTCAGGAGTGTCCCGTCAGCAATTACACCTCTTCGGAGATCCCCAAGGTTCCATCCAGATCATAGCATTTCGAGCAAGTCCTTAGTGAGCAAGGGAAGCTACCGGAAACAGCCACCGCTGCCGCTAGATCCCCAGGAAATTTCACATAGTAGCAAAGGAGAAAATCAGGAAAATGGTCGAAATACTATTAGCAAAATAAAAAATCGAGAGAATCCAATAAGGAGGGGTCAGAGAAGTGCTGCAGTAAAGGCTTTGGCAAGAATGAAAAGCCACAATGAGGCCCAGCCATCATGTGAAGGTTACCCACATATTCCTCCCAAGAGAAAGCTTGCGGATTTGTCCTGCAAAAAAAGTAAGACACAAGAGTTAAAGCCCAATAATTGCTCAGGGCTGAGAAGAAAGAGAAAGAGAGGCACTGAAGGAAGGCCCTCAACAAGGAAGCAGAGCCACCAGGAACCCAAACTATTGCCTCCAGATTATCGAGAAATTGCTCCTACCGTCCAACCACGAAGCCCCATTCATAAAAAGAGTGAAAAGGGTCTTTCCATAGTGCAGCCTAAAATTGTTCAAGATAGATTCATCAATGCTGAGGAAAAGAATGAAGAGCAAAGTGGGACTAAAGGTGGAATACTGCTACCGTTTGCTGGTTCAGATGATTGGACAGAAGAACAGGACTTGGCATTGCGCCAGGCCTACTTCACCGCACGACCATCCCCACATTTCTGGAAGAAAGTTTCGAAAATGGTATTGCCAATCCTTCCATTTTGTTGTTTTATTGGGTTTAATCATTTCATTGTAATTGCAAAAGATGCTTTATAATGAGCTGTATGAGAAGCCGAAAGAAATGCTATGCTATATTATTGTTTTTTCCTTCATTAATAAAAAATAATGATAATGCTTCAGTTGAATTGTTGTCCTTGAAAATGGTTGTGTTTTCCAGAAATGATCCATAAATGGGCATGTGTTTTTTGTGGGTCTTGATGCTAGGCTCTGTTTTGTTGATGTGCTTTATAAATACTGTCCAATAGACATAGACATCTATAATCGATTACAAGGTTAGACACTGGTTTAAAAAGATTTCCATAGTCCAACTCTAGCGTACCATTAGTGTCTTGCCGATCAACTAATTAATAAAGAATATTTCCTCAAAATGTGATGAATTATTAAAATCGAATGGGTTTCTTATCATTGGCAAAAGGAGAACATTCTGCTTTATATTGAAATTTTCATTTATTGGGAAATCAGTGATAGTGAAGCCGGTGCTGTTTGTTTGTTATTTTATGAAACATGTCATATACAGCATATGCATGTGAGAATCAGCAGTTTTGCTCTAAAAAATGAGAAACAATTTTGTACCTTGCTGAAATTCTAAAATGGTATGTCATATCGGTTATTCAGCATATTTCTGAGCATAGAGTTTACCATTTATTGGCTCAACAATTTCTGATGCAAATCTTTTCAGGTGCCAGGGAAATCTGCTGAAGAGTGCTTCAACAGAGTTCATTCTGACCTTTCAACACCCACTCCAATTGCTCCCCGTCCAAGAAAAAGTAAAACAAAGTTTTCCCCTCTAGGACAGTTCACACTGTCTGATTCGAAATTTCCAAATCTCTTGGAACCTGCAGTCAGAAGGCAAATGACCACCAAGCAGAGGAGCTTAGCAGCACAGAAGACTGTAAGACATTTGCTGAAGAAGCATTGCCTCATTGACCAAGCTCAAGAGGCTGATCACTTCTCAATATTTGAGACTTCACCAACTGCTTTACAATTGAACACTTCGTTTGAGGATTATTCTGGGACCCCGGACAATAATATAAATTCTGGTTCTCTAGGGAAGTTCAGTGAGAGTCCTTCAGCACGGAAGAAACCACTGTCAAAGTTCAAAACTAAGCAGGCTGAACCGAGCCCAGCAGTTCTGAAGCCTGTAAAGAATGTTATTTTACATGAGAAGTACATTGATCAGTTGTCCCGTAGAGAAAATACAAAAAGGCCTCGCAAAAAGGCTGCAGGCACCACAGCTATTGATTCTGTGAGGACTCTTTCTGAGCAGCAACCTGGTGGACTGAAGGCTGCAAGGAACGCTCTCATCTCAGAAGCAACAGATTTTATAAGCCATTTTAAAAAGTTGCAGGCCAATTCCCTTGCGCATGTTTTCGAAAATGATGAAGATGATGAGAGTGATACTAGTGATTTTTGCCATGATGATGGCAAATAGACAGATAGTGAGACTGCTTATAGTGCTGATATATGTTGTCCTGTAAATGTTAAAATGCATCTGGATAGCATGTTGTTAACTAACTTTCGTTGTTAGTGTAGGACTGATAATAAGTCAAGTCACCAATATATTCTGTCTGGGGCAAAGTACCGAATGTTGACGCCACATCAGCTGTTCATCTTTGACTTTTTGTTATTTAGTTTTTTTTTGCTGCAGATGAGTTGGCTGCAAAAGACCTTCATGGTAAGGGGTGCAAATTCAGTCGTGTGTTTGGAGGCTAGTTATTTCTGAACTGCTTGTGCTACTTCTTGCCTATTAATATGAATGCTATATTCAGATTTAATTTCTGGTTTGATTTTTGTGCTCCTTGACTCCAGTTCAATTTGGTTTTGCGTTTTGGGTATTCTTGGCTTGTACCTTGGAAAAGCTTGGGTCTTTTCTTTTGGTGATTGCAGTTGAGTGATTCTAGGTCGCATAGCGTGCAGGAACATATATAGAAGTAACTCATCCAAGTAGCCCTTAAGGATTATTCATGGACTAAAAAAATAGTTTTTGCCTAATTCATTAGCTAGGTTTTGAAAAGCACCGAAAGGTCAAGTTTTTGAGAATTATAGACTTAATTTTTTTAGTGGAATAGGCATCAGCCAACCTAAGGAAGCTACGTTTCGAATTTAAAATCAGACTCAGGGATTACAAAACCGCGGAGCTTCTTCGAGCCGCCACTTGCGCGGAGATGGTTAACCGCGGTTAGCCGCGGTTTTAAGCCGGTTTTTGCCCCAAATGTAAACCTACACTTTGCCGGTTTTGTGTGCGGTTAGCCGTGGTTTTTGACGGTTAACCGGCGGTTTTCCGCGGTTAACCGCTGTTTCTGAAAAAAAATTGGTCAAAATCGGTGAAAATTGATAAAATTCTTTAAAATATACATTCTAATTTGAATTTTTAAATTTTATTTTAGCCAAAATGCTTAGAATGATTAATAGTATTTTTAGAAATTTCATGTATATTTTACATTCAAAATTTATTTGAACGAATTTTACCTAAACCCCCTAAACCCTAAACCACCGGTTAACCTAGCCGGGCCCCTGCGGAGGCGCGGTTAGCCGCGGTTAACCGGCGGTTTTGGAACCCTGATCAGACTGACGTACCGATCAAAAGTTACATGAAAATTTGTTTCATGTAACATCCTTATTTTTTAAAACTCAAAATTCATGTGCATTATGACATCTGCATAAGCATAAAAATGTACTGAATTTTCAAATTTTTGAAAATAAGAATGTTACTTACATAAACATATTTATTTCTCGAAAAATCAATAGCTTGAATAAGTTTTTTTTGAAGAAAGTTAAACTGATTGACTAAAATCAGTTCGTTTTGCAAAATAAAATATGCTTATAAAGTAGAGCTATGAATCCCATTAAATTCATAATTTGAGGTTTTTAAATTAATTTCCTATGATATCCTCATTTCCAACAACATAAAAACCATTTACACTTACATTTTTGCTTAGCATAAGAATTCACTAAAACCTGTTGGGTTTTGTGGTGATTCTTGTTGGGTTTGTGTTGTTACGAAACCATTATGGGTTGAACCCACCAGTCCATAACATGTACGAATAGAAATCTAATCTGTATTGGACCTAGAATCAACAATTGTGTTGGTTCGGAGCTGCGGTTGCAAAAAAAAAAAAAGAGATGAAAGAGAGAAATAAAAAGAGGAGGAGGAGGGATCCCGATCCTCTGACTTCATGCGTTAGTGAAGTCACCTGCAGTCATCCGTTGATTGTCAATCCAACGGCTGCTGGCATTACTGCTGCTCCCACCACGAACGTGGACCAACTGGGCCGGCCCAACTATTGTTGCGGCTGCTAATATGGAGGGAAACAGAAAGACTAGTACATAGTGGAGGGAAAATTTACCACTGTTACACATTTTGGCGCCAGCAGGGGTTGGAAGAAGGCGATGAAGACCTCCATGGATCAGGATCCAACAGGTTTAAAGGTTCTTGATTTGATGAATATCAAGACACTTCCAACACAATACATATTAAAGCGGTGGACATGGGAAGCTCGCCATAGAACAATACAAGATAATCAGGGAAGAAACATAATTGAAAATCCAATGTTGGATGCTATGCTTCGTTTCAAATTACTCTCCCACAAATTTCATAGTTTGGTGGTGTTTTCCCCTTCTCCCTCTCCTGTATCTCTCTCTCTTGTTCGGCCTTTGGCCTAGGTAGCAGCGGTGAGGCTGCATTTCCTTCTTTCTCTGCAGGCGGTGTTCCTGGCGGTGGTCGGAGGTGTGTCTGGCTTTGGCCAGGGTTGCAGCGGTGCGCTGTGGTTGTACGCCGTGCTTGCACAGGCCTTTTATTTTATTTTCTCTTACTGATCAATGAAACAGGACGACAGTTCTCCTGCTCCTCTTTAAAACAAATTTCATAGCTGGCTCATTGGAATTTTGCTCATTAATAGACAACACACTAGACTTGCTCATTAAGCAACTTGAAGAAAAAATGCATGCTTGTAGAATTACTTCAGGGGAGCCATGTGCTGAAAGTACAACCCATGCCAATGTTGAGGTGTCAAATGACTTGCTCGGTCTGCGCCTGAAGAAAAAGAAAGCACGGACAATCACATCAAGGAGAACAAGAACTTGGCTTGATAAGAAGCGCATGCCAAGAATAAAAGCTCAAAGCAAAACTACAATGCAAGGGGAAAAGACAAATGGCATGTTGTCAAATAACATGCTCATTTAGAATGTAGGGAGTTTTCTCTAAATCATTTTCTTCCTTCTCCTGCTAGCAAGAAGAGCCTAGGAACGATTGTTTGGAAGCACAAATTGCATAGGATAATTGTTCTAGGGACAACATCACAAATGCTGAAGAATACGAGGTCATCAATAGCTTCACTGAACTATTGACGGTAATCTTGTCCATATGTCAAAATATAAATTTAGTGATTCTATTATTATCAGAGCTTTTAACATTGATTTAACTCTGCAGGGATCAATGACCAGCGAGCTATGCACCGATGAATTATATTTTTAACTTGCAGGAATCATTTACCCAAAATTCAGTTATATTTTGTACTAAGAATATTACCCTGGATGCGGTTATATTTTGTACTGGACAAGAAGTATTTTGCCTTGTATTATTGCTTGGATGTTGCTATATGTGATATATAAAACTCAGCATATATGGCTTTTACAGGATTGCAGTGTAGTTGTCTGAAATTTGTGGTTCATTGTTGACGGTCCTGCAAATGAAACACATGTTCATTTACCTCTCCTAACTTCAGATTGTAATTGTTGTAATTACATGACATATCTCAAGTTTATGTTAGTCCCGGGAGATTAAGAATATTGTAAGATTCCATTTTGGTCATTTGCACAACAAGACACCTCAATTTGGTGGTTGAATTTGTTGTAACCCTAGGTGTTTTACGGGCCGAAAGCCCATCCCTATTAGGGTTAACTCTAGGGTTATTATGGGCAAAACCAAATATAGGCTAGGCTATATAATAGAAGGAACCCTTTGTAAACCAGAGTGAACTATCAATAAAGATCATTGTGCCTGGTTTTCTTCTCTTCAGATCTGTGTCTCCTGTTATTGTGATTGTGTTTGCGTGTGTGCGATGACTGTTTTACAACACGTTGTTAGCACGAATTGCTCTCAGGTTTGTCACCAACGGTACGTCGTACTCGCAAACAAATATGTTATTTTGATCTACTATTCTGTTGTTTGATCTAGTAGATCAATCCTATTGCTTATGGATTGAAGCCATGATCTACTCGTCGCTGCGAGCCGCTGTGCTCACCATCGCTGCGCCACTGTGGCCGCTGCCTTGCCGCACCACGGCACCTCCCCGAAGGCGCCGCGCCAAGAGCCGCCACCCCGAAGTTGCAGCCGTGCCGCGCCGTGCCCTGTGCCGCCACCCCGCGCCGCCACCCGCGTCCCGCCGACGCGCACGCCGCCTCGCGCTGGCCCCGCGCCGCGTCATCCCAAAGACGGCCGCGCCGGCCTCGCCTCGCATCGGCCCCGCGCCGCTCTCCCTGACCCGCACCGCCCAATCCCGTAGACGGCCGCTTCTGCCTCCGCGCCGCGCCGCTTGCGCCGTCCCGCGCTGCCCAGTTCCGGAGACGGCCACACCGGCCCCCGCGCCGCGCCGCTCATGCCGGTCTCGCCCCGCGCCGCGCCGCCGTCCTGAAGACGTGCAACGCTGCGCCTGTGGCCGAGCTGCCGCCGCCGCCACCAACCGGTGGCTAGGGTGGAACCCTAGCCGCCAGGAAGGGGAGAGGGGAGATGGGCTAGCCCGTTTTGGGTCAAAAGAAGGGAAAAAAAGGGGGCCCGGGGTAGGGAGGAAAGAAAAGAAAAAAAAGGTGAGGGCAAACTAGGCCCTGTTTGGGGCGAATTAAAGGAAATCCTACAGATTTTGTAAATTGCCTAAAAGAAAATTTAGTGTGAATTAAATCCTGTAGATTTAATATTTGTTAGTATTTTTATTGCCCTGCTTAGTATTAAATTCACTATTTTGCATATATCTGTACTTAAAGCCTGTAGCCTTTATTCTTTTGCAAATACTTGTGAATTACTTGTTTGCCTTTATGCAATATATATTGTTTAGACCCGTAGTCTTGTTTATTATTGTAAATTGGTAAATCATTATTGAAAATACGCATGTTATATTTCCTGAAGTAAATACATGCATAACTATGTAGGATATTTCTAACATTAATAAGAGGGAATTTGCCCCACTCGCCGTCGATGGGAGCAACTACTTGACCTGGGCTATGGATCTCAAGATCAACTTGAACGCCCGCGTCCTTGGTGCTACTATTGTCCCTCCTGCAGAGGGCGCACCTGCTATCCCTAATATGGTTAAGTATTCAGCCTTGCATTTTGTGCGCCACCATCTTCACCCGGACTTGAAGACTGAGTATATGATGGAGGACAGTCCTCTGGCTCTGTGGACCTCCCTGAAGGAGCGCTACAACCAACATGTAAACATTCTCCTGCCAGAAGCTCAGAGAGAATGGACGGAACTACGGTTCCAAGATTTTAAGACTGTGGCCGATTATAATTCTGCTATCCACAAGGTCGCCTCCAAATTGAAGTTTTGCGAGAAAGAGATCTCGTAGGAGGAGATGATCAATAAGACCTTGGGCACCTTCCACCCTTCAATGACGATACTCTAGCAGCAGTATCGTCAGCGCAAGTTCACTAAATACTCTGATCTGATACTGACTCTGCTGGAAGCGGAGAAGCATAATGAGATTCTCATGAAGAATCACTTAGTCCGCCCGGGGACAAAGGGTGCGCCAGAAGTGCACGCTAATGCTCAGAGTTCCTCTAGCGGTAAGCACCGCCAGAAGTGGAAAGGAAAGAAGGGACAAGGCAACAATTTTGGTGTGCAGAAGAAAATTGAAAAGGGAAAGGAAAGTGGGAAAGGTAAAGGGGAAGTCCAGCAGAAATCCCATGAAAATAAGTCGCACCATGCCTTACAGCCATGCTACCGCTGTGGTAGTAAGGGCCACTGGTCGCGGACTTGCCGGACCCCAAAGCACCTTATTGAGCTGTACCAGCAGTACGCCAACAAAGATGGCGAGAAGAAGAAACTCAAGTCCAAGGTGCACGTTGCTCAGCTGGAAGCTTCTCATTGTGAGGAGAAGAGCGACGATAAGATGACCGTTGATAGCCCGAAGCATGAGGCCAATGCATCCGACGATGAGGACGACCTCCTTGGGATGGAGCTCGAAGATGCATATAGCGATATGCAATAGTTACCTATGTTGGACATTATCTTTACTATATAGTCAGCGTGTTTGCTTTGTTCCTGGAGAATATTTTACCTTCATGTTTAGTTGAACTATTTAATTCTATGTCTTTGTAAGTCCCTAGAGGACCTCACTTTATCATGAGTTGGTTTTGTCACTTTGCTTATTTATTATGTTGTTGGCTTTTAATTTAAGCTTGTGATGGTTAAAAATTAGGGATAATTGTGTTTCTGCCCCAATTTTGAAAGCTAATTGTGATTTTATCCCTGTTTTCTAGGCTTTGTGATTTTGCCCTTGTTTTCTCAAAGTGAAGTCTCTTGTTGCCCCCATTCCGTTAACACCATCCAACGGTGTTAACTTAGCTTTAAAAAGACACATTTTCCCTTGTAGATTTGCATGTATGCCGAGTAGAGCACCATATTCTTCATGGTTGATTCAATAGCGTTCCTTCGATTAGGTTTTGAATTATGTTTCTCTTGCACAAGAGTAGATTTCATATGGTACTTTAGGAAGGTTGGAGCTTAAAAAAGATTGCTATCAAAATGTAATCAAAATACTGTTGAAATATTTTTGAATTTGATCAAAATGCTATCAAAAATAAATTTCAAATATGTTGAAATGTTTTAAGTCGAAATAGGGATAAAATCATAAACTCATTAAAAAAATATGACAAATCTGCAAGGGAAAATGTGTCTTCTAAAGCAAAGTTAACACCGTTAAGTGGTGTTAACGGAATGGGGGCAAATGGAAGCTTCAATGTGAAAAAACGAGGGCAAAATCACAAAGTAAAAAAAATGGGGGTAAAATCACAATTTGGCTTCAAAGTAGGGGCAAAAATGCAATTGCCCCTAAAAATTATATCTTGATTGGTTGTATGATATATTTTTATGACATAGAATTTGTTGATTTGGCCCAAATGGAGGAAGAGCTCTGTCTGGTAGACAGCTGCACCACTAATACAATATTTAGGGAGATGAAATATTTCCAAAACCTCCAGAAGAGGGATGGGAGTATAATTACGATTGCTGGAAGCAACGCAAGGATTGTTGGCTCCGGTCGAGCTACAATCACTCTCCCTATGGGTACCGTCATTACGATCGAGGATGCATTGTTGTATCCAGAATAAACCCGTACCCTCCTAAGCTTCAAGGACATCCGCATGAACGGCTTCCATGTTGAGACCGATCATGATGGCGGGGCAGAATTCCTGGTTATGACGGTGAAAAATGGATGTAATAAGCGTGTAATGGAGAAACTTCCTTCTCTTTCGTCTGGCCTATATTATATTTATACAAAGCCCTCTCCTCATATTGCTATGAAATCTAAATTAGCAACCCTAGGCCACTATAGGATCTGGCATGATCGTCTAAGGCATCCTGGCCCGAGTATGATGAAAAGAATAGTTCATAATTCTGTTGGTCATACCCTGAAGGTATCTAATTTTTCGAGACCCGAAGTTTCTATGTGCCCCGCATGTGCCAAAGGGAAATTAATCATTAGACCCTCTCGTTTTAAGGTCCAAGATGAGTCACCGAATTTCCTGGAGAGAATTCAAGGTGATATCTGCGGACCGATTCTTCCCGTTTCTGGCCTGTTTAGATATTTTATGGTACTTTTAGATGCATCTACTAGATGGTCCCATGTATGCCTGTTGTCTACAAGGAACCATGCTTTTGCAAAGCCTATTGCCCAAATAATTAAATTACAGGCCGACTTTCCCCGAAGAAAGAATTAAGTCCATTAGGTTGGACAACGCCGCGGAATAAAGTTCACGCGCATTTAATGATTATTGTATGGCCATGGACATAACAGTAGAGCATTTTGTACCGCATGTGCACACCCAAAATGGTCTGGCAGAATCACTAATAAAGAGGATTAAATTAATTGCGAGACCTTTATTGCAGAATTATAAGCTACCCACCAGTTGTTGGGGTCATGCGGTCTTGCATGCCGCAGAATTAATTAAACTCAGACCGACTGCATACCATAAAACCTCCCCTATTGAGTTAGTGCATGGGAGATAACCTTGTATTTCCCATCTGCGTAAATTTGGCTGTACGGTGTACGTGCCAATCTCACCACCACAGCGGACCTCCATGAGTCCCCACCAGAAGCTGGGGTCTAGGCATAGGCCCATGGGCGTTGGCCTAGCACCCAGGACATTATCATTGGCATGTTAAATGAAGAACTAAACAATATATTAGAAATTACCTCAAGCAACATTATCTTGTGACCTAATGAGATAACCCTTGTCTCTTATCCACTCAGCAATGAATGGAGCACCCACAAATAATTTATTTCTTTCAAGTTCTCTTGTTGCTTGTCATACATAAATTTATCATATAGCAAAAAAAAAAAGTTACTTGCAAAAGGCACTTTGAAAACATAAGCTGAGTTTACTATTAAAAAAGCAAGTAATTGCATCCAAAATTATCTGGCTAGATTTCAATTAAGCGTTAAGGAAGAAAGCACCTATCTCTTTCCCTAGAAAAGATCAAAAGAGTTTTTTCATAGCCATGAAATTTCATCTATCAATTGATAAATCCAAGCAGACATCTTGACTCTTAATTCCCCATTGCTGAAATCTCCACTTTACACACCACCAACAATCCACCAAATCATCCCAATCTAAGCTCAGATAGCGTTCATTATTGTATTGACTCTAAGGAAAAAAAACAGAAAAATCAGAATGTAAAGAATCTAAATAATGGCATGGAAAGCATGTAACTGTGGAACTGTGCACATTATTGTCAATTGTATTGACTCTAAGCAATGGCACGATTGCATATATCTACATGAGTCACTTCAGCATATCATCGAACACACTGCAGTAGTAAATGATAGAATGAAGTAGAGGAGGTGAAGGACAGTGCATCAGCTTGACATGTAACAGAGGAAGAGGGCAAGATTAGAGATGTTCTGGTGAGCAAATAGTGTAAAACCCTGCTCCTCACCTACATGAACATGCACTTACCTGAAAATTTAGAAAATAAAATAATCTGGAAGAAGGGATAGCGAAACTTGAACTAAAATTCAAATTGAAGCGCTTATTTTTTGCTTGTTTGCAAGATTAACACAAGCAAGTGGAAGAGTGAATATTAAAGCAATCTAGTAACATATATCATAGGAAATATTACAAAGTGTAAGAAATAACCTTCTTAATAAAAATATGGTGCACTCAATCATGAAGGTCAGTCAACTTATCATAGCAATGACAAAAAGAAATTGTTAGCCACATCCTTTGAGGTTCAGCTGGGCCATCCTAAAAGAGCTAACTTCAGTAACTCCAAAATTGCACACCATCAATTAGACTATAGGAGATCGAGCTAAGAAAAAATTGACGAAATTCCAGTTTCAATACCTAACTGCAAGGAATTTCAAACAATAAACAAAAACAATTGATTTTCAACAGATATACTCAAAACAAAAGCAACCCCTTCTCCCTGCCTAATTTGTTTACAAACAGCAATTAACATGCTAGGGTAGGCTTTAAAACTCGTCGCAAGTCGCTCAGCCAACCTAACGGCTAAGCAATCATCAAAATTTCTGCCCAGCCCTCCAGCAACCTCTATGGCTACATCCAAAACATCGGAACCCAACCATTGCTCGGAAAATAGATGAACAGCTGTACCGCACAAACCTTTAACTGCAAGCTGAATTACTAATGTCGCCTTCACTAGTACAGTAAATCCACAGGAGGACTGAACAATGCAGCGGATCATGGAAGCACCTAAAAAACAAGAAAGGAAGTCCACAAAACATTAAGCCTATTGTTGAAGTATCAAATGCTCATGCAGTTGCATACTGCACCCAAATCCCAAATGCTCACCTCTTCAGAGCATCACCACAAACATGATCCATTCATGTGTCAATACCTAACTACAAGAAATCCTCCAAAGCTACACCAAACACATTAGAATACATGAGCTAGTGATCGAAAGAGGAGAGAAGCAGAGCTACACCACATGACCACAAACATGAGAAGAACACATGACATGGTTAAGGCATTTACTCGAATAGGTGAAAAGCACAATGGCACTTTGGGATAGCACAACAGTGGTGGCGTGGCTGGACTGATCATGGCAGGCGAATCCGGAATTTCAAGAAGGGAGGTGCTTCAACGTGCAATTGCAGGTTTTTGGTGAATGGGGCAGAGATGAAGACTGAATGTTCAAACATGAGAAGTGAAGGGACAATTTTTCAATCAGCTGTGATTTGTGAGGGATGGTGGGGGATAATACGGAAAGTATTTGAATATGCAGTGATTCGCGACATATTGAGGGCTTGTGGGGGATAAGGTGGAAAGTTTGCTGTTGGCGCACATCAGGTCGGCGGCATGCTGGCTGGATAGGGGGTTGAACCTGCTGGCATGGCTCTAGGAGGTGTGAGGCCATGGGGGGAGTGCGGCGGCCGGCGGTGTCACTGAAATGCGTGACGGGCTTGCTCTGGGAGGGTCGATGTTGCTGCGGTAAGGGGGCGGCGGAGCAGGGGGAGACGGCAGCGGTTGGGTGGGAGAACAAGAATATAGAAAAGGATGAGAAGGGTACTGGGAATCGATCCTACGACTATGATTTCAATGGAGGCGTGATAGTTGAGAAGAGTGGTGGAGATTGGAAGTCGATGAAGCCACCACCAACCACCACCACCACCACAAGGCTCTTTTTAATAGTAGAGAAAAGATGTAGCATATACCTAAAGTTTCAGCTAAAGTATAGATGAAGTAGACAAATCCCCAAATAGGAAAAAAAAACTTTACCTAATTTCTGTTCCCTCATTATCTTTACAGATAGTTGCTTCTAGAATTTCATGTGTTGCATTCAGATCCTTTCTGAAGCAAGCTTCAGCAAGAGAAAGATGTGATGCACTGATTCAAGAGGCAATGCACCACCACAGGGCAAATCAGTAAGATCATAAGACAGGTGTCTGCAAAACAACACATCAGCATATATGTAAGATCAAGCCTCCC
>SPJY01002739.1:0-10697 GCA_005191435.1 Raddia distichophylla
CACTGCACTCAGCGCAGCTACTTGGAAAAGGCGTGGCACCCGACGTTTGGAGCATCCTGCTCCTGGACACGCCCTTCGTTCCGCCGCGTCCGCCGCCTGGGCGGCGCCGAGGAGGCGCCGCCTTCTCCGGCCGAGGCAGCATTGCGGGAACCCTCCTGGTCCCCACGGGTGGCAGCGACGGCGCGGTCGCGCTCTCGATCGTGCTGCCGGCGCCCTCCCGCCAGGAGATTCGCGGGAGGGATGCGGAAAAACCAAAGAGCGGGAGGAAGTGGAAACACCGGTTCCCGCGCCCCCCGCAACTTGCACCGCCGCCGCGGTGGCCTCAACGTAGCGTGCAAAACTGGCCAGCCACGGCGCCGCCGGGGAGTCCGGGGTTACCGGAACTGGCGGGTTGTCCAGCAGGGCCCGGGCCGCGTGGAGATTTTATGCAGGAGTGCACTCCTCCAAGGCCAAGCGCCGCCTAGCTAGACTGGGATGGCTGCTCTCCGCCAAGGCACCAACCCTCGGCAGATGGCTACCTCCCGGCTGATCCACCGCCATCGCTGCAGCCGACGCCGCGGCCGCGGCTCTGGCAGCCACTTCCTGATCCACCGCGGACTGCTGATCCGCCATCGTCGTCTGAAGAGAGGTCGAAGAGCTCGAACCAACACTAGCGCTCCCCTACCTGGCGCGCCACTGACGGCGTGATCACCGCTCAACCACTGCGGATCACACCCCGGTCAGATTTTCTTATCCTGCTAGCCGATCAGCTCAAGCTTGGTTCGATTTGAGCGTCGGGAATGACAAGGAGTGACTCACTGGGTTTACCCAGGTTCGGGCCCCCTCTCGGGTAAAAGTCCTACTCCTGCTGAGCCTTAGCTCTTTTCTTGTGTTGGTTGTATGGAATGCGATTACAGAATGCTTCGGAACCTCCTCCTCGATCTCTCTCCTCCTCTTTATACAAGCCTTGGACTGGCGGAGAGAGCTGAGGGGGTAGGCAGTACAGTACTCTTGGTACACTGATAAGACAAAAAGAACCGGACAGGGGAGGCTAAAACTTGCTGCTACTGTGCCGTATGGCGCCGGCCTCGCGTACTCCGCAAGTGGCCTCTGGCCCGCACTGACACGCCGGTGAGACTGCGAGCGGGGCCCAGCCTGCTCCTTCTGACGCAGGCGGCCAGCTTGATGATGGCCATCTCTCTCTGCCTGTCAATTCCGCTGCGCCACAGTGACAATTGATCAGACCAGCAGAGGTCACTGTGGCGGTAATCATCTCTTCTCCTGTCTATTCGCGCGTAGTGTCGCATTGAATGCTCTCGTCCTTCGCAGTAGGGGGAGCCTTCGACCAGAAGACTCCTTTCGGAATGCTCCCTTCCAAACGGGCCCCACCTGTCAGAGGGGGACCCTGCGCGCGCCAAGGGGCTCGCCCACACGCTGGGGCCTGCTCGCCCGTCTGACGTGTGGGGCCCTCGCCCAGCGCTTGAGGGGCTCGCCCACACGCTGGGGCCTGCTGCCTTCTCCCAGAAGACTCCTTTCGGGAAGCTCCCTGCCACGCGGGCCCCGCTTGACAGTGGGGGCCCGGCGCATTGAGGGGCTCGCCCACACGCTGGGGCCTGCTCGCCCGCCTGACGTGTGGGGCCCTTGCCCGGCGCTTGAGGGGCTCGCCCACACGCTGGGGCCTGCTCCGCCCGCCTGACGTGTGGGGCCCTCGCCCGGTTTTCTCTGGGACTCTTTACACCCTGGTATTTACTACACCGACAGCTCTATGTTAGCATGACCATGAAATTATTTGTCGTGCGGCTATGTTTGTGTCATGGTGTGCTTTTTACATTTAGTGCTTGCACAATGTCTATGTAATATGAATTATATATTTTCATATTAAAATGTCCGTAGTCGTATTCGGTTGGATTTGTACTCGGTCCGCATATGTGCTCGACGATTTAGCCATTATCTGATCCGATCCGGACCGTTTGCGTACACCCTAGAAATATGATATTTTGATAATAAAAAATAAAGAGTAAAATACATGGGCGGTCCCTAAACTATTAGTCGATTCTCATCTAAGTCCCCAATATATGAAACTACAGCTTTGGGTCCCTAATCTTTTTAAATGAGTTCGTCCCGATTCAAAACTGTCATGTCACAGCCCTAGAGTTGACGTGGCGCTGACATGGCCCTCTAAGTCACATAAATTATTTAAAAAATTCAGAAAAATCCTAAAAATTTCAGAAATCATAAAAAATACGGGAAATAGTAAAACAATTAGGAAAATTCAAAAACAAATAAAAAAGTAGCACTTGAGTGCTTCCATACGGCACGATGTTAGAGGTCTTGCGCTTACAACTATAGAGGGATTAAAGGTGACCACATTGTCTTTATGTTTCGTTTTAATATGTTTATGATTTTTCTCATATGTTTATGCTTTTTTCCATGATTTTTATTGATTTATCATTTATTTTAGTGATTTTCCCTTATTTTACGATTCTTTTGATATTTTCTATATAATTCTAATGATTTTCCTTCTTTCCTGTTTTTCATTTTTATGATTTTTAAAATAATTTTCCCACATTTTAATGATTTTAAAGTTTTTAATGATTTTATAAAAGATTTCTACGTATTTTTATTTTTTTTAATGATTCCCCTTTTTAAAACTATTTTAGTGACATGTCAGCGCCACGTTAGCTCTAGGGTCGTCACGTGGCAAGCTTGGACCGAAGCAGACCTAGTTAAAAAGATTAGGGACCAAAACTGCAGTTTCATAGATTAGGGACCTAGATGAGAATCGACTAATAGTTTAGGGATCGCCCGATATTTTACTCAAAAATAAACAAATTACTTAGAGCGCTTTTTCTTGAGAGGGTACAAAGAAGGTGCACACAACTCACTCTCTAACTCATAACCCCTAAACTAACACACACGCACACACGTGCGCCCTAACACACGCTAGAAATGAGTTGTTAGGTTGGGATCCTGGGTAGAAGCTGGCGATATTTTAGTAGGTAAATTAACGCCTTAGATAGTGAGAGAATCGTCCTATATCGCGGAAGCTAGATTATTATGAGCCATTTTTGTTCTTGAGGTATCCACTTCAAAAGAAACTTCTCTCAAAATACCTATAGGTGGAAGAGGGTGCGTTATTGTTGTGAATATAGGTAGAAGAGGGTGCGTTATCGATGTGAAATGGATCCAGAGTGACCCGCTGCACATAATGTTCGTGTATATATTTTACGGAAACGTGAAATCAGAGTTGGGGATAAAGTGGCCGAAAAACACGGGAATAAGGGAATCATTTCCAAAATCTTGCCTAGGCAAGATAAACTGAGATTTGAACTCTGATGGGTAGTGCTGCCACTGCAGACTCTACCACTAGATCAAAGCCTTGTCCACACTTTTTTTGAGAGGGTACAAAGAAGGCACACATAACTCACTCCCTAACTCAAAAACCCTAAACTAACATGCACGCACACGCATGCGCCTTAACACACGATAGAAACAACGACTACCCCAAGAGACAGCAATTAAGCAATAAGGTGGAGGCACAACAATTAAGCAATAAGGCACACGCGTGTGCATACCCCTATGACTCTAGAAAAATATTAAAAAAATGCGACACACAGAGCCAAACCTGGGGTTTGAACTATGTTGGGTAGCGCTGCCACTGTTAGGGGTGAAAACGGGTAGGATAATGCCAGAACCAGACCGATCGGATCCGGATTCGGATATCTTTGGATCGGATATTTTCGGATACGGATCGAAACTCGGATACTTTTAGTTGGATACGGATTCGGATATGGGATGACCATATCCGTCGGACTCGGATTCGGACTCGGATATCCGAGAATCAAGTTAGTCGGATATCCGAGCCCATCCTACTAGCACCATGCCACCGGTCCAAGGCCCCAAGCCCAAATGGGATTTCCCTTTTATTTTCGTATTTAATATTATCAGAAAGTTGTAACAATTGTAGAAAATAGTATATCGCTCAGAAAAATGTGAAATAAATTTTTAACATAACCAAAAAAGAGTAGAGTCCAAATAAGGAATAATACGTTGCATATGATAGGATAAATTTCCCTAAAAAATAGAAGAAGCTTTTCATTAGAAAGAACAAAATAAGAATGGGGTTTTAAAAATTCTCAAAAATAAAGAAAGACTTTGGAAATTTAAAAAATTTAAAATATGACATTTTCGCGAGACATGAACTATGTCAATGTTCATTGGTATTTGGTAATGCTAATGATTACTATGTGTTAATGAGCTTATCTATTGTATCACTTGTATGCTTATGTATGAATGCATGATTGCATGAATTACATGATGTCATGGTGAATTGGTGATAACTGAAATATTGATGTGATATGGTCTATTTGTTGATTGCTTTAATTGAACTCAGATGTATAGTTTGAGGGGTTATATGTTCCGACAAATATCCATGATCGTATTCGATTCGACCCAAATCCGCTCCGTATTCGTGTCCGGCATTTTTCACATCCGTATCTGTAACCATGCTATCCGTATCCGTGTCCGGTTCTGAGAAAAACTCTAAAATAAGAATATTAGCCATTATCTGTTCCGATCCGATCCGTTTTCACCCCTAGCCAGGGCAGGCTCTACAACTAGACCAAAGCCTCGTCCACACTTAATTAGAGCGCTTAATAGTGATAGGATATCCATCACAGAAATTAAATAAATGCATGCGGGGCAATTAACTCCATTTTTCATGCGCCCCTTCCACCAAATCAATCGCTTGTCCATCGAACCGGTATTGATTCAATACCATTGATGCCTCTCGAAAGCATATCAACCGTCTATATCGTCATTGGAGCTGAGAAGCGTATCAATCGTTATCGCCATTGGAGCTCCTTCTCAGGCTTTTCCACGTCGTACCATTCATGCTCTAAAGGCAAGAACAATTTTTTTTAGAAAAGGCAAGAACAATTATAGCCTTATTTTTTATCCAATATTATTCACAATAACTTATTTTCCACTGTTTACTACCTATTCTTATAATATTGAGTAGACTTGATTGTGACCCGGGCCGGGCTTAAAAAAGCCCGGTCCCGCGGTACCAATTCCGAGACCAACCTGGCCCGGTGTGTCGGGCCTCAGATTCGGGCCCGAACCTAGCCAAAAACCCAAAATCCCAGCCCAGCCATGGTTGCGCGCATATTTTTGGGCCCAGCGTCTAGGCTTTGGAACGAGGCCCGAGCCCGACCCAATGCACCGGTCGGGCCGGGTCAGGCTTTTTCGGGCCGGGCTCGCCGTGCTGGACTGCCCATGAACAAGTCTAGTATTGAGCAACCAATAGAACTATCATTGGACATGCCCTAAGTTCACACTAGTATGAGCCACCGATTCGTCCCCATGTTATGGTTATAATGTAGCTAGCCATATGCTTATATACCTTCGTGTGTGGTTTCACTTGTCAGTGATACAACAGTCCCATTACAATATAACCCCCTCTTTACATGGTGATCAAGAAATGGTGAAGAACCAACCCTCTAGTTATCCATCGGCTAGTTGTAGATGTTAGAACCCGACTATGATATCATTTGCAGAATCAAAATGGTCTTTTCAACCCAAAAGCACCCACACTAATATTCAGGGTTCTTTTACTATACATTAAATTGAATTTGGACCATTAATTTATGTAACTCAGTGGTTTGATTAGGTTAGATATAAATCTGTGCTATTAAAGTCTCTTGTGTTTAGTGATGAGTGATGACAAATCCTATTAAATTACCCACTAACTATATTTGATTCAACTTCTTAGGGCATGTACAAAGGAGAGTTCAAGAGGTGTCTCTTAGCACAAGCTTCCATACAAAGAGACAACATTAAATATACCTCATACAATGGGTTGTCTTTAACCTTTGTCTCTAAATAAATGAGATGCAATTAAGTTTTTAAATATGCATGCATACATCAATGTTGCTTCGTGACGAGGGAGTTCTACATCTTCAAAAATATCTTCAACCGCTTTTCCATTGACCACTTCCTTCCTTTTAGTCGGCTTGTTGTTGTAAACAATCCATTTTGCTTGATCTCTAACCATATACCACACATCCATTAGCACAAAACGAGCCCCTTGGTTGTCTTCCTCATACATCTTGTGTGAAGCGCTGCCATATATGCTGGACTAAATCATTCTTCAGTTCAATATGCGTTGAACAGGCCCGAATTGCCGAATTTCTCCGAAGTACCTCCTCAAAGAAATATGCGTTGATCTTGTGCCACCTCTCCTTCACTTGCCTTTTGGTCCTCCACCTGCTTTCATCCGTGGTCAAGTTGTATTCTTCAACAACATCTCCCCAATATTTCTCGCTTTCCTTGAAATTGCCACTTATTGAGTCGACAGAGTGTTTTAGCCTCGCACTCATCTGTACATATCGATGAGAACAATGCATTACATATTAAAATTAACAATATGCTGCCATGGAATTAATAAAAAGGAATATAAAAATGCATACCACTTTAACATCATCTGCCTATGTCCAAAGCATTCGCTTCTCGGTCCTAGCATCTTCATTGCCATCATTACTCTCGACTTGGACGAACTCATTCTCTACAATTGATGGTGAAGATTGTTTGTCGATTAAAGAATCCACCAGAACTGAAGCAAAGTACAAAAATCCAATATGTGTTAATTTACGATGAAAGGAATTAAACTTTATTTAGGAGAATTATACAAAGTACACAAAGTACACATTTATCTTTTTGAGAAGATTGAGAAGGCTAAGTACAAACTATTGCATAACTCACTGAAGTACTATGATGGGAAATTTGAAATACTACTGCTATACTAGTTTGTAAGTGCATATCCATCTGAACTTCACTTTTTGAATTTATACTACTGCAATTTGAACTTCACTTTCTAAAAGACTTAGTGTCTATCCATTTGAAATAAGGAGGAGTCACTCTTGTAATTTAGACAACTGTTTGACAATATGTATTATCAGATTTTTATTCTTTGGTCATTATTCCAGTTCTATACATGAATTAGGATTGTTTTGTGTCTGCAGCCAACCAGTCTGGACTCTGGACTTCATCATGCATGTACAGTCTTTATCATGCACGTATACAGTATGTATGGGCATGCAATAATTCAATGCAATGTTTTACTGTTTCGCCTCTCATCTCGCTATGACATTCAAGCACTCGAAGTTGATCTTGTAATTTATACTACTGCAATTTGAACTTCACTTTCTAAAAGACTAAGTGTCTGTCCATTTGAAATACTACTGCAATTTATGCATGATACAACCATTCAACAGTTTCTGCAGAAAATCAATTCATCTTTAAAAAGGGTAAACTTTCTGCAGAAAATCAATTTATTGAAATACTACTCCAATTCGAGCTTTACCTTTGTAGTATGTCCTGCAATGTTGATGGACAATTCGAGCTTCTTCCATGGGTAGCGTCGGCTGGAGATCAATTATGGGCGGCTGGAGTTCCTCCATGGGCGATGCCGGTTGCAGAGGGGCCTTGTGCACCGCCGGCTGTGAAGGGACCGAAGCCCATGCAGGATGGGAAGGGGCCCGTGGCCGTGGAGATGCCATGGGTGGTGGCGGTGGCTGTGGAGGGGCCACCAAAGAAGGCTGCGGAGGGGGAATGGGCGGTGGCGGCTGCAATTGTGGAGGGGGAACGGGCGGCGGCGGCTGCGCCTGTGGAAGGGGAATGACCGGCGGCGGCTATGGAGGGTGAACGAACGGCGGCGGTGGCGGCTGTGGAGGGGGGACGGCGGCAGACGGGTCCCATCGGATCGGGAGGATTTTAGGGTGGAGACGACTCTACGCCTACAACGGCAGCGCCCCCTTCTCTATTGCATCGGTGCTGCAGCCAAGAGTTGGCTCTTCGTGGAGAGTCGGCTCTTCCTCTTTTCCCCTAAATCGTGCGCCACGTCATGCGAATTTTGCCAAATCACCTCTAAGAGACAGGTTAATTAATACTTTTGTACCGCCCTTAGAATTCTCGGTGCGGGTACAATCAAGAGTATAGCAGGCACCGACATCTACTAGCGTCCACAAGATTGCTTGTGACGTATTGCCAAGCATAGCACCATTTGCCTCCGGCGAAGACAAAAGTGTCTGGTGTGGGGCCCACGCTCCATCGGTCACGACATTGCGTGTACCAATAGTACGTACGCACATGACCAACTCACTGATAGTCCTGACGACGGAAGTATATTTTCTTGTAACAAAGCATGGGCACTAGGCTAGTAACTATATATGAATAGCATGAGTAGTACGTGGTTATACTTTACATACCAAAATGTACTCTTTTGTTTCACCAATAGCATCGCCGTGAAATACCTAAAAGTTATCTCATAAGATCCCTATGACTAAATTTTCGTAAACCAAGGATAGGAACATTGTCATTCATTCAAAGAAGGAATAAAATACAGGAGAAAAAAGACAGTCACCCGGTGCAAAGCACAAAGGCCCAACGCATCACAAATTCACAACGCTGTAACCTCGCATGCCTCCTCGGCCTAAAGTCCACAACTCGCATGCCACCTCGGCTCTAGCCAAACATCTCGTTGACAATGAAACTACACAAAACAACACTAATGACCCTATGGCCAGCACCATTGAACTAGCCGCCACAACAATATAGACTCAACGAACACCTACAGACACCCTAATTCGAGAGCACCAACTGGGCAAGGAGGAAAAGTGAAGCCTTCAACAAAGAAACGATGACTCGGGAGCTATCGCCAACGCCCATCTGCAACGTAGACCATGGTTTTCACCCACTCAGGGGAGGATGAGGACATCACCCATATGGATGCAACCTTCGCTCCTTCCTCTACGTCTTCTTCATCGTATGGAGGCTTCAATCTACAATCCATGGCAATCAATGCTCTCTCTGTGGGCCAACACCTCAAGTCCATGCTTCCTTAGGCCTTGATGCTCCAAGAAAGGCCCAACTTAAAGCCCAAATCGATGGCGAGCCCAATTTGGCCATCTAGGATCAATCCTCACTTAAACTGATGCCCATGTCACATACGACATCTGATTGAGGCAAATGAGTACATTATAGAAATGTTAGAAGATAAGCCTTCCAACAGATCCAGCCTCCTGTTAAAAGTCCATCTAGATCATCCAAAAATTATGAATTTCTCCAATATACCAAATCTATCTGCTACGATACCATGTTTTTGGACCCAAAGCCTGTTGTAACCCTAGGATTGGGCGCCAACCCTAGATGCCAACCCCAGCCGCCCTCCTCTCTATGACCTTGTTTTTTCAGCTGGAAATTGTTGAAAGTTATAATTTGGAAAGGTTGTAACCCCTCGAAAGACGTCTTGAACAGTCAAAAAATTATTTTTCAAAATTTTAAGAAGAATCATTGAAAACCCCAAAAAATTACTATAAAATACTACCTCATTTGGTTTGTAAAAGAATAAAAATTTTGATTTAATTTAATTTGAGCTGAAAAGAACAAGGCCTATATCATCCTCACACTCGTTGTTTTTCATCAGGTTTTGTTGTGTTTGGTTGTCCCTATGTGTAACCCTTCTCGTGCTCACATGTGTTGACTCGACCATCCAAGTCGAGATTACAAAACCTCAACTATATCGAGTTATTCATTAATATTTGCAATTTCAGATTGCGTTTACCTTGTTTCTTGTTTGTTCTTCAATCGCTTACAGGAAACAGCCTTCTTGATCAGGTCAACGCGTTCTTGACGTGGTTGATAACGAACATGCTTGGTGGTTTAGTGATTACGGGCTCCTTTCTTTGCATGGTTTTTATCCGGATCATCAAAGTCGTCTCTCTGACCAAATCGAAATTATTCTTACGAGTCTCGCCAGAAGATCAGATCGTCCCCATACCCTTGTCAGGGGAGGAGCATCACAACGAAGCCCAAGGAGGGAAACAGGGCTGAAAGTGTGGTTATTGTGGATCCATTTTAAATTTGAGGTGGGTGTTGATGTATAGTATATATGGGCCTCTTTATGAGTCTTGTGTGTGCTTATGACTAGCATATGGTCTCTTATGAGTCTTGTGTGTGCTTATGACTAGCATATGGTCTCTTATGAGTCTTGTGTGTGCTTATGACTAGCATATGGTCTCTGATCAGTACAAGCTACATATCCTAACAGTTGAAAACCAAGTAACGGGAGACGGACAAAAGCAGAGAAGATCTCAAACAAATTAGATACGCCTGTGGAAGGTTCTAAAAAGAAGATAGACATATAGTACAAACCATACGACTCTAGGAGGACTCTTAAGTAGGCTACTATGAAACAAACACCAAGGGAAGAGTCGAACACAGATAACATCGGAAGCAGTAAATGTCTAAGAAATTTGCAGTATTAACATTGCAATTCTGTTTTTGCTTGCTGTAGAAACCAAATAAGTTGTTGTCTATTTCTTCCAAGGACCCACCTCATTCTTTTCAGCGTATCGTTGCATTTGCGTATTACTGTAGCAAAATTAAAAGCCCTCGAAATGAGGTCTAATGATTATAAAATATAATTAGAAATAGTTTTAGCATCTTTAAAAGGACTACTAAAAGTCATGAAAAAATCATTACAAATTATCACAACATATAGGCTGTATAAAAATAACAAAAATTGCTACAATAATACGCAACGGTACGATACGCTAAAAAGAACAAAGAAGGTGTCTCAATTCTAATTTACCAAGTATGCACAATATGGGACAGACATTTTTCTGGTAATACAGAAATAAAGTCAACAAACCATGCAC
>SPJY01002774.1:0-10079 GCA_005191435.1 Raddia distichophylla
CGTGATTTTATCCCCGACAAGATGATTCAGAGAGTTCCAATTGGTTTAAAGTACTCGTTGGCTCTAAGAGGATTGTGGTGGAAGAGAAGCCGGAATTGAAATTCCGATCATCCAACTGGCGAGGTGGTGAAAGGATTGGTGAATGGCGCGAGGTGAAGCGCGGGCGAGAATATAATCCGATTTTCAAGTCAAGGCCAAAGCCAACTTTTGATCAGCTGTTGGAAAAATATGACTGGATGGCCAAGGAGACACCTCGTGAGAACGTCAAAACAAATGCTCCTGAACCGGTTCACAGGAATTCAGAAGATCAAGATTGGGAGATGGAGCATTGGGAATGTCCATTTTTTCGATACTGCTGGGAGGAAAGGATGTCGTTGCCCACTCTAGAGAATTGCCCGATGAATCATGCATTTATTCCACCAAGGAGAACATTGGTAAAGGATCGGCTGGTGTTTCCTAGTGAAAAAGCTGAGGATATCCCGGTAAGTAAAAATACCGACGTGCATCGGCCTCCCAAGGTGCCGTTGCCACAGTGGTGTCCAAGCGGAATCACGAAGTCTCAGAAGCGGCGCTTGCAGAGGATGAGAAACGCAGAGGCAAAAGAAGCAGAGGCTGAAAAGTTCAGGGATGCTGTGCTGGAGCAAGTAAAGCCGATGAGACCGGCTAGGGGCAGGCAAGAGTGGAGGCCTAAGCTGAGATCGGCTGTTATTATTGATACTAAGGCAGGCTTTGATGAGGTTTCGATTGATACCAACATGGTTTGAGTATTGCCTCGGGAATTCATGTGTGATTACAAGGAGGCTGATGCGGAGTTGGTAGTTGGGGCTGAAAATGCTATTTTTAAGAAACCAAAAAACTCCCGTCTACACTTGAAGCCATTGTTTATTATGGGTTATATGAATGGAAAGCCGATTTTCAGAATGATGGTGGATAGTGGAGCTACTGTCAATCTGATGCCATATTCTGTGTGTCGAAAAATCGGTAAGTCCACAGAAGATTTGGTCAAGACCAACATGGTATTAAGTGATTTTAATGGAAATCCGACCGAAGCCAAAGGGGTTCTAGTCGTGGAGCTCACTGCAGGGAGCAAAACAATCCCGACAGCTTTCTTCGTGATAGAAGGAAAGGGAAGTTATAATGTGCTGTTGGAAAGAGATTGGATACACGCCAATGGCTGCATTCCATCGATATTGCATCAGATTTTAATTCAGTGGATTGGCGAGCAGATAGAAGTGGTCAGAGGAGAGTCTCTAACCGCAGAAACCGACTGTGCAGAAATACATGACAACCTGGAGGCACTATCGGGAAAACCTTTGGAAGAATGCGATTTCCTCAGCTTCAGTAAATTGGGGTTCAAACCAACGACATTGGAAGCGCAATCGGTAACTCAAGGACACGAGGGTTTTTTATGGGAACCGCGGCTCTAGAAGAAATTGAATATAAGATGGGCCAGGGTTTTATATCGGGTAATGAACTTGAAAAGGTCGATATTGGAACAGATGGGAACGAAAGGCCCACTTATATCAGTAGACAGTTGCCGCGGAAATATAAAGATTGTCTTATCCAGGTACTTAACGATCGGATTGATTGCTTCGCTTGGGAATATCATGAGATGCCTGGCCTAGACCGATCCATAGTTGAGCATAAAATTAAGATGAAGCCTGGGTTTCGGCCAGTAAAACAATCACCGAGGAGGATCAGTTGGAAAATTTATGATCAAGTGAAGGCTGAGATTCAGAGATTATTGGATGCAAAGTTTATTCGGCCGTGTAAATATGATGATTGGATCTCTAATATCGTGCCAGTGGGGAAGAAGGATTCTGATAAAATTCGGGTATGTATTGATTTTCGAGATTTGAATAAAGCAACGTATAAAGATGAATATCCGATGCCGATTGCCGACCGGTTGATTGACGCTGCCTCCGGTAATCGGATTATTAGTTTTCTGGATGGTAATGCTGGATACAATCAAATCTTTATGGCCGAAGAAGATGTGAACAAAAATGCGTTTAGATGTCCTGGGGCTATCGGCTTATTTGAATGGGTCATGATGACTTTTGGGCTGATCAGCGCTGGTGCTACCTATCAGAGAGGGACGAACTTGATCTGCCATGACTTGATCGGTAAATTGGTTGAAATCTACATTGATGATGTGGTAATTAAATCTCAGGAGGAAGAGCAACACTTGGCTGATATTGTGACCGTTTTGGATCGGTTTCAGAATATGGCATGAGGATGAATCCAAAGAAGTGTGCTTTTGGAGTATCGGCCGGCAAATTCTTGGGGTTTATGGTGCATCAGAGAGGAATCGAAGTCCATCCTGACAAAGTAAAGGCGATTTTGAATACTAAGCCTCCAGATTCAAAGGTTCGTCTACAAGAGCTTATCGGTAAGATTAATTACTTAAGGAGATTTATTTCAAATTTATCGGAAAGAATCATCCCGTTTTCTCCGTTACTTAAATTGAAAAATTCTAATAAGTTTGTTTGGGGACCAGAGCAGCAGAAAGCCTTTGATAATATCAAAGAATACTTGATAAATCGACCTGTTCTGGTCGCTCCAAAAGGAAATTTGCCGTTTAAATTGTATCTACCGGTATCGGATAAAACAATTGGGGCAGTTCTGGTCCAAGAAATCGATGGAAAGGAGCATGCGATTTTCTATTTAAGCAGGAAGTTATTGGATCCAGAAACCCGATACACGATAGTGGAAATGTATTGCCTTTGCTTATACTTTGCTTGTACTAAATTATCAAAACCGATTGCAAAGTGGTTTGTCAAACCGATGTGGTTAAGTATATGCTTAATGCTCCAATTATCAAAGGACGTCTTGGGAATTGGGCATTTACTCTCATCGAGTTTAATTTAACATATGAATATCCAAAGACTGTCAAGGGGCAGGTATTAGCTGATTTCATCACACACCTTCAAGACATTAATCTTTCGATTCTTTTCCCTTGGTAATGTTCTTTGATGGATCGGTTTGTGACAAGGGATGTGAAATCGGTATTTTTATAGTTTCTCCTGGGGGTGTTTCTTACCGATTCAGTGTTACAGTGGACTTTGGATTAACCAACAATCTAGTGGAATATGAAGCTTTAATTTAAGGATTGGAGTGGTTAATTCAAGCTGGAGCTGTTGCCGTGGAGATATATGGAAATTCACAGTTAGTGGTTTTCCAGATGATCGGAAAATATGAATGCCATAGTGAACTACTTCGGGAATATTTGGAAAGGGATTCTGATTTGGCTAAGTATTTTAGTGTATTCACGATTCCTCATATTCCGAGAGAACAGAATTTTGAAGCCAATGACTTAGCTCAAGAAGCGTTAGGGTATAAATTACCGATCATGGAATTGGAGATTATTCCGATTGCAAATCCAGTGCCGATGGGATGGCAGGCAGAGATTATCGGTTATCTTAAAAATCCTCATGGGAAGACCGATAGGAAACTCAAAAGAAGAGCTCAGAGGTATGTGTTAATTGATGATAAATTATACTATCGGAGTTTTGACGGGTTATTGCTTAAGTGCCTGAATGAAGAAGAGGTTAAAGTTGCAATCGGAGAAATTCATGAAGGACTTTATGGGACTCATCAATCAGCATATAAAATGAGATGGATGTTGAAGCTCGTGGGATACTTCTGGCCAACGATGGTAGAGGATTGTTTTAAATACTATAAAGGTTGCAAAGATTGTCAGAAATTTGGGAATATCCAGCATGCACCTGCATCTATTTTACATCCGATCGTGAAGCCGTGGCCTTTTAGAGGATGGGGAATTGATATGATCGGAGAAATATTTCCTTCTTCGTCCAAGGGGCATCGGTATATTTTGGTAGCAACGGATTATTTCACTAAGTGGGTTGAAGCTGTACCACTGAAGAAAGTGATTGATACTGAAGCGATCGATTTTGTCAAAGAGCACATAATTTACAGATTTGGGATTCCTCAGACGATTACTACGGATCAGGGATCGGTATTTATATCAGAAGCATTTCAGGATTATGCTCGAAGCCTAGGAATTACAACAATTAACTCCTCGCCGTATTATGCTCAAGCCAACGGCCAGACAGAATCTTGAAACAAAAGTGCTATAAAGCTGATTAAGCGAAAAACGATGAAAGGCCGCGGGGTTGGCATAATACTTTGGCGGATGCGCTATGGGCATATCGGATTTCTAAGCATGGGGCTACGAAAGTGTCACCATTTGAGTTGGTATACGGTCAAGAAGCATGTTGACACCCAAATTTGGTAGGAAAATCGAATATGGTGAAAAGAATAAATATATCGGAATTATTGGGCCGAATCCAGAAATGGGCTTCATCGGTAAAGAAGAAAAGCTTACTAAGGAATACCGATAGATTTGAGACTCCGGAAGAAATACGCTCTGATCGGAAGATATATTTCGCGACGCGGTAAAATAGGTCGTATCGGTATCGAATTTGTAATAGTATAAATAGGACCTTAGGTCTTGAGAAATACATATACATCATACACTCAAGGGTTGCGGTGGGCAGAATTCCCTCGGTGGTGCACCGCTTCGGTTAACCGGAGCTGTACAGGTCGTTGCCAGATAAAAAGACATGCTCGCACGCGGGGAACGCTATGGGAGCGAAAGACCGGGCTGGTTTGTCCCTTTATTAGTCGGGCAGGGGTACAGAGACGGCCCTGGGTTCAAAAAGAGCCAAACGCGGACCCAAGCAACGAGGTTTTGGAAAACCAACGCTAAGGGAAGGAATTGGAAAACTGGAAACGTACCGGGGTTGCCGAAATTCGCGTGCATGTACTGGACGCCAACTTGTTTCGCAGATTCCCGCTGATCCGGAAGGAGTTTTGAGGTGGGATCAGATCCGTTGGAAATCTTATCGCGTCTACTTTCCGTGAAGTGGTAGAGCGCCCGAAACAAAGCTCGTTTGTGGCCGGGGCACCCATTTTAGTGCTGACTGGTCAGGAGCGTCGCGAATTTTGAGGTCACGAGCTTGCTGATGACCTGGTTGAGACGGCCGAGTAGGATTGACCTGCTCGATCTCGCCGGCCGCCGCACGATCGAGATCGAAGGGATCGATCTGATCTGACAGGGAACGTGACATCCTGTCCTTCTGAGTCATAGTCCTCAGGAAGAGTTTCCTGGTCGCTGAAAGAGTTCGACGTGCTCGAACAGACTTGCTCTACTATCCCCACGGACGGCGCTAACTGTCGACGGTTGAGATATCGATCTCAAGTCAACTAAGGTTCTTGAAAAAGGGAGATAGAAGACCTGCCCAACAGAGCGAACAGCGATCAACGACGAACAGGGAGACACGAGTTTTTATCCTGGTTCGGGCCTCTCTAGAGAGATAACAGCCCTACGTCCAGCCTTTCTTTATATCAAAGAGGATTACAAGGTGGAACTCGACGAGACGAGCAGGTCTCGGAGAGTAGTTTGCGACAATGCGAGATTGGATTGGATGCCCCCTAAACGCCGTAGGGGCTGGTTTATATAGTGGTGAACAACCAACCTACCGAAGGATAATCGGGCCGGGCTAACTACGAGATCGTAACGAACTCAGTACATGCCAAATACATCCCGAGGTAGATAAGGTAAACTCCAATTCTTGGGGATCACGACTCCTATTCCAATCCGGGAAACCACGTCCGGGTCTTCACGTAGCCGTGCAGAACTCTTGCTCGAGTCAGACTCGAACACGAATCTTAGGCCGTTACGCACTGTGCCAGCCAAGAAGCTGTTCGGCAGGATGCATATGGGCCAGATAGAACCTTCCAGGGAGCTGGGCCCTGGTAGGCTGTCCGATTGGGCCGTCAGGGAGTGGGCCATGGCAATGGTACCTACCTCTATTAGCTCTGAACCTTTAAATCGGTTTATATCTGGATTTAGATCTGAATACTGTCTTGGCCTGACCAATCTATTCAAATCTGTTCTTTGATTTAACCTGATAAATTGATACAAAGATTTATTGCTAAGTTTATATGTAAAATACCAAAAAGAATAGAAAATTTATGATTAGATGCTTATTCATATTTAATTGCTCTATCAGGCATTAAGCCGATAGATCTTGCAATCGGATCATTTAAAGCCGATAAAAATAAACCCGATCTGGCTATTCTAAAAGCCGATTAGGGATAAGTCGCTGACAATTTTCTCCTTGTCAATTCACAGGTCAAATTGACTGGCACGCTTGGTCCTTGGTTGCGACGCAATCCCAGAGTTGACGCTTCCGCACGTGTGTTCACGAAAAGCTCACATTTTGTGTCAACACACCCCTCCTCCACTCATGGTCATCAACCTCTCCTCTCTTGTTGTCGGGGTTTGGCCAAGATATGGTCTTAGCATCTTCAACGTGGTCGGGATGGGTCGAGGCCTCGTTAAGCCCTGACCCCATCCATTCAAAGGAACCAGAGCATTCTAGATCAGTGACATTCAATAAATTTGTACCGTCAGATTAGAAACCAATGGCTCCATCGATCTGTACAGTAAATGCGTAATGGAGAAAACCACAGTAAGGCCCTGTTTGGAAGTGGAGTTTTTAAAACCCATGGTTTTGTAAAACCATGGTTTGTGTTTTGCTATGATCATGAAAACCATGGTTTTGAAAACCATTGTTTGCTAGCAGGCCCGGCCGAAGCCATGTGTAGGCTATGCGACCGCACAGGGCCCCCAAGCTAGTAAGGCCTCTAAATTAAACTCATATCCTTCAAATAGCCTAATGTAGTAAGTATATCTCTATAATTTTCTTCCTTATATTTTAGAATGGAGGTAGTACTAGTTATGAATATTCTGTTTTTCTAAATTTTGATATTTAGAATGGAGGTAGTACTAGTTATGAATATTCTTTTTTCTAAATTTTGATTAAAAAAATTATATGTTAAAAAAGAAGTGCATAATTTTGAATTTTCTCTCTTATAATACTGTATTTTGAGGCCTACTTGCAACTTTGTTATATTTTCGCACCGGGGCCTCCAAATTGTAGGGCCGGCCCTGTTTGCTAGCACAAGTAAGAAAACATTGGTGTGGAGCGGAGTATACAAAACTCCAAAAAAACATGATTTTGCTAAAACCATGGTTTTCAAAACAGAGTTTTTGGGTTTGCTTCCAAACACCTCATGGCATGGTTTTTGAGAAAATCATGGTTTTGCATAGAAACTATAAAATAACTCCACTTGCAAACAGGACCTAAAAGTTGTATCTGCCCCATTCACTATGGTTTCTAAACCAATCCTATGCCTTGGTTTTTCATCCAACGGTCACGATTGATAAATGTCCCCGTGAGTTCGCAAAGCAGTCTGAGGATGCGATTCCCATCCATCCAGATCTCTAGCTGGGGTTCGAGCCCTCTCTACTGCATTAATTGATTTTGTTGTAAAACCTCGCTACCGGGTGTAGTCCGAGGTATAAACGTGGATAATCAATCACAGAGAAAGATCAAAATCACAGGGGACACAGAGATATAGGGTGGAGCTTCTCTTTATTATTTCTCAGATCTGTTCTACAATAGGTGCTCCACCTCTTCTTATATAGTACTGTTTAGGGTTTAGGCTAGGTCCAATGTGGGACCCACCGTGGGGGAGCCGCCGGCCGGCCCTAGCCGCGCCGTGCTGCGCGCCGGCCCGGGCACGGGCCGGGCTCCCCACAAAGTGGTTTCCCAACACCCCCCCCTTGGACCTTGCCAGCGAGATGCATATGCCTCATCAAAACTCCATCCAAAAACCCAGTGGAAAAAAAAGGATTGGAGAAAGAGTACATAGCATACGCTTGCTGTGCGCACGATTTGCCTCATTAAAAACCTTATGTGAGAAAACTTCAGGGAAAAACTCACCAAGGAAAAAAGAGTACAAACCACCCAACATTGCATTCGATCTTCTAGATCGAGTTAGGTACTCCAGCTTCATGCCAAAATTTTAATTCAGGGCGTGTGAATTATCTCCCCCTGAATTCAGCACTTCTTTGATCCTGATCATTTCAAAGCCTCTAACACACCTTTCAAAGGAGGCAGTGGGCAATGACTAAGTGAACAGGTCAGCCAAATTCTCACTGGATTTGGTGTGCTGGATACTTAGTTCGTTCAGTTTATGCAGTTCATGCGCATAAAAGAACTTGGGGTCGATATGCTTAGTAAGATTACTTTTCACATAACCCATTTGCATTTGTGCAACACAAGCGGCATTATCTTCATAGATAATTGTAGGGGTTTGCTCAATAGGTAATCCACATAACTGCAGGATGTGTTTTACCATTCTTCTCATCCATGCACATTCACGAGATACTTCATATAATGCAATGATTTCCGAGTGGTTTGTGGACGTAGCAACAAGCGTCTGCTTGGACGACTTTCATGACATTGCAGTGTCACCACATAGGGAAAACATACCCAGTTTGTGATTTACCAGAATGCGGGTCCGAAAGATACCCAGCATCGGCAGAACTAACAATATTCATATCTTGGTTCCTCCTGTAAAACAGGCCAAGCTTCTACGGAGATATCGAAAGATAACCTTTATTCCGTTTCAATGCCTCATCGTGGGCGCTGCATTGTATCAAGTCAACATGTTCACGGCAGATGCTATAACAGGCCGTGCACTATTAGTAAGATACATAAGTGCTCCTATTGCACTCAAGTACGGGACTTCCTGCCCGAGAATTCCTCCCCCTCTTCCCTGGGTCGGAAGGGGTCTATTTCTTTCAGTAAAGATCTCCCCATCCTAGGGGTTCTTGAGGAATAGGCTTTGCTAAAGCCAAACCTTTCTAAAACCTTCTGAGTATAGGTCTCCTAGTGCATTAGGATCCCATGAGGAAAATGCTGAAGCTGCAAGCCTAAGCAGTGCTTAGTTTACCAACTTCAAGTATGAGCATACTTATTCTAATTCTCTTCTTCAATTCATATAGTGACTTTCAGAGTTTCGCACTATATGTTTCTATTTGCTCTATCTTGGTTACGGAAGGTGATACTTCAAGTATCTTCATTCATAAATCCGAATCCAAGTCTCTTATATATATTCAGTAACAACATCCTTCAATTCAAATTTCACTCTCAACTTCAAGTTGAGAACTGCCAATAATGAGATATATCAGCCTTGTTATGTACCATGACCAACGAATAAGCTTCTTCATTAAGCGTCGGCCTTGTTATGTACCATACCAATTCATTATTCTTATTTCTCTTCTAGAGAAAATGCTAATATACCGCGTTACTTGCCTTCTTTTATATGGCATATATATGTCGACATTGACTGTTGCTCTATTCATAAGTTCTCTTAATAATACAATTCATATGGCCATTTAGTCATGGGGTGCTTCGTGCACTTCTACTTGTTCTGCATCGCTATTTCCCATCACGGGAGCAAATTTCTTTAGTTATTATCGTCGGTGTGTGCACACACTTTGATCGATACATTCATTCATTTATTCCTGCCATGAAATATTCAAGACTGGAAGTGCCTCGCTAGCAGGCTTCTCTCCAGCTGTCAGGTCTCAACTGGCTCCCCTTCACTACTTGGGGCATTTTAGTGATTTGGTCATGATAAGCCCTCTTTCCCTTTTTCCCCAGGCGTCCCCAGGTACTTTGGGTCGAAGGAACCAGACTACCTGTTCATTCGGAGGCCTTTGAACAGGTTAAGCGGTACCTTCAATTCTTTGGTACTGCAACCCTCTCTGGCACATTACTTCTAGTAATGCAACTTAATCATTCCCTTCATATCACAAAAATGATCATTCAGTGGCAGTTTCACATATACTTCAATAGTCATCAAGACTTCATTTCTTTACTAGCGCAAGGGTCACGCACGAGAATTCTATATGCTTATTTTCTCAGCATTCTTATTCAGGAGTTCTAATTCTCCCCTAATAACGGGAAAATATTCCTCGTCAATAGTGGTATGGTACATATAATTCAAAGTGTGAAATTTCATGAAGACCTTTTGCATGCACTAGTTGGATGTTGTAGGACTACATGTCCTTTTAAATAGCGATTTAGGGATGCTTTGTGTAAAACTTCATGTCTCTACACATTCTTTAAGAATTACAACTCTGTTCATTAACTGGGCTAATTATTCAATTCTTTTTCAACTCTGCAAGAGGTGGCATG
>SPJY01002891.1:0-12267 GCA_005191435.1 Raddia distichophylla
CGAGGCTGACTGCACGCAGCGCAGCGCGCACAGTGGCAAAGTGGGCACGGGCCAGCACTCGGCATTGTGCATGGGGTCATGTGCAACTCCTGTAGATTCCCTCGTACGAGAGCCTTCCCCGTGACCTTTGGCCGCGCGCCCCCTCCCCTCACTCTGCCCAGCGTCAAGAACAGCTTCCCTAGTAACCTAGATGCTACGGCCTATGGCCTCGGCGAAATTAAACAGCAGATCTTGTGCTGCTGCAAAGTTGACGGTTTTCTGAAAACCAGTACGGTGAAGGGCACGTTCGCATATATGGTGTGTATTGTAGTTATGTACAATACAGCTTATTGAATTCAACTAAATATATACACACCATATATAATTGATATCGTAGGTTGTATCTTTTTCATCACATTAAAAATTTCTAACCTATTATAGATAACTTGGTTGCTCTCGATGGTGGATTTAGAACCCAGGCAGCACAGTCGTCTGCCTAGGCTGCTCTTAAAAATCGGATGAATCAGTGATAAAGAAATAATACATTTATTTTGTTTTATCTTTGACTGTCACCCTTCGCAGTGTGTGCATCGTTCTTCAACTTGTTTTTCCTTGATTAGATGCACAACAAAGTTGAACTCATATATCCTCTCTTCCCTATGCTCTAATCTACTACTTGTCATTCTCAAAAACAATTCTCAAAAACAAAACGAATTCTCATCGTCACTGTTTTGATCCCTCCTCTCTACACTTCTATAGTGTTTTAGATCGTCTCATGTTTCTCGTTACAAGTCATTTGCGCCATGTAATATCTAGAATGTTTGGACTTGCAGTAGCATGTTGTGTCCACCTTATTGTGAATCATTTGCTTCCGGTCTTTTGATATATGGAACATTTTATTTGTAGAAGCTAATTATGCCACTGATTGTTTCGCACCACACCTGCTTGGCCGCTTCTCGTCGCGAGTCATTTTGTGTTCTGAATTTTAGTTGCTGCTATTTTAATATTACGTCTGATATAAATCTTTTATTTTAATCAAAGACATTATAGTTCATGTCAACAATAATTAATGGTGCAGGTATTTTTTTATTAGTATGGGAGTTTTTATAATGTTAGAGCAAAAGAGGTTATTGCCGTTGTATGTATAGTACCCTCTTTATATAAGCATGATTTTTTTCTTTTATTTTGTTGGCCATGTATAATCAAGTAGTGTGTGAAGCGATTTGTGTCTTATCTCTACTGATGCGTGTGCACCATGTACTGGACTCGCATGTCTAGTCCGAGCGCGTGTCCATTTAGGGGGTGTTTGGTTTGAGGAATGGGATGGTGAATTGACTCCCAACTTATTTGGTTTGAGTAGTGGAATGATTCCATCCATCACCATCCCATCTAACAATTAGTTCAAAATGAGGAATGGTGTCATCCCACCAAATTTATGGGATGATCCTATTCCACTTAGGATGAGATGGCTCCTCAAGCCAAACACCCCCTTAAGGATTCGATGGTAGAGGTGGATTCGTACATGATACGTGTATACGCGTACACGGATTTGGTTTCCGTCACGCGTATGATCAACCAATATTTTTAAGCCTAATATTGATGACATCTATTAATTTTATTGGTATAGTCGATATGGATGTGGACATTTTATTTTAATATAAGACGTTATAATCTGGTTCTACAGTAATGATGATGTAGATCTTTTATTTTTGTTTAATTTGTAAGAGTTTTTTTTCCAATTAACGTAGTGGCTTCATTGGCTAAGTTTTTAGGAAAAAATCTATTTTAGGTAGCTCAACTATCGCCAAATTCTAGAAAGTCCATTTGGTCTACTTTTTCCTTAAACTTTTAAAACCGGCTCAAAACACATCACAATTTAGTTTGCCTCGGTAGTTTTGCTGATGTGGCACCACGTAGAGGTGGTTTTGCTGACTTGGCGCCTCCGCCAGAGCACTGCCACCTCTCCGGGCATCTCCCTCTTCCCATGCACGAACCCTCTCTCTCTACACGAGAGGAACACATATATATGTAGCATATAATTTTCTTTCGGGAAAGAGAGTATATGTGGCAGCCACGATGGAGAAAAATCTCAAAGTGAGGGGACATGTGGCAGCCACATGTGCAAAATCACTCGAAAAACCAACCTGTGATGTGTGTTTAAGTCGGTATTGTAAGTTCGGGATGTAAAATAGACCAAATCATAGTTTAGGGGGTTTTTTGACCTTTGTGATAGTTTGGGTAACTAAAATTAACTTTTTTACTTTATTATATAATAGATAGATGCCATCAGAGCCGACACCGTAGCCGCCGTCGCCGAGCGCCGCCGCTTCCCGCCTCCTCCCTCCTACGTCCTTCCCAGAGTTCTCTCTCAAGTGCCCCAGGGCTTGGACCCTTGCCCCCGATGGCGGCGGTGCAACGACGCCCTCGCCGCCCGGTCACACCGCCGCCGATGGGCGTTCACAGTGCTCCGGCCACCGGCGTCTCCTCCACAGGCGTGGAGCAGCGAGGCAGCCCCTCCGGCATACGGTGTTGCACGTGGTCCTTGACGGCTTGCTTCCCATCCTTCTCGCCCCGCCCTTCGGTCTGGAGGCGGCGGTGGGGTGCAGCGGCGAGGCATGCCGCGGCGCCTGTGTGGGCGGTTGTCATAGCGGCGTGGCCTTTCGCGATCTTGATCAGCGGCGGGTCGAGGCCTCTCCGCGATCTACTCTTTGCAATCTTCGGTGTCCGCCCATGAGCGATCTGACCTATCGTCTTCGGTGTTGATTGTGGATGGTTGTGAATCTACTTCTCGCGACAACGTCTTCACCTCTACTCAGTGGTTTGTCATACCAGCCCAGAGGCCGGAATCACCTTGGCATCGACTCATGTAATCGCTTACTTCGGCGACTCATCTCGTCATTAGATGGAACCTACGGACTCTGGGCGTATGCCCATTGACTATCTCACGACACTGTCATTGTGGGATGCACGTCTGAAGAAGGTATGCATGTTGAGGAGTTTGTGGCCGATTGCTGTTGGCCAAGGCTAGGAGGTATGGTGGCACTGGCTAGGAAAGGAGGGGGAGGCAACACTAGGGGACTTTGATTTGGCAATGCTTATGGATACCGGTTCGTCGACTCCAAGGAGAAATTCCTAAGTCTGGCCTTAGCTGGTTGTACCTGGCAATGGTGGGTTGGTTGTCACTTCCTTGTTGAAGGCATTGTCTAGAGTTTGGAGGATCTGCTCTACACGGTGAAAACCTATGGTCTGGACTTTACTGCTTGTACCATATGGTAACGGCAACATGCTTTCATGTCGCTTCCTTCTTGGAGGCGTTGCTTTTGGAGGGTTATCCTCACGGTTCAAGTGTTGTTATGGTGGGGACTCGGATCTAAATATTAAGTTGTGTGTTGTAGCTTGTTGGGGCATGAATTTTGACATCATGTCGTTATTTCTTTAATACTCATATGCTGTGTGCATCCTAGCTATCTATGCAGTAGCTAGAAGTGGTCTTCGAGCGATTGTATCAGCTTGATGTAATTGTCTGAGATCAATAAAAAATAGATAGATGCCATCAACTAAAACGCGTTGTTGGAAATTGGCCGCTCTAAAACATGGCCTTTTGAATGTTTTGGCTTGTTGCTCTAACTGCGACGCCCTTCTTTCTCTCTTTGGACGGTTGATGCATCCGCTTCTCTGATCCAGTATCCCTCTCTTTCCCTTTTCCTCTCTTTGCAGTATTATATGTTCTTTGAGAGGAGTTGCTCAAGCAAATTCAAATGATTTCACATGAATATGTAACCTTGTGGGTGTCCACTGTCCACTTGTGTTCGGAACACATGAATCCCATGGTGCACGGTACCGTCTGTAGATTTTACAACAAGCGTAGGATTACCCACTAAATAAATGTCAAAACAATTGTTTCTATAAGTCTAGATTAGCGGATCAACTTAAATAACCATGAATAACGTGGTATCGGAAATTTATCGCGGCTCTCCCAACCGGCCCCTTCATCCTCTTGGCTAGTCAATGCATCCTCTGATCTGCCTCTCCGATGAGCCTCGGATTAATCGCCAACTTTTGGAGTGATAGAGTTGGTCCTATTCTGCACTTCCTCCCACCTTTACACTCTTCTATTATTATATACTAGCAATAGTACTACACAGTAAAAGTATTTCATGCATATTGCACACTTGTAGGATTTTGTCACAAGAACGTAAATGAATTTCTAACGGTGAGGTGAAACCATTGAAGCTACGAAGAAAAAGAATTTTTTTATAAATAAAATAAAGGTGATGAAGAGACACTGTAGAAGATAATCCTACAAAAAAAGCTCACCGATGTTCAACGCACCGTGATTCATGGACTAGACCGAAATTACGCAGGCTTTGATTTTACAAAACCGCCAAACCATTTTCTATAATACATATCGATTATTAGGAGGTGCTTTATCATGCTCTGGGGAGACGCGGCCCGATCGTACGATGTGCCAAAACGCCATCACATCACAGGTCCAGTCTCTCGCCCCACCAACATATGATATGCCAAAATAAAAACCGCCGTGCCATCTCCGCCTTCTCGTGCAGCGCAGACGTGTAAGCAAAGCAAGCGACGCCGAGGCGGCGAGTCTTTTGTCCGCACAACGGAGGGTCCCTCCAACCTCGCAGTCTCATCAGTCTCTCGCAGCAGTAGCACTGAGTGAGAGTGAGAGAGAGAGAGGCGCAAGCGATCACACCACCCATCGGTCACCGAAGAGATGGAGAAAAAGATCTAGAGGTAGACAGTGCGCGCGTCCGTACGCGGTACGTCTATCAGTCTATGCGTGTGTGGACTGTGTAGGTGAGGTGTGCGGTGCGGTGAGGTGAGAACTGAACCGGGGTCTGGTTATTTTCAGCGTATCATACCGCTACGTATTACCGTAGCAAATTTTGTTATTTTTATATAGCCAATATGTAGTGATAATTTGTAACGATTTTTTGTGCATTTTAGTAGTCCTGCCAAAGATGCTAAAACTATTTTTTAATTATTTTTTAAAATCTATATTCATCTTTTTGAGGGCTCTAAAATTTGCTACAATAATAACGATTCGCTGAAAAGAAAAGACCTGGGTCTCCTTTTTTCCTTTGCAGGGGCAGCTTTACTCGTCATCGTGTGCGAGGCAGGCAGGCAGTCAGTGAGTCAGGGGCAAAGTGCTCCGGCGAGCGGGCGACGCGAGTGGCTGGCAAAGCGGCCTCGGATCACGTGCAGCGGCAGTGCTAAAGCCAGGGGGCTAAAGGCTGGAGCCAGAGCCAGAGACGCGCCGAGGCCGGCCTCCTCGTCGTCGCCGCCCATGCGCCATGGTTTGATTGGCTGGCCGCTGTGACCACCGCCCCCGCCCGTGCCCGCCAATCGCCTCCGAGCTCCTGCTCCTCGCCTTTGGCCGCGTCCGCATGCACGCGCGCGCGGAAAGGCGCCAAAAGGCGGGCGCGATAGCACGGTACGCGGCGCACGCCACGACCGGGCAGGGGAGGGAGGGCGTACGAGGGGTGGACCGGGCCCCGGCTCCAGCCATGCAACCTCGCCGGCCGCCGCCCGCAGGCACGTACTGGCCCTCCACTGTGCTAGCTTTTTTAGAGAAGGGGGCTTCACTGACACTGTGTTAGGTTGGGCTAGGCTAGGGTGGCTCCGACCCTCCACTTCCGTCCGGTAGCCGTCGCCCGTCGGTCACTTTTGCTGCCCTTTGGAAGGAAAGGGAAAGGCTTCACTGTTTGAAGCATGAGGCTATTTACTCAGCGTGCAACTGATCAACCCAGGGTCCTCGAAGCTGGGCGGGAGCCGGACTATGATGAGTTGCATGCTTTGTGGGCGTTGCAAGCATTGTTTCACTACAGAAAACGAAAATAGATTCGACTGCCAAGAAATAACTCGACGGCCAAACTATAGCAGTCGATACACATACCCTAGTATCGACAGCCATACATACGCCGTCGATACAGAGCCAGTTCGATGTTAGTCTCGACGGCTCTAAATACGGCCGTCGAGTTTGATGAGGGAATTCGCCCGGAGGCGTTTAATGCCTTGACGGCGTCTATCTATATCGACGGCTAGACGTTTGGCTGTCGATACTGTACTCCACGGAGAGTCAGTATCGACGGTCCTATCCTAGCCGTCGATACTGTTTATGTTACAAAATATTGTCTATTCCCTTTTATTTAAATTTGATTTCAATCTTTTTTCAAAATTGCTATGATTTTGAAATAAACATTAGAAATGTTGCTTTTTGTTAATTTTTTGCCTAGGTATTTTTTAATTGTTTGAATTGAGGATATTGAATATATAGCTTTAATTAATGTACTAACTAATGTTTAAATTTTATTATTTAATTTTTAGTAGTAAAAAATTTAAAAAAAATTTGGGTGCAGGTATCGATTATTGAATGGTGGAGAATAAAAAAATTAAAGTTACAAATGAACATATTTGAAATTCAAATGGGATGGTTGACATTGTTTTGATCACATGAAATAAGAAACATCCACCAGAACTTCTCCAGAAAGCTTCAGGTTACAAAGGAATCACCACAAACGGGAGTTATAAATTTTTGAAATTTTTTCAGGTGTGTAATTCCCAGTAGGAAACAACATGGAATAGTTTGAACATTTGAAATAAAGTTTTTCAATTTTTTAAATTTGAAACAGAGAGGTTTGACCATAGATGCCCAGTAAGGGGGTTGCCCTCGAGACAAGCATCAGTGTCGACGGCTTGACATATAGCCGTCGACACTAGGCCTCTTCCTCGACGGTTTTCAAACTAAACCCTCGAGATAGATTGTGTCGACGGCTTTCCCAGTGGCCGTCGACAATGTCATCCACGACGACTGTATCGACGGCCTCCCATAACGTCGATACTGCGTTGTCCGTTTGAAGCTCAGTAACGACGGCCCGGTGCTGGCCGTCGATACAGAGCTCATTGTATGCTGTACTACAAAAATGATGCGGGTAAACAGTCTTGTGATAAATGTGAGGAGTCAAGATATGTCGAGGTAGAGGACGCTCAAGGAAACAAGAGGCAGACTAGTATGGCGGGGAAAGTGCTTCGTTACTTCCCGCTGACGAAACGTTTAGAACGGTGTTTCATGACTGAAGAGACGGCGCAACAGATGAGGTGGCATAAGGAGGGTAAAAGGCCAAAGGGCAACTTGATGATACATCCGTCAGATGGGGACGCGTGGAAGAACTTCGATCAGAAACATCCGGACTTTGCAGCTGATTCGAGAAATGTGCGTCTGGCAATTGCCACCGATGGGTTCACCCCTTTTAATATGATCGCTGCGTCGTATTCCTGTTGGCCAGTGTTCACTATGCCTCTGAACCTTCCGCCATCACATTTAATGAAAGAGGAGTTCATGTTTCTATCTCTCATCATGCCTGGTCCAAAGAATCCTAGAAAGAATCTGAATCTTTTCCTAAGACTTTTGGTCGAAGAGCTGCAAGAGTTATGGGAGAATAGAGCAATCACGTACGATAGGAAGACGAAAACCAATTTTCGTATGAGGGCTGCTTTTATGTGGTCTATTTATGATTTTTCGGCGTATGGAATGTTCTCAGGATGGGGCACGCACGGTAAGCTAGCATGTCCCGATTGCATGGATGATACGAACGTTTTCTAGTTAACACACGGGGGTAAGGCGTGTTGGTTTGATTGCCACCGTGCTTTTCTGAAGCCAAATCATCCCTTCAGAAAACAGAGAAATGCGTTTCGAAGAAACACCGTTGTGAAATGACAAAAACGTCCGCGACTGATCATAGCTGTCATCAAAGCTTTGCAATCAAAGTTGGTGGAAAGAAGAATTGGAATCTATGAGGGTTACGGTGTGTCCCACCATTAGACGCAGAAGTGCAGCTTATACTCGCGGAGGATTTGTTATTGCCCACAACTTCGATGTCATGCACCAAGAGATGAATGTGGGACATGCAATCTTTGGGACTAGTATCGACATTCCCGACAAGAGCAAGGATAATATGAAAGCATGTCTCGATTGCGCTGAAATATGCAGTCGACCATCAATGAATCTCATAGAAGGAAGGTCAAAAAAGCCCAAGGCTTTATACTACCTAACAGTCACCCAAAGAAAAGAAGTTCTCGAGTGGATCGAAGGACAGTTGAAATTCCCCGATGGGTATGCATGAAATATTGGTCGTGGTGTGAATGTTGATCAAGGAAAGATACACGGCATGAAAAGCCATGACTTTCATATATTTGTCCGTGATCTCATTCCTGTCTGTTTCGTGGTTACGTATCTTAAGACGTATGGAGAGCTTTTGCGGAATTGAGTTTTTTCTATAGAAAACTATGTACTAAAGAGATAAAGCGGTCCGAGATGGTTAAGCTCGAAGAGGAGATTGTTGTGCTTGTGTAAGCTTGAGAAAATATATGTTCCTGAATTTTTTAACCTAATGGAGCATCTATTTATTCATTTGCCCACCGAAACCAGATTGGGAGGTCCCGTTCAGTACAGGTGGATGTATCCTGTGGAGCGTCGCCTTAAAGGTGTTAGGGACCCAATGGAGCATCTACTAATTCATTTGCCCGCCAAAGCTAGGTTGGGAGATCCAGTTCAATACAGGTGGATGTATCCTGTGGAGCGTCGTCTTACATTATACGAAGTTATACGAGAGATTTTGTGTACCTACGCGTGTCCCCAGGCTCGCGTTGAAGGTTCGATAGCAGAATCATACTATATGCAGGAGATAACCCAATTTTGCAATAAATATTTGGCGAGAGAGCACAATGTCAATATTCAAGTTCCAAGATACAACACAGCTTGTAGCAAACCTCAATCCGACCTTAAGTTGTTTCTTGGGAAAGGCAATCCATTGGGGAAAAGTAAACGACGAGAGTTATCAGGGGAACAAAGGTTGATTGCACTATTGTACGTGTTAGATAATATGGAAGAAATGGGGGACATGCAGAATCAGTTCATACAAAGAGAATGGACAGGGATGAATGAACCTAGCTCGGAGGAAAGAACAAAATTGATGAAGGAAGGTGCGGGACCTGGACGTCCAAACTTCCTAGTTTGGTTCTGGAAACATGTAAGTATATATGATTTCGTAACTCTGTTAACATTTGAAGATTTTGTCGACATAGTTTGTTAAATTTCTTTTTTTCTATTAAACAGTGCACGACGCATGCGAGCGTATTCTGCCGTGTGGACCTAGAACTACCGTAAAAGTGCACGGAACTTATGATGTCAACGGGTTTCGCTTCAGATCGGCAATTTACGAAAGGTCGAAACCTAATTTAAAATCAATCAACAGTTGTGTATTGTGCTACGGGGAAGATGGCACGGAGTACTACGGTATACTAGAGGAGATCATTGAACTAGTATTCGAGGAAAGTAAGGAACTATCGGTTGTTCTCTTTCGTTGCATTTGGTTCGATCCTATCAAATGGGTTAGACGTCGAGCAGAGCTAGGTTTGGTGGAGGTTAAACACACGTCAAGATTAAAAGGGTATGATCCCTGGCCATCGTTGCACTAGGAGAATCCCTAGGGTTATTCTGCCGAAATCTCGTCTCGAACCCTCGGTACTGCAGCGCAACGTGTGCTCGAGCGGTAGTTCGTAGGTGGGTTTAGAAGCCTTCCAAAGCCTATATAAAACCCTCATGTGCGACGATGGATGGCAACTCAGATGGAAGAAGACAGGAGTTGGATGTAACAAAGGATGGCAACGGAGCAGACACCACTCGGACGAATGGTACGACAAGACCGAGATATTCCCGAATCGTGCTTTTCAGGACGCTCCAAACGATAACACCCAGGTAACTTGTCCATGTGTTGATTGCGGGAACTGCAAGAAGAGAACCCGCGCTCAGATGGAGATAGACCTCTATACGCATGGTTACAAGGCCGAGTACCGTCGATGGATCTATCATGGGGAGAGTCGGTGGGCGGAGCTAGACGTCGAGCAAAGCTAGGTTTGGTGGAGGTTAAGCACACGTCAAGGTTACAAGGTTACGATCCGTTCATACTTCCCAACCAGGCTGAGCAAGTGAACTATCTGCCTTATCCATGTCATAAAGCAATGAAAGGTAGTACTAAACGCGGAGAGGAAGACCTTCGGTCATGGTGGGTTGTGTATAAAATTCGAAGGCCCGGAAGATTGGCTACCCGACGTCCGATGATTATCACCAACCAGTACAAGAGCAACGCATGAATGGCAATGTGGTGGTTGATATTGGGAATGGACTAGATAACCTCGTAGCCACAATAGATGACGATGTAAATGAAGAAGTAAATCCACCCAACTAGCAAGCTCAGCAAACACAACAAGCACAGCCAGCACAACAAGAAGGGGAGGATGACGAGCCTTTCAATGATCCACTATGTAAGGTTGAATCTGTTGTAGCTAGAAGGCTTTGGCCATGCGTGGCATCATGATGTAATAAAGCATGGCATTCTCTTATTATTATTGTTCTGTTGCATAACTCTGATTTGGGCTCGCATCCGAAGAGGCATTGTAGTGGATATGTTCTTCGGGTGTATAAGCCTAAACCCACACAATTACTTCATGATCTTGGCATGATGAGGCCATTAGCATGTGGTAATTGGGAGGGTCGTCTTAGGTACGATCCGTTCATCCTTCCCAACCAGGCTGAGCAAGTGTATTATCTGCCTTATATATGTCATAAAGCAATGAAAGGTAGTACTAAATGCGGCGAGGAAGACCTACTGTCATGGTGGGCTGTGTACAAAAATCGAAGGCCTGAAAGATTGGCTACCCCGACGTCCGATGATTATCACTAACCAGTACAAGAGCAACGCATGAATGGCAATGTGGTGATTGATATTAAGAATGGACTAGATAACCTCGTAGCCACAATAGATGTCGATGTAAATGAAGAAGTAAATCCACCCAACCAGCAAGCTCAGCAAACACAACAAGCACAACAAGAAGGAGAGGATGACGAGCCTTTCGATGATCCTCTCGATGTAGACGATACATACTTCTAAATTGATGGTATTCATAATGGTTAAATTATGTTTAATTTTTTGTTTTAATTTTACTGATATGTGCATTGACATTACTTTAAAATGCAGGATGCCACGCCGACAGTTCAGGAGGAGCGCCTCACAGAACGAGGACGACGACCATGACCAGGAGGTCCAGGAGGGCACTCCTAGGTCTGGCCAGGAGGGCACGCCAGACTAAGATGAGCTAGCACTGACACAGGTGTCTGGAGCAGCTGGGGGCTCTAGTCAGGATGGAAGCTCCCAGGGTAGTAAGTGGGGGCACAACAAGTTGCCCAAGGTGGCGAGATATCCTCACGAGCAGATCGTGATCGAGCCGGATGGCGACAGGTAATATCATAATTCTCTAATTTGTTGTCAATTAAATCTACTAACTGACTTTTATTCTCTGTAGCACTTTTCCTGTGTCCACCCCAACAAAGTTGATACCCAGGCAGCTAATGCACTTGGCATCCTTGTGCACCAGTACTATCCTGGCATGGTCGGAGAGGAGGGGCACAACATCCTGCTTACTCTTGAGATGATTACAATGTGGCATCTCACGGGGACATCACCGCTATCGAGGAGATAAGACGGGAGTTCTAGGTGAGTTCGAACAATTCTATTTTTAACATATCACAGATGATTGACAACTATTGTTCATTTGTATGGATTTCTTTTCAGCTTAGGTACCGTCCACATCCGAGCTTAGAGGAGGCCGACATCAATTCTGTGATGGATAGGAACTCCAATTCTGATGTCGAGTGCACGGGTCACCGCCGTTCAGGACTTCCACAGGTATTCACTTATTTCTTCTATCATTTTTGGTGCATACGGTTCCAATACGAATAATTTACTTTTGTCTTGTCTTGTCAGGATTGTGAAGGGGGAGAAGATCACCCAGGCCGACGCGCGCAAGCTGTACCTCGAGGCTCAAGAGTACGCGCAGGTTCGACCTGACTGGGTGTCGAACGCCCCGGATGCCTAGGAGGCCCTATCGCAGCATTGGGCCAGCGAGGCGTTCAAGAAAAAGTCCTTGAAGGCCAAGAAGAACCGAGCACCTATGACGAGCAAAACGACGACCGGGAAGTCGTCGTTCACTCAGCTCAGGAAAAGGATGGTAATGCTATTCCTTCACTATTTCGGTCTTGTTTTCTTGTAATAAGGAGTATATCGACACTCCACTTCGACGATGTAGGGCGCGAAGACTGGCTAGCTTCCATCTTGGCTGTCGATGTTCCAGAGGGGCCACACCTCCCGAAAAAGGATGGCTCCTTCGGTCCAGTAGACCTTGTAGCTGTGCAGCGAGAGGTACGCAGTA